>JAMPIV010013167.1:0-89481 GCA_024509875.1 Oreohelix idahoensis
GTTACATACAATACGTTAGATACATACTGTCGCGAGTATGGGGAATAGAGAATGTCTGAGTGTAGACAAAATATGAATGTGTAATGTGAAAGTAGAGAAAATAGAGTCACTAATGAAATTATGGGGAGAGATATGACTTCTGGAGAGTAGTGAGATATGTACTGATCTCAAAAGGTTTACTTTTCCACCATACTCCGACTGTGTTTTAGATGTCAATCTCTCACCCGTCCTCCAAATGCTAAATAGAATAATCTACTTCAGTAAGGACACACAGCAAACATCAAGTGACAGAATAGAAGAGATTCTGACCACAGATCACATATACTTATGTTTATTAAGGGAACAAAAAAACCCTGTTGGACTACCGCAGTCATAATTTACTGAGGGAAAGCGCCCCTTTGGTGACAACCCTCAGCTGCTTTTTTTCTGGTGTTCCTTTTGACGTTTTCTCCTCTCTTCTGCTTGTTGTGAGAGCTTCTTTTCACCAAATCTGAAGTGGCACCGTAGAAACTGTCGCCACTTGATGCGATCGGCAGCTTCATCCTCCCAGGTTGCAGGATTTATGTCCAGTGCCCTCATGTCTCTATAGCACACACCTTTGAACCTCAGCTGCGGTAGCCCAACAGTTCTTTTGCCATCTGCCAGTTGTCGGTAGAAGATGTCTTTCGGGAAGTGACCATCTTCCATGCGGTGGACATAGCCAAACCAGCACAGTCTGCGCTGTCTAAGTAGTGTATACATGCTTTAAAGGCCAGCACGTGACAGCACCCCGACATTTGCCACTTTGTCCTTTCACGAAATATCAAGGATGTGACGTAGACGCTATTGATGGAAAGTATTGAGCCTTATTTCTTGCTTAGCATGGCCATGTCTCGCTGCCATATAGAATCTTGCTCGTTACGCAGGCGTTATGTACCGCAGCTTTGGTCTTAGTTTGACATATGCTGTCTTCTGTTACTTTATGTTCAAGGTACAAGAAGAGTATAGTTTTATTTAGTCTTTCTCCATTTATTCTTTTTTTAAACATTTCTATAAGACAAACGGTTTTACGAGGCACGGTATGCATGGAGGCTTATCTGGAGTCATCTTTATGTGACTACCAGCTAAGCACAATGCTACAATATATAGATATATGTGGAAGTGAACCTTTTTTTGTGAGGCTAATTACATCCTCATTGACTCTTAAAATCATCAACACACTTCCAGGGATTCCCGCTGTGGTGAAACTTGTTGAGAACCCAGCATTGCACACTAAGCTTGGAGAACTTGCTTGAGCCCCAGGCGTAATTCTTTTTTACTTGGTTGACTACATACAGAAGGATCTCACTATGGACCCAGTGATATGCAGGGGGAGCTGAGAAGTGACTCTGTGCAGGACGTGACAATTCCTTGGAAAAGCCCAGAACCAGAGTATAGTATTTTATCTCTGCATAATTGGAGAGCCCCCTTGGATGACGGGGAATGCACAGAATGCCACGCGCTTCTTACTCCTAGCATTGAACCAGATGTGACGATCCTTTAAATGCAAGCCAAGCTGGAGAAACTGTAGCTCATGACTTCAGCTCGGCAAGTGTCGGAATGGCAGAAAAGCCACAGGACAAGCCTAGATCTACAGTGTAGATAATACCAAGGAGTCTTCAACTTGGTTTTGGCTGCTAAAGAGCGAGAAGCTCAGCAGCCCTAGTTAAACAACAACAAAAGCAACAACGAGGTCACGGATGTAACAGAGACAGACAAAAACTATTCAAACACAAGCGCTTATTTGTAGATTTTATTTTTAGCGCACTCACAAGATATAACAGAAGATTTGAAGAATCGCAGGCCGAGTCATGTTTAAGATATTTTAAATCAGAGTTGGCAAGATTTAGCCCAGTCCAAGACATTGAAGCTTTGACAAGCAAATTTACAGGGTATACGCAAAATGGTGGCCACAATCTAAATGTTAATGAGTGAAGCATACATAAATAGGAGGATTGATAACCACTATCTACATACGTTACTGTAGTGGATTTACAAAATGTTATAGACCTGAACTCGTAGAATCTAGGAGAACACCACAAAGATACCGGCGTCATAGAAAAAAGGAAAACTCAGTAAACTTGCATCCCTTTATTCACAAAGAAATAATACGACCATCGAATAGCATGAGTGAGCTACAATAAATTAACGCTACAGTCAAAGCAGGCCTGGAGACAAGGCGTGATAGTAAACAGGTCACACGGTAAAATAACCATGGCTCAGCAAATTTAGCCTATTGAGCTACGTTCGAAGCATTAAACCAATGAGTCAGTAGTCATAACTAATGGATGCCATAAAAGACCCAACATTCTGTCCACTGAGAGTAATGTCTGGAAAATCTGCTTTCAATATGGAGTTATTCAAGGATCACCACAGCACACAGGCTTTGTTGGGATTGACCATGTAGCTTGCTTCTTCACATCATATAGAAACTGTCTGAAGAGCCTCATGTATGCTTTCGACCATTTCTTGTCTATCTGAGCCAGTCCTGTAAATGAGCAGGTCATCGGTAGAACTCAATGTTCGTCCCAAACCTGTTGGTTGAATTGCAGCTATTTTTGCTATACAGATGTTAAACAGCACCGGTGATAATGGAGAACCCTGGGGTAATCCTGGGTAAATGTACATTGGTTCTGATGTTCATATTCTAAAACGAAATACAACTGATCTCTCCTTTAACGCAGCAGCTATCCACTTTGTTAGATACGGGTTTACACCACATGCCATTACACAGTCCATCAATGTTGCAAAGTCTACATAGTTGTAAGAATCCTCTAGGTTAATTGCCAGATAGCCAGTGTTTACGTCTGCTTACCCAGCAACCATCCAGCATTTTGCTGCAAGTAATATGTAAAAAAACTACTGGGGAGGGTTGGCGTGTGCATCTGTTTATAGGAATATACTTGTAATTGTGTATTTAGATAGGCAGACAAATTAACAGATGGAGAGATAAATTTATGGGCTTGGTGCGTGGGTTGTGGATATGTATGTAAGTAAATAGATTTGATAGATATATTAGACAGACAGACAGACAGACAGACAGACAGACAGACAGACAGACAGACAGACAGACAGACAGACAGACAGACAGACAGACAGACAGATAGATAGATAGATAGATAGATAGATAGATAGATAGATAGATAGATAGATAGATAGATAGATAGATAGATAGATAGATAGATAGATAGATAGATAGATAGATAGATAGATAGATAGATAGATAGATAGATAGATAGATAGATCCACATAACACATCTTTGCATACTTACACACATATATTCACACCTTTACATACAATCACACACCATACATACATACATATTGTTATTGTTATTGTTGACCAGAATTGACATCATTGCACTCCGGGCAAACCCATTGGTGTTCAGTCTCCATCAGTATATGTCGAAGAGAGTGAATGCTAAATGTTCCTGTAGCTCACTGGTTGTAAACACGACGGATGCATCCTCTCATACATCCATCTCTCCTATCCTTACGTTTAATGCCAAATTCCAACAGTCTTAACCTTGATGATTCATCTATTGCAGTGTCATTTTCTAACAGGCGATAATTGTTCTCAGTATCTCTCCCTTATCCATATTCAGTGTCGCCACTGTGGGTGCTCTTGGTGCGAGTCTGTCAGCTCTCTCATTACCACATACTCCTGCATGACCAGGACAGTAGGTCCACACCAGCTCTTGTAGACTCGACTATGAATGTTTTCCATTCATGCCGCAACCAACCACTTTGAACCTTTCGAAGCATGGACTGAGAGTCAGACACAATGACTGCCTTTGTGAATGAAGTTTCAGATATCCACCTTAAATTACTGTATCTCTCCATTCTCATGCTGGAAGTTGTTATCTTGTAAGCCCCGCTATGATTCTGTCCTTTACCCTACCAGAGAAGCCCAAGCGTGATTTCTCACCACGGATCACAGACTCATCTGTATACACAATGGCATCATTATCTCCGGCATGATCATGGATCAGTTGATTAATGTCAAGTTCTGGTTTTCCATTGCCCCAAGTTCTACACTCTCTGCCAAGGCTGGTGATGACTTGCTGGTAATTAATCCAGTTCTCATCTGACATACTCCACACATCCAGATATGCGATAGCCCAAGCAAAAGCCTATATGCGAGTAAACACAGACAACCGCCCCCCCCCCCCCTGCATGGAATCATAGCTGACATTAAGGGAGCAAGAATAAAGAGAGGGATGTCATGGATGGCACAGGCAGAGACAACGATCAAGCAGGTGACCACAGTTGAAAACATACATATATACATACAATCATACACTCTTCCATCAATCCATCCATCCGCCCGTTCGTCCGTACGTGCGTGCATGCATGCGTGCATACATACATATATACTTACATACGCACATAGTTCATACATACATGTATTCATATACACTTATATAGACACATAATTTCGTACACACGTACACACATATAATGCACACGTTTACACATACACACGTCCATGAATTCATACAAACAAGTGGGTGGATATATTTGCTCAGTTATTCATACTTACATTCACAAATGCATAAACACATTGCAGTATACATACACACTTATATACATACACGATATATTCGCGTATAAACATATATACAGCGACACAACTGTCCTAACTACTGTTTCACTCGTCCTATGTGTCTGTTTTTCCGCCCACTCCCGTACTAAGAAACAACTCTAACTCAGTGGACTAGTCATAACAATTACCGAACCCGGATTCCTTGTTTGAAGATATCCGGTCTCGCAAGTCCATCGCAGAAAACGTAAACACAAATCAGGTGTCTGAATGAATGTATTTGAACGTATTCTGGGCTATGTGTTGTCTGGTCTCATCTATTTACCCCGTTGCGTTGGCTTCATAAATACTAAAGGCGTAATAATGAATAGTTGTTTTGTGGGCTATTCGGATGGACAACCTTTTTGTTCCCCCGATAAGCTATTTTGTTATTACTCGTATTATCATTATACTTCAACTCTCCATAGGGATACGCCTTCTACAAAATCATTGTGACGTACTCCTGATCCAGACCATAATTTCCAGGTAATGCCATGTTTCCGTCATTCATTTCACTGATGTCCACTGCTCTTTTCTACACGTGTGTGTGTGCATTTATTTATTTTTTTGTTTTTTGTTTTTTTTCTTTTAGATGGAAGGTCTCCCTATAACTTTCTTACCCTGATGATTCTTTTGTTATACTGTAAACATTTGTTATTGTCATCATCGTTATTCTCCAAGCTCCCTACAGAGTATGGTGCCTACTGTGCAGCTGATCCCCTTGATTGCATCAAGCATTGACATGCTTCTACAGCATTGGCTTCTTTGGCAATTCTTTTTACATGATGAGGTTGCCAGACCTTGCACAGTCATGTTAGTCACCTTTTACGGCGGGCCTGAAGGTGAGGTAGTCCCGTTCTTTCTTTTTCTCTTCAAAGACCCTTGGAAAATCCACCGAGCTTACTTTCTTATACTATGTTCAGAATGGTACTGAGTAAACTGTGTACAAGCTCACAAATTATCTTTCAAGACAAGTATATCCGAACCTTTACGAAAGCAACACAACAAAATATCATTTAAGCCACCAGTACACTAGCAACAACTCGGAAACGGAGTGGTCCCAAAGTCAGAGGAACCCTATCCAATATCTCACCCCCATAAGGCCATTGATAAGTACTTGCCACTTGTTTATCCTGGCGTCTCTCTGTCGTGATTAAAATTATTGCTAGAGTGGTCGTCTCTCTAATTGGTCTAGAGCAGGGATCAACAAATGGTCGATCTTGTCTACCAGTAGATCCCAAATTATTATTTGGCAGACTTTAGATAACCGAGGGGACAAAAAATGTCTAACATTGGTACATTTCAGACTAGCCCTCCTCACCGGCACTTAATATACTAAGATACTAAGTTAACTTTGCTAAGACATATTCAGCATTGTTCTTGACTTCGGAATATGTTGTGAAAACTCCCTCAAGGTGGAAGCATCATCATCCTTCTATTGGCATCTCTGCCAAGAGTTATCTTGTGCGAAGATAGATACCTTTGAAGACCCACATTAGATAACCTAGGTTTTGGCCATCTGTCACGTAGGGTTTATATTCATTTAATTTCCTACATCTTCTTCCTATTCTTTCACCCGAATTCTCTCTTTTATTATCTCTGTATTTCATTTTTCCTGTATATTTTTCATCCATTCGTTTTTGCGAATATTATTTTCATATAATTCGCAAACTTTACCTGTTTTCCTTTCTCTAAAACTGAGAATCGCACCTGGGTGGTATTGCGTACATGTCAGTCGCGCTGGTCGGACGATAGGCGTGAATTTACAGCATTCGCTAGACATTCGGCTGAGGGTCTCTGGCCTGGGGCGTGAAAATTCACCCGAGGGACATGGAAAGTAGACAGAGAGTCTGCATTTCAGTAAACGCATGAGGTTTTTCGTCAGAAAAAAACCCGGCTTAGCGTGAAAATCCACTCCGCACTGCAGACGGTGGTCTGAGATTTGCAACTCATGCAAGCCCTCGGCCACTGATGGCTGTTACGTCACGCGATAAGCGAACGAAGGTGTTATACGGACAGGGGAGACTATTTCGCTTGGCGAAATAAGATTAGGATCCTGTGTCCGATTTTAAAGATATTGGCCAAGTTTGAAACTTTAATTTCATTCTCGCTCATAGACTCACAGTAGATAGGTTGCTCGTAAACAGAATAGCTGTTAGCGAAGTATCTCAGTTTGTTTCGGCAATTTGTCGAACTTCTAGACTTCCAGAAATACTTTCAGCATTTTATTCTTAAGTTGTGCGACTACCTGTAATTCTGTGGTTGAGTGAAAGTTTTGGGGTGACCCTAACTTTACCAGCACCTAGTAGTAGTTTCCATACTTGTGAAGAAATAGACAGTCCTTATTTTGAACCACGTGGGTTTCTAAAGTACCACTGGTCTAACAGTGCATATGCAACCCGAGTTAGCCAGAAATACTATCTCCCAATAACGGGTTTTCAAAGACTGTAATGATAAATACTGGACCTTGGAGCCAGATCTTAATTTCTTCTAGAAAAACTCTACGTAATCTTTCTGCCTGGTGGCGCGAAATACTTCAAGTATTAACTAACATTTCCCGACTATATATATATATATATTTTTTGTGGACAAATCTGTGGTGTGACTAAAGTGAATCCTATACTGAGGGAAGGCACCGACCTGACATTCATCATTTCTAGAAACCTACGCTATTGACACTGTGCTGTGCTAACTCCCGCGCCTGGAATAATTTTAGGTGACTTAATCAGACATTTGAACAAATTTGAACACCCAAGTAGTCGTTCCCGGAGACTCCAAGTTAAATACGTCTTTTGGAACTGGGGACTTCTTGGCAGAAGACTGCATTTTTTGAGTCTGTGTGAAGATCTAAAATCAGTGTGTTCCAAGAGGCAGCGAGCAAAGTCGTGAGTACATGTATGAGAGGCCATGGCGGAATGAATGAGTGTACGCTGGTTTGAGTGATATTTTCACTATTATATCTTTGACACCCTGTTGCTGTCCTAATTTTTTTTTTCAATCTGCATAATTTGTTGCTAAGGCTAGAATTCTTGTGTTTTTGTCTTAGGTTAAATCAGATTTTTTTTTCAAACTCTGTGCATATAATTACGAGATAAAACAAAGAAAACTCTTAGACTCAAACCCTATGTATCTGTGACTCGGGCGCCATCATCTGTTCTCTTAACGGGGCCGGGCTAAACCTAGAGTTAACACTATAACGGGGCTATCATCCTTGCAACATTTCCTTGAATTTTTATGACTATGTGTATATGTATTTTCCTTGATGTACTTTCTTTGATGTTGTGAGCCGATTTTTCCTGATATTAAAATCGCTCTTGAACTTAATAATAGTGTTTGGTCAGCTCGTTCTAGATAATATATATATCATTGTTATAGTTTTCCCACGTCTGTGTGTTTACCTGTCGTCACGTGTATGTGCGTGCCTGTGAGTGATAGAAATATACGTAATATGTATATTGGTGTAGTCTGTCTGACGCTGTAACAACTGTTGTAGAAGATAGGTGAGAGAGAGAAGAATTCTTCTTTCGCTTTCAGAGACATCCACTATATCAAAATCTATCATCTCACGTGTGTGGAAATTCTATTACCTTTCACTAACTCTCACTGAGTCTATCACCTATTCAAACCTATTCAGAAGGGACCAAACCTAGTCTTAATTCTCCTATCAAAATCTACGACACCATCGTTGGACAATCAGTGCAGAGCAAAGGGAGACAACTCGTGACAATTGGGGACATCTCGTCTGGGATAGTGAACTCGGGACATAAATGTGATAAATCACAATTGCGGACCTCATCCCGGATAAAAGAACCTGCCTAGCTAATTCTCTAGAGGTCACTGACAGAAATTTCAGATTAACTGAAAGAGTATTGTTAGTTATATTTTAGATAGATCTGATCATACGTGTTGCCATAAATATGTAAATAAATAAATAGTAAAGTGAAATAATTAAAGAGAATAATTAATAAGTGATAAAAAGTACATTTTCTCTACAAAATTTAAAGGTGGAAAAGAGTTCATTTGCTGAGGCCTAATTTTGTTGTCATTGTTGTTGATTTGATAATTTTAGTCAGCTAGTATTTTGAAATTAAAGCTGCAAATGTTATATTAGTTAAGTAACAATTGCAATTTTCGTGTAGCCTGTAAACAGTCTTCAGGCACAGGATTGGTCGAACCACATTATCTCCACACTCTTTACTTGAATGTTGCTAAAGATATGGGTACGACTGGCCGAGATTTAGTTGACTTTTTCGAGAAATCTGTAGAGAAAGACCGGGAGAAGGCAGCGAAAGCCGCTCTTAGAGGAAATAACGCTAGAGAAGGACCACGAGAAAGCACTGTCCGAAGAAAAAAAAAGCGCGAAGGAAGCACGAAGCTGAAGAAAAGGAACAGTGAAGGGCATTTGAGGAGAGGAAGGCTGAAAAGAGAGCAGACAAAGAAAAGGAGATGGCATCCCAAGAAAGGAAAGAACAGGCCGACAGAGCTCATTCAATCAGGATGAAAGAACTTGAGCATGAAGAAAGCCGAACTGACTCTGGGTCCAGGGCTCGTGGGTCCGGAAGTTCTCAAGGGGGCGATGGGAAAAGCATTTTTCATGCGGTAGCGCCGTGCGGCGTCCTTCCAGTTAGATATGATGCCTCTGAAGAAATAGATGTCTATCTTTCTAGATTCGAATCTCTAGCTGCGACCTATGGCTTAGAATATGAAGCTATCCCAGAGTGGGAGGGGATCAGCTTGTGATGTGTTTCTTAAAATGCACACGGAAGAGCAAAACAGCTATGACATGTTGAAGAAGATTTTGCTTAAGCGGTTTCAGTTAAAAGCAGAGACGTTTCGTAGCAAGTTCCGTGAGGCTAAGAGGCAGAAGAAGAGGAGACGTTTAGGCAATTGGCTACACGACTAACAACGTACTTGGAGAAGTGGGGATCTCTCTGCACCTACAGTGAATCTTATGAAGGGCTGCATGAGATTATCGTGAAGCATTTCAAGGACTCGCTCACCCCTGAAATGACACGGTTTCTGGCCGAGCATGGAGTCGAAACTCTTGATCAGGTGCTGTTATTTTCTGATCGTTATCAGAGCCCCCAGTTGGTGGTGACCCCAGCAAAGAGGCGCACCTACGAGAGTTTCCCTAAAGAAACGGATCACTGACACTGAATCCAAGAGTAAGGGCAACACAAAACTGCCCAACAACAACCACAGGACAGCACCAGGCAGAAACAGAGCAATTCAGCCCAAGGAAGTGGAAGACGATGGTGTAGATCATGTAAAAATGACACACATTTCCCGTCGGACTGTAAGAGGCCGAAAACAGGCCTTTATAACGTTGCATGCCTGCTAACGAAGTCCACATTGAACTATGACATTCAGACATGCCAACAAAACCAAGTCATCATCCCCACTAGTGAGAAATTAACTATTGGTAACCAAACAATACTTTGCTTTTATGATTCGGGCTTAGAATATTTGGCTCTAGTTTCATCATATTTGGTGAAGGCCCACAAATACACTGGTGAAACTGTATAAATACAGAGGCCCCGGAAGAGTATAGAGCCTATAATTCTTTTGGTTGCGGAAATTGATGTTTGTGCTGGGAAAATTCAATGCCGTTGAGGGTAGACGATTGAGTCTACCCTCTCATTTTAGATAGACAATATGTGTTTCTTCGAGATCCCACACATAGGCCCAAGTCCACACAAGAGAAAGAGAACCCAGGACATGCCCCAGCGGCTCCTGAGCTTCGCTCTCTAACCAGCCCGAACATATCGGAGTTGAAGAAGGCACGAAGGGATGATAAAACCCTAAAACTTTGCTTCTCAAAGTTGTATGGCAATTATTCCTATACTCCACATGGAGCATATTATAGGGAGAAAGGTTTGGTTTACAGACAGGTAGGAAACAAGAGCCAGTTAGTTGCCCCACTCCCCTACCGGACATGATTAATGGAGGAAATGCATTCGACCCTGCCACACCTCATTGGAGGAGCACGTGCCCTAGTCAGGCATGTTTTTTTCAAACACTTCTGGCCAGGCATGCAACATGATATTCGACAGTTTGTGAAAGATTGTTCTGTTCGCCATAACCTGGACAACCATGAACTACGAAGAAAGAGTTAGAGCAGAGCATCCAGCACCTATCATTGGACAGCTCGTACCTCTACTCACCACTTCTATGTAGTAAAGCAGAGTTACAACAATTGCAGGTTGATGATATAACTTTAGAGCCATACTCTGAACAAAGTCAGATAAAGCTAACCCATGCTTAAGCTGGAACTCTCCACAAAGAAGATGGATATTTATTTAGACGTATGAGACCGGGGACCCGACAATTAATCGTGTCACTCCCTTTAAGATCTAATATCTGGAAAACATGACATGTGTTGCCCTCTGGGGAACATGTCCCAGTGGGAACTACCACGAGTAACCTTAAAGAGGTTTACTTTTGGCCCAATCGGGGGGGGGTGGGGGGGCGGGGGGGGGGGGGGGGGGGGGGGCACACGTTCGTCACTAAGTACAAAACTGCACACATTGCCAAGCGAGAAACTCAGTCGCTCGCCAACGATATAATGGAGTGGAAGAGAAGAACACTATCAGCCAGAACAGCATTAGATTAAGGCACAAACCACGTAAAGTGCACGCCCATACCTGGATTTTAATAAAACATCTTAGGAGACGGGGGTATTTGACAACATTTGGTTGCGTCCTTTTACACCTCTTCGTTCTCTCCTACATTATCCATTTATTTCTTTATTTTTTCCGCACATAACATTGTGCCCAGTCACTCCTTAGAATCGAGTACCTTTTTCCAGACAGCAATCATTTTAAGTATTCGAATTCAAATACGGGTGATAATTGCATAAGAACTTCCGTCCAGAAGTTTCTGTAATAATTATTACAGAGAATACTGTCCGGGGAGACAAATTGGCGAGGGCACTATTTTGCAAGTCTGATTTGAAATGTTGCCTAAGAGTAACGGAAGGAGCCATGCCATACACGGAGAAATTCATGTGTTCAAATTTTAAAGTGATATTTTGAAACCCAAGGGTGAAGGTAATAACTATAACCCCGACCCCTGACGTATAGTAGGTCTATCTTTATCACTCTCTATCTTTTCCAACATATTTCTTATTTTATTTTCTCCCACATTTTGCTCTTTCATCGTGGGTAACATAATCTTTCTTAATCACAATTTGTACATTACACTCCTTTGATTCGTGTCACCACCGTTCGGAACCTTCCTGGCTTCATCATAATCTTGGGAAACCCACATGGCTAGAGAGCGAATTCTTTTAATACATAATCCCAAGTTTAAACATCACGAGACAAGCCACACTGAGTATTGTTTAACTGTGGGAAACACCAAATAATAGTAATAGAGAGAACTCTTTTCATTGCTAATCCCCTGTTTAAACAAACCCGTAGTCATACCACATTAGAAACAATGACACGCGGCCCGGCCGACAACACAGGGCTTGTGACTTGCTCAGGGATGTGTGTTGCAAGATGGTAGCCTGTCACGAAAGGGTTGTTGTTATTTAAAATATAAGGTATCCTGGACAAAAAGATGTATCAGATGATACCAGGATAGTGCCAGGTAAGAGACTGGTCTTACAAGAAATACCCCCTTTTCTGAAAAGAATAAGCGTGTTTTGACATCAAAGGATAGAATCCAGCTGTATAAACCTCCAGGTGTGATGAGAGTAGATGTTCTGAAAGTCTATTTGCTCCCTTTCAAGATCCTCCTTTCATATTATGTATTATTATTATAGTTTATTATGGCTAATTATGCTAAGAGTACTAATTATGGTCTATATATATATATATTTAATATGTATCAACAAAACATGGAACTCAATTTAAGTAATTTCAGCAAGTCTGATGGTACATATTTACAATTTATTTACCCTATACCGGTTCTCTTTTCGGTTAGGTAACTTAGAAGTAACTCAAATATATTTACGGCATAAAATAAATAAACATAGAAACTTTAATTATCAAACAGAATACTGTACTTAAGTTTCAATTTTTCTACACTGATTAATATTATAATTCAATATAGTTTGTCACTAAGTTGAACTGTGAAGGTAGTAATAGATACATTCTGTCAACAAGGATTCATCATACACTGTATTTTTATCCTTTTATTATATATATTGGTGATAGAGTCTGAATAGGCTGACCAGTGGCTTTGCATTTGCCACTTATCTTCTATGTGGAAATCAAACACGCTCCTGCCATGGACGAACACGTCTGTGAATTGCCAGGCAGTGGATGCTGGGTATCTGGCTCCAATGACGTTAAGAGCACTTGCACCTCAGAGTCCAACAGAGATAGTTGATTCATATACTTCTGGTAGTTTGCAGGATAAAACCTGGAATACAAATAATCACAACCCCTGTATGGTCCAGCACTATTCTGTCCTCACACACAATGGACATAACAAACAGTGTCAGACATTGTGCTAACATATGCACAGGCCAATTTACCTCAATACCCCTTACAGCCAGTTCACTGTGACTACACTTTCCTTATAAATCCTAAGTTAGATCCAGTTGTCCATGATCCGCCTTCAAACAATGATTTGGTCTAGTATAAAACACTAAGTAATACCTTAATCAATATATTTTAACAAATCCTGTCATCCTTTCTTATTTTTCTGATAAGTGTGTCGTTCCTTTAAGAAATACTCCTTTAAATACGTTATCAAACTTACAGATGTACTTTGGCCATCATTCTCAATTATTCTACACATTTACAAGGCTGGTTTTTCCTCCAACTGTACACAGATGCTGGCAGTTGCCGCCTGCAACACACTCGTCCTGTAATTTTCTTAACACATACTACACACTTCCTAACGCACAAGTGGATTAATCACAGGAAAATTATATAATTATATATATATATATATATATATATATATATATATATATATATATATATATATATATATATATATATATATATATATATATATATATAATACATTCTTTCTTACCGTCAGGCAATACACACAAGCTGTAACAGGCTGTTATTGGGCATCTAGGTCTGCCAGTTCAGATATGGTTGGCAAAGGTACAAAACGTTTACACTTTTACCGCTTCCCTCTGTTCAGCTGTATTTTTTAAATGTTGTGGCCTCAATTTAGCCAACGGCAAGGTCTTATATACTAGCACATCCGCCGTGTCGGATGGCATGGGGCAAAAAAAGGTGTTAAAAATCTCAAAATGAGGCATATTTTGCCTTCTGTTCAATTAGCAACATTTTTAATATTCATTATCTTTCTTATTTATGGGACGATTTTGGTCATTTAAAGCTTGAATTATTTTATGAATTATTCTGTATTGATCTATTTACTAATTGGTTAGTTTGCAAAATGCATTTTAATATATGCATGCTTTAACTAGCTAAATTGGGACTAACCATGATATAACGAAGCCCTTTCCCTCGATATTTCTATCTTACTAAAATACTATTCAAGAACGTTTATACACCTACCTCTAGCGTAACATTCCCGTTGTTGAATTATACAATCCTTTCCGGTGATACTTCTTTATTCTTTCCAAAATTAAATGGCATTGTACCATCGGTTACACAAAATGGGCCTCTATGTTCAAGCATAGCACGTTTTACAATACACACCAAGAATGACGCGTTTTCATTGGCTAGTGTATCTAAGAGTTTCGAGAGCCCACCTCGTTTTTGCTGGTGACACGCAATGACTGTGGACAAGACAGAGCCAAGGCCTAGGCTACCCGATGGACTCCTGGCGATTGGATTATGGGTGGACGTATAAGAATTCGGACACATTGGCAATATACGAAATAATCGAAGGGCCGGATGCAATCGGTAGAGACTTTTTCATCACATCCTGGCGTAGAACTTTCTCAGAGCTTAGCCTGAGTAAACTTGTTCATTCCTGTGTTGATAATTATATCATAGCTGTAGTGTTTATAGTGTTCTTAAGGAATTTTCGAAGGGAAAAGAAGGTTAGTAAATCTTTTAAAAAAATATTAATCATTTTCCTTAGTCTGACGTGGAAATGTAAATATAGCCTCAGAAATTCAAAGACCTTTGCTTCCTCAGTTATCGTCTATGTTTTAAGAAGGCAAATCCACACAATTCGCTGTCTGTGGACTCACTTTGGAAGCCACGCCTATTTTTCCTGTCTTTCTTGCGCTAACGAGTTGTTTACCTATTTTTCGCAACATGCCAGATAACAGGGGAGCGAACCGGTCTGTTTATCTGAGTTCTCACGCAAGCGGATCTGTCAATCATCGGATAGTGACAGAAAGCCCGTCAGGAAAAAAATCAGACTAGGTAGCAATTCAAGGGAAATAATAATACTTCCCGACCACCTTTGATGTTCACAATTTCAGGGGACTTAAGTATTTGATCTACGGCAGGGGGAGGAAATCTAAGAAGGCCCGTCCGCACGGCATGTCTTCTGATGTCGTTCGGCATCGCGGGTAGATCGAACTGCAGATACCTTTATCTCGGAAGCCAAGCTCGTTGAGTTTCCCTGCAACGCCGAAGATGTGATTTGTATCATCTTTTGGAGATATTGCACAAAATATGTATATATTCTGCCTTCTCTCCTAGTCAGTTATCAAGTTTCTCAGGAAATTTTGGATAGTCTAAACGCGTACGCTAGAACCTATGGGAAATAGTGCGTTAATAGCCTTCGTGGGGACTATTCTGATTTTTCTGGTAATAATATAAGTTGTGCTTAAGTATTGAATGTGTTAAACGTTTTACCATTTTATTCACTGCTATTCCCTGGCGTTAAGACTAGCGAAATAGCAAACACGTAGATATTCTCTTACCAGTGGTTCAGTAATGTAAAATCCATCAACCATTTGTTTACACCAGAAGATACGGTTAAGCGACTTAAGTATAATGCCACGAGTGACGGATAAAGTGACAGAGTAGTATGCGCATTACATTTCTTTGTGTGTAAATGTTTTTTAAATGACTAGTTCACCGCCACCACACCTAGCCCCTGTCACAAGTGGCGTCGTCGACAGGATTGACAGACAGCATGCAGTGAAGCAACTCTTCATCAGAGTAGCAACAGCCGAAACAGTAGAACACCCAGTTCAGTGCAAGGCAAGGGACGGGATCATCTAGTTTGTCAATATTTCTAGTCAACTCTACTAGCAACAAGATGGGGGCACGCAACACACGTGCTGCTAGTAGATTGGATAACGAAGATGTGGATGACCATGTAGTGGGACTGGATGGTCAACCAGAACGAGTACGGTACATCAAGGTACCTACTGACAAGAAAGTGCGGTTCTTTGGAGAGCGCACTGGTCCTACGGCCGAAGAATATGTCAGAGAGGTGAGAGCTGCCTGGAGAGTAGGGATGATGAGTAAAGAGGACCAGGCAGATGTTATTCTTGACAGTGTGACCCCAAGTGTCCGCAGGGAGCTGAGGATTCAGGCTAATGACGATGACCCAGAAGCAATGATACATTCCATTCTTAGGGTGTATGGGGAGCATCGAAGCATTCCAGAGTTAATGGCCACGTTTTACTCTACCCGGCAAGGTTCAAGGGAGTCTCTTTGGGAATTTTTCCATCGCATCTACGAGGTGTTTGAAAGTGTTGTAAGAGCACAAAAACAGAACAATGTCACTCCTTTGGAGCCATCCTTCCTTCGGGGCCAGTTTGCTGCTTGTCTTAGAGATGATCTACTAAGAAAGCTTGCAAAGGAAACGATCATCAAAGAGCCTACAGCATCGTTCACGTCGGTGAGGGACTATGCTTTATGTTTTTAGAGACTGAACCCACTTCTGGGGCTGGTGTTGCCAGTGTCGAAGCAGCTTCTGGGGCTGGTGTTGCCAGTGTCGAAGCAGCAAATACGGTGATGGTACCAGATGCACATGTATTAAACGCAGAAGTGGAGCGGTTGAGAGCACAGGTGGCTCAATTAGAGGCTAAAATTGATGCGATGACTCAGGAGCAGGGGAGACGTACCAGGACAGTTCGTTGTTTTAGATGCAGAGAACTAGGTCACGTACAGAATCGATGTCCACAGGCATTAAACTAGACCCCTCTGCGGCTGGGAGTCAGGTTACAGAAGGGGAGCAGAATGACTCAAAGATAAAGATGGTTGGTGGTCGACCGGAGTGTGAGGTGCTTTTTGCAGGAAAGAAAGTCAAAGGTGGCCAGGAATGTAAGGGTAGCAGAAGGCGACACAGGGCACATAGGAAGCCTAGGAAAATAAGATGCTTCAACTGTGGAGACTTTTCAAACCACATGGCAGCCAAGTGTCCCCAGGGCCCGCTTCCTAAGGGATGTTTTTATTGTAAGTCCCCAGGCCATTTGATATCGGTTTGTCCATTAAAGCGCGCTCTCTCTAGGCGTACCAACACCTCTAGATTGCCGTCACAGTGCAAGTCAAGAGATGGTCGTGGCAACTGTCACCCTAAGAGCGCCAAGAAAAGTGGTCGACATTTAGAGGAGAAGACTCATCTACAACACGTTGAAGGACACGTTTCCAGGCTACGATGGGCGCACGTAAGAGCAGAGACACCGTTACAGAATTGTGCAGCAGTCCGGAAAGAGAGATGTGACAAGTTGCCGTGTTCTATTCCCCTACAAGTGGGAGAATTGGTAAAGAAGAAAATGCACAACGCTGAGAGATCCAAAATTCGTGATATGTGGTCAGAAGAGGAGTACATTGTTGTTCGTGCTCCCACAATGACAGGGGGTCCATATATCATCCAACGAACAGATAGAGCGAGTCCGAGCATTAGAGTCACTGGCAACGAACTGAGACGAAGTGAAGGAAAAGATGATTCTCCAGATTTGGTAGATACGACTGAAGCGCCTGATTTTGTGCAGTTGTCGGGACGACAACAAAATTAGGTGGGAAATATGTGACAGTGCCATAGTCATCTCGCCTGTTTTTCACCGCCATTTTGTCGTTATGTGGCAGCCATCTTGGTTTACACCTAAAAATAGCTACATCAATATAGCTGCTTACGTATAGCAGCCAATCAGAGAAGAGAAGTGTCCAGGCTTTGAGCGTCAGTTCAAATTCTTTATTCATTCTGGTCACCGGTCGCCGAGAGAGGACAAGCTATTGAGAAATACTGAAGTCTAGTTTAATGCAAGAACACGCCTAGGACTTAAAGTCTATGAACACTGCCTGGGCGTTCGGTAGTATTTGTGGTGAATTAACACCGGGGAGGTTATTGATGTTATATAAAAGAAAGTATAAGTGTCAACAGCGTGAGGTCAAGCTATGTAAGACCCTGAGTCTAATAGTTGAAAATGGTGTTGATGAGTTCTCAGGGGACCTAACGCTACCTCCCTCAGATCTCACGCTGTGCAATATTTTTATATCTATTGTGTGATGTTTGTTATATGGCTACGTGTCTAGGGTAATGCAAATGTAGTGATAAATGCCTGAGAAAAACAAACACACTTTAACTCAATGAAAATTATATCAACAAGACTGGGGTTAAAGTTATAATATTACCTTACAATTTTAATTTCCTGTACCGCAAATCTTTTGGGACAGGAATGTTTAAAACTTAAAGTGAAATGTGTTTATGTACAGCATTAAATAAATATGACGGACATCTTGTCCATAAATGTTACTACTACAATGTTTATAGAATTTTATTCACTGCTGAAACAATGCTGTCTTATGAAGTGTCACTACTTGGAAGGACTGGGTGTCTCATCATTTCACAAAACAGTTTATAGTAGCGTGTGGAGAATACAACTTGATGAATTGACATAAGCCCGCAATCTTATGGCTTATCTTGTGGTTCCTTTGAAGATAGATGACTTGCTCGAAAATACACACTCGTTCACTACCGTGTTCTCTGGAGGCAGATAAGACTTCAACATTCAAGCAACCAGCATGGTATCTCGAATCTCTGCAGCTCCAGGTTATGGCTCACTGGGTAATATATGACTCAACCCTGCAACAAGAGGAACAGGCCTCCCTAAGTACTCTAGTTATGTATCTCCACCACTAACAATTAAACATCATTAAACATGCGTTGTGATCAGACAAAAGAGCTACAGTCCCTAATTTTAATTGTGACTGCTTCATACTCAGGGGGTATCTTCTTCTCCCCACATGGTTTCAACGCCCCTGTCACTTTAAACCTTCGTTATCTTCAGCTGGGATACACTCTTTTCTTTTTCTCTCTCTCTAGTGATATATTAATTCTTTTCATATGAAATCCTATTTATTTTTAAAGTTATTGGAACACTGAGGTCTGCCGACGACTGCCAGTGGCTTCCTGGTCTTACAGTCGTAATATTTTATATATCCATTTTCCAACACAATGTACTTTCATTTGCTTCATAAGTCTCCTTAGGCATGCCTGTGCTCCTAGTATGCCGCAAGCTTCCACAAAGGCAAATGTCGCACAACCAAAATTTGTGGGCGCCCTATCTGGGTTGGCCTCTACTTATTAATAATAATATATATATATACATCAATAAAAGTGTTTATCTTACCGCAATCAATGAAATATTTCACAAGTATAAGGTTAACTAGCGATCAGTGGCACAAGTTCAGATCGCCGACTCCCAAACCGCAAAGGCAATTGGTCACAAATTTGCTCTTCGTCTGCTCTTAACCCTTCTTGGAGGAAATATTTTTTCAAGTGGCACCTATGCTTAGCAAAGCGTTCGTTTATCCCCTCTCTTCCTAGACTAACCTCAACCAATCAAATCAAGTTAAGCCAATTTGACTTTCTTTCAAAAAACGCGTTTAGAAAAAGTAACATCCGAAGATTTTCAAAGTTGAGCGGTTACCACTGTGTATGTCTGTCTGTCTTCAATTTTTATTTTCTACGATATCTCTGTTGTTATTGAAGTGATTTTAAAAATTGAAAGTGATTATTAACCGGACAATTGTCCTTTATCTAGCCAGTATGTTTTCATTTACTTCTTTATCCTAGTTTTCATCTTGGTACTTTTCTTTATTTATTTATTCAGAACAACAGATTTTTACTCTAAGGCAAGCTAACATATTATAAGGATTAATATGTTTTCTAATAAACAATATTATCGTTTCTGTCCTTTCCTTTTATTTATTTTTCCATTAGGATGCAAGACATTATCTACGTTTTTCTTGCGCCTTTCTCTGCCCTTCACACAATTGGTTTGTTAGTTTCAGTTTCACAATGCACAAGTTAGGTTAGATTTTTCCATGTTAATCAAACCCTTTTCCTCTCTCGCCCGTTCTTAGAAACGAAACAACGCGTTGGCCAGCTGCCAAACTGTCTAATGGTCGTTTTAAATATTAGGACGGGTAACGAAAAAGCCTGTGGTTTTAGGGGTGGGTATCATACGCTTGGCATTAGTTAATTCAAATCTTGGACAAGCGATGGCCTTGGGCAAAAAAATTTCAAACATGTTGTAGTTATTTATAGTTACAACCTGTATCTAAATAATAGGGCGGGTGTCTATGCGGTTTCTGGGGGATAAGTACCCTCTTCCAACTTATGGTAAAAAAAATCAAGGAGTGTCCAATTCTAAGCTGAAAGTTTGACCTTTGTCCTTAACATTTTCAAATATAATAGTGGGGTTAAAAGTTGTAAAACTACGTTACTAGATTTCGAATTGAGCGGGAGGGGTAATACGGAGTGACCCCATCACAGTTTTAAATGTTGATCTGTATAAAGCTTTGTGTTTCTTGAATTGCTAAGTCTGCTGCTGAGAGGGTTGCAAGCAACCAATAATTGCAACCCCTGTCAAACGATCCTTAATAAATTTTCTTAGTGCATGGGTCTTGGGTGTGAGGTAGCCAGATCGACATAAGTTCACCGCCACCACACGTAGCCCCCCTGTCACAACACATAAGGTTTATAACACATAAGCTAGGCGGGGTTGTCGCACGGAAGGTCCAGGGTTCGAATCCTGGGTAAGCCACTCATGTCTTGTTTTTTTGTTGTCTAGTGTTCTACTTCTTTATTTCTTACGAGAGCCTGAAAACATACCTTTATGTTTTTCTCATATTAATTTACTGTTTACAGGCCTCGGGTTTCCCTTCCTTATGTGTTATAAATGTGTATACACTACCAAGCCTACCCTCTGTCCTGTTCTTACTGTTCTAAGTCTACTATCATTTACTAGACACAGTATTAAGGTCTTTGTCTTGTGTGAACTGGCCTATACTGTATAAAAGGGGAACAACAGAAGTGATTGCGTCATTAATAGGCTGAACTGCCCATGGTAAACTTCCGATGTTATGTCTTGCGGTTCGCACTAATGACCTGTCATCGAAGCATCATTTATTTGGTGATACGTAGATGGCAGGGAGGATAGTGTGATTCGCTTGCATAGCTAGGCGGGGTTATCGCACGGAAGGTCCAGGGTTCGAATCCTGGGTACGCCACTCATGTCTGTTGTTTTTCTGTTGTCTGGTGTTCTACTTCTTTATTTCTTACGAGTGCCTGAAAACATACCTTTATGTTTGTCTCATATTAATTTACTGTTTACAGGCCTCGGTTTTCCTTTCCTTATGTGTTATAAATGTTTATACAATACCAAACCTACCCTCTGTCCTGTTCTTACTGTTCTAAGTCTACTATCATTTACTAGACACAGGGCAGACGTGACTCACGCCACATGCATGTTAGGTTCCAAGGTCAACCTGTGCCCAGCAGCTTTCGGCTGTGTCGCTCGGTTCCGGACTTATGCTACCATTCCTGATACTATTTGATCACACCTCGTATATTGCACATTTTACAGTTATCGTATCGCGAATTTATACTCCATTGTACTCTAGCCGTATTAAACTGTAAACTGGCCAGGTCTGTCACAGCTGAGTTACTTGTGGAAATTTAACCGGTCGCCAGCGTTGGAAAGCGAAATCAGACGATAGCCATCCACAACTTAGAGAAAATGGGTTAAAACCAAACTCAAACTAAGGACAGACGCACACAAGAGTCGTCATTAGTAATTGCGGGGCCCGTTTTGGACTATTTTGGTGGGGCCCCCTCGATTTACATTTACATTTCTGTTGTAACACGTTTCATTGCAAAATATGGTTAACAAAAGAAAAAAAAGAATACTGTTTCACTTTTAATACAATGTATTAGCATATATTTCTTAAGTCTAATTTGAAATAAACTTCACTTCTTATTCTTTTCAAAGCTGGAGGTGAGAACCCGAGTGCAGGACACACTGCAAGTGATTGCGTCAAATAGGTTAAATCCGACGTAAAGTCGGCCACGGACACACATAATGAGAAGAAAAGAGACGACCACATCACCTACAGCGTACTTCAGCACAACCACTATACATTATCACAGACACATACCTCCCACCTACACACGTGCACATACACACTAGAAGTGTCCCACACAGAGCGTCTGCTTCTCTAGTGACAATATTGCTGATACGCGCATTCTAGCGGAATATAATTTATCCTGAAGCAACTTCCTGTTCTGAAGATCTGACAAGGTATTACTGTTTTGTCATCATATTGAAAGTCTGAGTGTCCGGGAAGTAACAGTCTCTCATAGGGGATCTTATTTTTTTATTGCCCACATGGGGATTATGATTGGTAATAAACGCCAAAATGGATTGCACTTAGTAACTTGTGAAAAAGAACAGCACGCCATAATTTCCGGAGATACGTGCTTCAGGTCTTCTGGTGGATTTGAAGGATTGCTGCAATATAAATAAATCTATAATAATATTATGTTAGAATCACATCCTGGAACATATGTTACGAATATATGTCCCTTGTGTTTTTGTAAATTTATTTCTAGAGTGAGATACATATTTCTGGCGTTAGATAAATACGTCTCGAGTCAGACATATTTTGGTGTAGACAGATAATTCTGGCGTGAGCAGCACCTCTCAGAGAATGATCGAGGCCCTGGTCACTGGACTTAGAAGGCCCTAAGTCTTGCCCTTGAAGCGATTGTATCATCCGGTTATTATCTGCAATATAAAAAGAAAACTGAAGATATGTCACTTGATGTGAATTATTTTAATACTAGTGTAAAAGCCCGTCATAAGACGGGAATTAAATTCAAAAGCACCAATACCTAACGGCAACAAAAGTATTAATAAAAACCACTGTGCATCACCACAGTACACAAACTACGTAGCAGCAGCGAGGATCCCAATGTGTGTATACGGGATCACACATTCTATAAATATATTTTTGTGCACACCGTCATTTGTGCATTCTTCTTTAGCAAGTGTTACTATTTTCGAGAGAGTACATATAAGGGAAACTATACAATTAATGTCTAACTTTCAGCCAAAGTTGCTTCCCTTAGCGTTATGTTCTGACTTTATATATAGGATATAGGATGCTGATACGAAAACAAATGAGTGCACATTATTAGTACCAATGATGCCCGTGTAGTTCATGGAAATATCTGAACAGATAAAGAAAGAATAGGATTGTTGCATCCTCAAGCATGTCGTACAGGACAACTAATATGAGGTTGTCCATGGAGCTGGCAACCTTATCATGTACAAAAGTTGTCACAAACACCGCTACAGCAACAGCATGGAAATGTTTGGTACAGGCTTGCTGAAAGGAACTAGTTAGAACCGGGGCTTGCTACTCCATAAGGAGTGCACAAGAAATAGTGATTATAGTTGTTATTATTATACCAATGGTATAGTTTAAAATTAACGATTAATTTGTCAAAAATTAAAACTTCATTTGCTAACCAAAGGGCTGCTGGGTTTCTCTGGTATAGATACATTAGTTTTTAAAAAAAAACAATTAATAAATATACTTTCCTGACCATAATGTTTGCAAACTTGCTAAATATATCGAAAAAAGCAAATTCAACTTTCTTGTTAAGTAATTGTTTAAGTTTAACATTGCTTGCCCGTTTAGACATTCCTGTCTTATTGTAGAAGGTTATGTATTTTTTATAAGTTTTAACAGGCTGAAATATCGACCAGCTGAAGTCACTGAAACCTGAAGGCTAACGTCTTCTTCTGCGTTCAGTAAATAATCAAGCAAAATCTGCAAGCTTGTTGCCAGACAAAGTGTAATCTTTTCCAGCTCAGCGCGGCAGCCCCATTGCTTCTGCCTGAGCTCAGCAACCTATGGCCAGGTTAGGTGTAATGGGTCACCGTCGGCTGGGCAGTTTTGGAGAATGTATTCAGGGGACTGGATTTCGGTTCTACATGGGCATTCATTAGTGTGAGATATCCAGAGGCGATAAAGGTGGCCTAGTAATCTGCAATGGCCAGTTCTCAGGCGCAAAATGATGGTATGCTGCTGTCTATGAAGCTGGTGGATTGGGAAATATCTGTTGTGTATATCGCATTCTTTTTTCCACTGATAGTTTACTGGTTATGGATGATGGTTTTAATATCTCCATTGGGTTTTCAGCCGCTGAATTACTTCATTTTACTGCCACTTTAAGATAAAGAATCAGCTCTCTCATTCCTAGTGATTTCACAATGGAAGAATAACCACTGAAATGTAATGGTTGATGATCTTTGGATAATGGAGATTGACAAAATGCGTAGTAGAATTATAGTAACTGAAAGACTTCCTGTGCTAGCATATTTTGAAGAACATACCTGGGCCTGGACGTTGATGTGGCTTATATGGAATATATTCGCTCGAGAAAGATGCACTTGTTGGTTGATGTTTCTGTTGTTATTTAACTAGACCTGCTGAGACTCTCGCTCTTTTGCAGCTAATACCAAGCTGAAAACTCCTTGGCATTACGTACACTGTAGATCTAGGCTTTTCCTGTGGCTTTTTCTTCCAGTCCGAAACGCGCTTAGGTAAGTCACGAGTGTGACGTGGAAATGTAAACATAGCCTCAGAAATCCGAACACCTTCGCTTCCCCATTTAGTGTTTTAATTTTGCTACGCAAAAACAACGAACTTCGCTGTCTGTCTGACTCATATTTTAAAGCCACGCCTATCTTTCCTGTTTACATGCGCTGATGAGTGTTTACCAATTTTTGCACCCGGCAATCCTACCAGGGGAGCAAATCACGTTCGTTTACCTGAGTTTCTCACGCGAGCTGATTTGCCAATTATCGGCAATTAGACAGACGCGCGTAGAATTAAACGGTTTGTTTGTTTAATCAACTCAAGGGCGATAATAATACGTACCGATCACCTTTGATGTCCTACATTTTCAGAAGATTTAAGTGTTTGATCTACGGCAGGGGGAGATAATCTAAGAAGGCCCGTTCGCATGGGATGCGAACCGTAAAATCATTTATCTCGGAAGTCAAGCTCGTTGATTTTCCCTGATACGTCCATGGTGTGAATTTTCACATCTTTTAGAGATATTACCCTAAATCAGTACATATACTGCCTTCTCTCCTAGTCAGTTATCAAGTCTCTCAGGAAATTGTGGATAATCTGAACGCGTACGCGAGAACCTATGTGAAATAATGTGTTAATAGCCTTCGTGGGGATTATTATGTTTTTCTGGTAATAATATAAGTTGTGCTTAAGTGTTAGATGTGTTAGGGTTTAGCCATTTTATTCACTGTGAGTCCTTAGCGTTAAGACTAGCGAAATAGCAAACGCTTAGATATTTTCTTACCAGTGGTTCAGTAAGGAAAATTCCATCAACCAATTTTTTTCACCAGAAGACACGGTTTAGCTGACTAAATAATGCTAGGAGTGACGGATAAAGTGACAGAGTAGAATGCGCATTATATTTTCATTGTATGTAATTATATAGTGACTTGCATTTAATATCATGTGTAAAAACGATAGACGCCGTCAATCAACTAGCTGGTAATCACAGGCGATAGTTGTTAAGGGAGCGTAGTCATAGTTAAATTATAACTAACATTGTGCGCTGAGTGTTTTACCGGGTCGGAGGGGGAAAGGCGGCATGCTTTTACCAAACTCGTACTCGTTAAAGCGACGCGCGATAGTACAGGCTTTTAATTTAATTAGGTGACGGAGAGGATAAGAGATCATACCTTACGCTTGATAGCCTAGGATTTGTAATTTTAGAAATGTTTTGTTTTCTTCCTAATACAATGCTTGATCAAAACCCAGCGGCCATCGGTTTTCTATTGTGGTCTTTTCCTCAGTTACTGAATGAATAATAGTTGTCGTTTTCCTTGGCGTTCGTCCCCGTACAAGTGTGAACAGGAATTGTCATGGCGAGACACTAACATTTTTTAAACTGTAAATTTGAGTAACGGGACTTACAAAAATAACCAGATTTTTTCATTAAATTTTATCAGCCCGCTGTGGCAATATACATAACATTTTTCCCGACTTCTGACAGTCGTTTACCCAAGTAAATTTTATCCAGGAGTATACACTGTTTCATAATCGGCACTCACACCAGAGAAAAGCCGATAAGATTTATCATCATCAGTTCTTTTTTATAACGTAACAGTTGTATTAGCACCCAGAGGCTAGACAATACAGGAACTATTTTTCTCTTTTGTTATAACTGTGAACGCCCCGAGAACGTTTTGCTTCAATAACTATATGCGGTGATAGAGGGCTCATCCAGGAAAAAATTAACCCACCAACTTTGGCGACCACCTGGAAATTATTATTTGATACCAAGGCTAGTCTGGGGCCAGATTTGGGCAACCCACCTGACACTATAGGTACATACTATTGTAATTTTTCAAGGGATACCTACACCAGTTATTAGGTAAGCAAGATTGTTTGTGACCACAGATGACAGAGTGAGTGACAGAGAGAGAGAGAGAAAATATTTTCCTTTGTTACAATCATTGTACTCACTTCTTTTTATTTTATTTCGCTAACCTGAGTATTTTACTGGATAGCTTAAGTAAGAACTTTGTTCTTTTCTTTACTGTTTATTCTCTATACCCTAGTGTTAATCTTTGACCTTTGGGTTATTAACTTCTTTTGTGATCTTTTCTCAACAAGGGGGAGGGCACTTATTGGGTTATTTTCCTATGTCTGTAAACATGATTATATTTGATATATATGTTTGATGTTGTAAAGTTTAAGTGATAATAAACTAAACAAAATTTAAATTAATGTGTCGGTCAGACCCATACCCACTTATCCATAGTTTTTTCACGTTTGTGCGTATTGTTGTCACATAATTTTGTGTTCGTGGGATTGTGTAGTGTAACTTATATTTAATATAGGGAGAGAAAGGTCGTCTGATTAAAATATAGTCGGATAGAAAGGCTGGACTAGAGAAACTTCTCACTCCAGAGACTGACCTTCCTCTTACACTATTTCCTCGTGAAAAAATCTATTTCTTACACCTTTATTCTCACATATTTTACCACTATCACCTCTGCTCAGACGGGACCATAAATATCTTCTGACCTATCTTTAAAACATTTACGACAATGAGCTCCAGTTTTTTTCAGCTTGGCTGGTATTTAAATGAACATCACATTTGGTCCGAAGCTATGAAGACGAAGTGTGAGGCACACTGTGCATTCCCCGCAATCAAATTAATATTAGACAAACATAAAGGTATGTTTTCAGGCACTCGTAAGAAATAAAGAAGTAGAACACTTGGACAACAGAAAAACAACAGACGTGAGTGGCTTACCCAGGGTTCGAACCCCGTACCTTCCGTACGACAACTCCGCCTAGCTATCAAGCGAATCACACTGACCCCACGGCCAGCTAGGCATCCCCAAAAAAAGATGCTTTGCTGGCTATTTATCAGTACGAAACACACAAGATAACACCGGAAGTATACAGTGGGCAACTCAGCCCTTAAATGACGCAATCACTTCTGTTGTTCTCCTATTAACAGTATGTGTCAGTCCAAACAAGACAAAGACCTTGATACTGGGTCCAGTAAATAGTAGAAGACTTAAGGACATTAGTATAGAACAGAGGGTAGGTTTCTGGTATTTTATAAACATAAATAACACATAAGGAAGGGAAACCCGAGGCCTGTAAACAGTAAATTAATATTAGACAAACATAAAGGTATGTTTTCAGGCACTCGTAAGAAATAAGAAGTAGAACACTTGGACAACAGAAAAACAACAGACGTGAGTGGCTTACCCAGGGTTCGAACCCCGTACCTTCCGTACGACAACTCCGCCTAGCTATCAAGCGAATCACACTGACCCCACGGCCAGCTAGGCATCCCCAAAAAAAAGATGCTGTGCTGGCTATTTATCAGTACGAAACACACAAGATAACACCGGAAGTATACAGTGGGCAACTCAGCCCTTAAATGACGCAATCACTTCTGTTGTTCTCCTATTAACAGTATGTGTCAGTCCAAACAAGACAAAGACCTTGATACTGGGTCCAGTAAATAGTAGAAGACTTAAGGACATTAGTATAGAACAGAGGGTAGGTTTCTGGTATTTTATAAACATAAATAACACATAAGGAAGGGAAACCCGAGGCCTGTAAACAGTAAATTAATATTAGACAAACATAAAGGTATGTTTTCAGGCACTCGTAAGAAATAAAGAAGTAGAACACTTGGACAACAGAAAAAACAACAGACGTGAGTGGCTTACCCAGGGTTCGAACCCCGTACCTTCCGTACGACAACTCCGCCTAGCTATCAAGCGAATCACACTGACCCCACGGCCAGCTAGGCATCCCCAAAAAAAAAAAGATGCTTTGCTGGCTATTTATCAGTACGAAACACACAAGATAACACCGGAAGTATACAGTGGGCAACTCAGCCCTTAAATGACGCAATCACTTCTGTTGTTCTCCTATTAACAGTATGTGTCAGTCCAAACAAGACAAAGACCTTGATACTGGGTCCAGTAAATAGTAGAAGACTTAAGGACATTAGTATAGAACAGAGGGTAGGTTTCTGGTATTTTATAAACATAAATAACACATAAGGAAGGGAAACCCGAGGCTTGTAAACAGCAAATTAATATTAGACAAACATAAAGGTATGTTTTCAGGCACTCGTAAGAAATAAAGAAGTAGAACACTTGGACAACAGAAAAACAACAGACGTGAGTGGCTTACCCAGGGTTCGAACCCCGTACCTTCCGTACGACAACTCCGCCTAGCTATCAAGCGAATCACACTGACCCCACGGCCAGCTAGGCATCCCCAAAAAAAGATGCTTTGCTGGCTATTTATCAGTACGTAACACACAAGATAACACCGGAAGTATACAGTGGGCAACTCAGCCCTTAAATGACGCAATCACTTCTGTTGTTCTCCTATTAACAGTATGTGTCAGTCCAAACAAGACAAAGACCTTGATACTGGGTCCAGTAAATAGTAGAAGACTTAAGGACATTAGTATAGAACAGAGGGTAGGTTTCTGGTATTTTATAAACATAAATAACACATAAGGAAGGGAAACCCGAGGCCTGTAAACAGTAAATTAATATTAGACAAACATAAAGGTATGTTTTCAGGCACTCGTAAGAAATAAAGAAGTAGAACACTTGGACAACAGAAAAACAACAGACGTGAGTGGCTTACCCAGGGTTCGAACCCCGTACCTTCCGTACGACAACTCCGCCTAGCTATCAAGCGAATCACACTGACCCCACGGCCAGCTAGGCATCCCCAAAAAAAGATGCTTTGCTGGCTATTTATCAGTACGTAACACACAAGATAACACCGGAAGTATACAGTGGGCAACTCAGCCCTTAAATGACGCAATCACTTCTGTTGTTCTCCTATTAACAGTATGTGTCAGTCCAAACAAGACAAAGACCTTGATACTGGGTCCAGTAAATAGTAGAAGACTTAAGGACATTAGTATAGAACAGAGGGTAGGTTTCTGGTATTTTATAAACATAAATAACACATAAGGAAGGGAAACCCGAGGCCTGTAAACAGTAAATTAATATTAGACAAACATAAAGGTATGTTTTCAGGCACTCGTAAGAAATAAAGAAGTAGAACACTTGGACAACAGATAAACAACAGACGTGAGTGGCTTACCCAGGGTTCGAACCCCGTACCTTCCGTACGACAACTCCGCCTAGCTATCAAGCGAATCACACTGACCCCACGGCCAGCTAGGCATCCCCAAAAAAAGATGCTTTGCTGGCTATTTATCAGTACGAAACACACAAGATAACACCGGAAGTATACAGTGGGCAACTCAGCCCTTAAATGACGCAATCACTTCTGTTGTTCTCCTATTAACAGTATGTGTCAGTCCAAACAAGACAAAGACCTTGATACTGGGTCCAGTAAATAGTAGAAGACTTAAGGACATTAGTATAGAACAGAGGGTAGGTTTCTGGTATTTTATAAACATAAATAACACATAAGGAAGGGAAACCCGAGGCCTGTAAACAGTAAATTAATATTAGACAAACATAAAGGTATGTTTACAGGCACTCGTAAGAAATAAAGAAGTAGAACACTTGGACAACAGAAAAACAACAGACGTGAGTGGCTTACCCAGGGTTCGAACCCCGTACCTTCCGTACGACAACTCCGCCTAGCTATCAAGCGAATCACACTGACCCCACGGCCAGCTAGGCATCCCCAAAAAAGATGCTTTGCTGGCTATTTATCAGTACGAAACACACAAGATAACACCGGAAGTATACAGTGGGCAACTCAGCCCTTAAATGACGCAATCACTTCTGTTGTTCTCCTATTAACAGTATGTGTCAGTCCAAACAAGACAAAGACCTTGATACTGGGTCCAGTAAATAGTAGAAGACTTAAGGACATTAGTATAGAACAGAGGGTAGGTTTCTGGTATTTTATAAACATAAATAACACATAAGGAAGGGAAACCCGAGGCCTGTAAACAGTAAATTAATATTAGACAAACATAAAGGTATGTTTTCAGGCACTCGTAAGAAATAAAGAAGTAGAACACTTGGACAACAGAAAAACAACAGACGTGAGTGGCTTACCCAGGGTTCGAACCCCGTACCTTCCGTATACTTCCGGTGTTATCTTGTGTGTTTCGTACTGATAAATAGCCAGCAAAGCATCTTTTTTTGGGGATGCCTAGCTGGCCGTGTGGTCAGTGTGATTCGCTTGATAGCTAGGCGGAGTTGTCGTACGGAAGGTACGGGGTTCGAACCCTGGGTAAGCCACTCACGTCTGTTGTTTTTCTGTTGTCCAAGTGTTCTACTTCTTTATTTCTTACGAGTGCCTGAAAACATACCTTTATGTTTGTCTAATATTAATTTACTGTTTACAGGCCTCGGGTTTCCCTTCCTTATGTGTTATTTATGTTTATAAAATACCAGAAACCTACCCTCTGTTCTATACTAATGTCCTTAAGTCTTCTACTATTTACTGGACCCAGTATCAAGGTCTTTGTCTTGTTTGGACTGACACATACTGTTAATAGGAGAACAACAGAAGTGATTGCGTCATTTAAGGGCTGAGTTGCCCACTGTATACTTCCGGTGTTATCTTGTGTGTTTCGTACTGATAAATAGCCAGCAAAGCATCTTTTTTTGGGGATGCCTAGCTGGCCGTGGGGTCAGTGTGATTCGCTTGATAGCTAGGCGGAGTTGTCGTACGGAAGGTACGGGGTTCGAACCCTGGGTAAGCCACTCACGTCTGTTGTTTATCTGTTGTCCAAGTGTTCTACTTCTTTATTTCTTACGAGTGCCTGAAAACATACCTTTATGTTTGTCTAATATTAATTTACTGTTTACAGGCCTCGGGTTTCCCTTCCTTATGTGTTATTCCCCGCCATCCAAGGGGGCTTTCCAAATATGCAGAGCTAATTTACTATGCTCTGGTTCTGAGCTCTCCCAAGGAATTGCCACATCCTACACAGAACCACTTCTCAGCTCCCCCTGCCCATTATGGGCCCATAAAGAAATTGTCCTGCATGTAGCCAACCAGGTAATGTGCCAGAGTGACTCCTCCAACCGTAGTGTTCAAAGCTGGGTTCTCAACACGTTTTACCACAGATGGAATCCATGGAATTTTGTGGGTGATCTCAAGAGTCAATGATAGTGTAATTTGCCTCACAGACAGGTTCACTCCACGTTTGAATTATGCAGCATTCTGCTTTGCTAATGGTCATATAAGGACGATTCCAGATATGCCTCCGCGCATCCACTCATCGGTTAAATCCACCGTTATTTGGTCGATATACATTTCCTGAAACTTAGCAGTTGATAATTACATACATTCAGTGCTTAATTCTCTGAAATACGAAAGAAATACACAAGGTGCCCCTGTTACAGTTAAAATCTGCTTTTAAGATTCTATTTTTTTTTTTTTTTTTTTTTTTTTTTTTTTTTCGTTCGCCCGCTAATACTCGAGGCGAAATCTCAGGTTATCATTTATGTCTAACCTGACATTGATTTTACGTGAGTATCCCTTTATTTCTTGTACAGAGACAAATGTCCCTCGCCATTCAGGCAAATACTCGCCGATTTCGGAGGTACCCATTGCAGCTGGGTCGGCTCAGGAGCCGCCAGTCCCTGGTCGACGACACTCCTTCAAATGTCCTCGCCAGGTCTCGAGTTAATCCAGTCCAAATCCCGGTCGACGAAAAATCCTCAAATGCCGTCGCCCGGGTTTGATCCTGTATCACCCGGTCGCCAGAGCGGTGTTGTAACCACTACGCTAGCGCGGCTCCCAAGATTCTACTTGACAGCGTCAGTTATAACAAAAAATATATAGTTGTCAACATTTCAGTTGAAAAATCCAGCTGGTGGAAATTTTGGTGAAATGTCAATATTCTATTAATGCACCTGGATTAATGCACTTCATCATTGAAGTAACTGTGGAAAATAACTGGAGACAACTTAAAATTATGAACTAGATCTGGAATGACTTTGATCAGATGACACGTGGCAGGGGGATTTTGTATGATTTTGTTGAAGGCCTATAATCCTTTGGGAGCTGGGAAGTAATGCTGACGAAAAGTCATAAATGGTCAGGCAGCTAATTTAAGCTTTTTTTAAACAATTGAACTTAACCCTTTTTCACAGGAAGCACAGGATTTGATAATCTGCCTTTAATACTTTGTAAAAGATAAGTATTATACAAATACAAAAAGAGCAGAGTTACAAAAAGCTATAACGTTTTAAGGAGACTCTGATAATAAAAGAATAAAACATAATCTGTGTTTGTTTGTTTGTTTGTTTGTTTTTTGAAGAGTGAAAATTGCAAGACATTGAATATTCTTCTGTAATGTTATATTCGGAATACGGAAATTAGAGATACCCTGGTTCCTGGCTCGTCTATTTTAAGTTCACTTAAGATTGTTAAAAGATCAAACTTGTCACGTTGATCTGTAATACTAGAGGTTCAGCGAACACTGCATTATAATGAGACTTCAGATGTTACTAGTACTTTGCCGGAAGGTATAGCCAGGAATTCTTCACGAGAATAGAAGAGACTAATCTTTTGCCAGAAAAGGGCAATGCGTGTGCTCAGGGTTCATTCAGGTCTTTGCATCAACGTACTTGAGATACTTCCTGAAACAAAAGATGAAAGAGTTTCGCAAGACGTTTCCTCGGCAGTGGTGATTCCAGAAATGTAAATCTGTGCATTTCCACACATTTGTGATCTGGTTAAAGGCATTACAAAGTTTAAGAGGGTTCAGGCCATCTCAGATCATAGGACAAATGTCTGCAATTACGAAACTCTCGACATTATGAACCTCACGCTTTGACCTCACATTAATAAGTAACTTTCAAACAACATCTACTTTATTGTTGTTATTGTTATACAAATCGACATCAGTGCTCATCTGGAAAACTATAGTTGCTCAGTCTTCCTCATCATATGTCGAATTGTGTGAATGCTAACTGTTCCTGTAGCTTGCTGGTTGTACAGTATACACGACGAATGCATACTCTCATACGTCCTCTCATACGTCCATCTCTGCTAGCCTTACGATTGATGCCACATGTCAACGGTCTTAACCTTGGCGATTCATCTAATGCAGTGTCATTCTCTAATAGGCAATCATTAATTGTTCTCAGGACAGTAGATCTACACTAGCCCTGCAGATTCGAAGCTTCTATGAATGTTTTTCATTCAAGCTGTCTTCTTCTTCTTTGATCCTTAGCTGCCGACCGTCAAAGCAGTCAGTGGCCATCACGCCTGATGGCGTCTTGTATGGCGGCAACAAACTGCTTCCACTTTACTGGGTCAGCAGCCATCCTTCGTGGAGTGCCCCATCTCTGATTCACCCTTTGCATCTCAGCCTCCACAGTTCTCCGCCAAGTTATTTTTTGTCGGCCTCTCTTTCATTGTCCTTCTGGGGACCATAGCATAGCTGTTCTTGTGGTGGCATCGGGGTCTCTTCTGGGGACATGGCAACCCAACTCCAGCGTCTGCCAGTTATGATGTGTGCATGTCCTATTGGTTGCTCCGAGTAAGCAGTTCATGGTTGGTGATGGTTTTCGGCCAAAAGATTCGGATAATTTTTCTTAGGCTGATTGTGTGGAAACTTGATAATTTCAACATTTCCTTCTCTATTACTCTCCAGCATTCCACACCATATTGAAGCACAGAAAGTACGCAGCTCTCATAAATCTTAATTTTGTATTTGTGATGTACTGAGAGGACTTCAAGATGTTGTTTAGACTAACAAAGGCTGTTCTTGCTGTGTTCATTATGTTATTGATGTCTTTGCTTGCTCCACCGTCAGGTGTTACTATGCATACTAGGTATGTGAAGGTGTCTGTCTGTTCCAGTATCTGATTCCTTACTGTTATAGGCTCATGGTTGCCCACTTTGAGTGTCATGGCCTCTGTCTTCTTTAAATTTATGTTCAGACCCACCTGCTGGCTACAGGGTCTATCCGTTTTTTCCTGGATGTGTTGATGAGAATGTGCGAGTAGTGCAATATCATCTGCATATTCCAGATCTTCCAATGTAGAGAACGTAGTCCATCTTATTCCTCTTGGACTGCCCTCTGTTGTCTGACGCATTACCCAGTCTATGACTGTTAAAAATAAAGTGGTTGATAAGGGGCATCCCTATCGTATGTAACCGCGCTAGAGCGAACTGGTTACGGCATCAAGTAGTAAGGTGTGACCGTGCAGCTATTTGTGCGCAGGTCGCGGCATCAATGAAAAGAATGTGTGTGTGTCCGTCAGCTGACCGGGTCAGTTCCGTTAATGGTTGACCGGAGGTAAATATTTTGAAGAGCGCTAACTCTTGTACGTTTCTTAGTTCAAGTCGTTACAGGTCTGACCGCCTGAGATGGAAATACTTGACCTTATTTTATTCTTCCTTAACCCAGGGTTCTTTCGTACCTTTTTTATGGTTAGTGAAAAGCAATGTCTTGTATAGTGGTTTAATCAAATAATCCAACCGTAATGTTTCAAGGAAAACGCAGCAATGTAGAAAAATAGAATATATTTTATTAACGTGATTGGAACAGCAAAATGTCATTGGCACAATAATGAAGCACGTATTTCTTTCTTACCCAAAGTAGCAAATATCCAAAACAAAATGAAAATTATATCCACAGGAATAATATATCTGACAGGGTAAAATACAAACTGTCTACTTTAACATACTAGGCTCACTTGAAAAAAATTTCTCAAGTTAAAAAACAACTTGTCTTGATAATCTCAAAGACGAAGTTCTGTAAAAATTCTCTCGCCTAACGACTCCTAAAATCTGTACAAGTCCTGGGTTCCTGTCAAATCGCCCAAGTCTCCTCTTTATATACTGCCCACTCTTTTTTTCCCGCCAATTTTCACACGATGCTTTATTTTTCACTCGGCACCAAACATCTACATTTTGCACTCCGTTCCTCAGTTTTTCGACTTTTATGCACACGACTCTCACTCTAGCAACGGAAAAACCCATGACTTGCAACTTCTCCCAACATTTTCCCAAAATTTTCCACTCAATAAACAGGCACTTATTACTTTGTTGTTCTGGGACAACTTTTCCCGAAGCCGTGAACTTTGAGTGATACTGTATTTTGTGCACAAATGTCTTAACTGCTTTTAACGTTGTTATTTCTCATTTTACTTGGTTTTTAACACGTATTAATTTGAGTGTATGCCAAGCGGTCACACGTACTCCTATCTTCACCTCAAAAGTTAGGCTGCTCTGCCCAACGCTACATGTAAAGTTGGCATAGAGGCGTTTTATGATGGACACTTTGCAGCTTAGAATTCCATAAGCCCTCAATATTTTCCATAGACTGTTCCTATGTACTGTCAAAAGCCTTTTCAAAATCAACGATATTAATTGGCAGAGACAGCTGTACATTAATTTCGTATTCAAGCCGTAGCCAACCATTTTGAACCTTCCGAAGCATGGATTGACAATCTGACTCAATGACTGCCTTTGTTAATGAAGCTTCAATTATCCACCTTAAGGCTGCAGTAGCTGCCTCTACCTCCATTCTCATACTGGATGTTCTTGTCTTGTAAGCCCTGCTATGGTCAGCAACGATTCTGCCTTTTACTTTAGCAGAGAAGACCCACCCTGATTTCTCACCTCGGATCACATACTCATCTGTATACACAATGGCATCATTACATCTACGTTATTGTCACGCCGCTATTTCGTAGTGCATCTGTTGTACGAAAAGTCAGCCGGGCAACGCTGGGTATGGCAACACCGGCGAGTCAGGTGATTGCCGGAAGCCGGGAAATGAGGCGCAAATGGGATCAGTTAGAATCTGGCCGCCGTCCTGCATGGACGCTGATACTTCCCTTTGCCAGCAAGTTAGCTGTGAAATTCATGTTACGGACTGTTTGTGCTGAATGCTTGCCATTTTGGTTCTGGTAGATTATGACGTGTAATTCTAGACCAGCGTAGTGTCTAGTGGGTATTTTCTACAGGCCGTAAATTTATAAGTTGACACTGATTTGAGGTTGTCTTTGTCACAGTTTTGCTGCTCAAGTGGGCGATAGTCATTTTCCAGGCATTCTTAGTGTAAGTCGGACGGTCGTGTATGAGGATGATAGATTGAGCTGTTATGCAAGTTTATAGTGGCATTTCATTATTGTAATTTTGATGCGTTATTGGCCGTGTGTGGCCGTATTGTGTTGTGCATTTAATTAAAGGGAAGTACCTGTAGAAGGTGTTGATTTCTTATTGTCAGCCATTGCTGTGTGGTCATACTTCTAGAATAACGAGGCTTAGTTATTATCATAAATCCACACTGCAGTGGTGTAACCATAGTAAACTAGTTCTGACATCTGGGGACATCGTCTTTACAGTTGTTCTGACAAATGGGGAGCTCTGGGACAATATTTTACAAGGTATTATATCATATTTGACAGCTGAAGGCTGTATCCGGCTCTTTTCTGAGCCTAAAGGCCGTAGGGCGAATATTTATGCACACATATCAGAAGTTATAGCAGCGAGTGTTCACGTCTTCATGTTTTCCAGTTTTTCTCAGTAGGGTGTTCTGGTTTGTCGATAAACAGCAGCAGTGAACTGTTTACATTCAGAGGGGCGACCCGTGGCGGTATGTGACCCAGTTTTGATTTAGCGCACAATAAAAGGTTAGCGTTGTCTATAAAGGCGAGTTTGCCATTTATGGTGTTAGTTGTGTTTAACAGCTTGTTAAAGTGCAGTGTTGTGGTTCAGATTCTTCTTTATAAGTTGTTCTGCTGGTAGCAATGGTATTGCAGTCAGGTGAAAATTGTCGAGCTGAATAAGTAGACATATTACAAAGTATACTTCACGTTTTCTTGGTAACATTCGTTGCTCCCTGCGGAGTAAAGTTACGTGTTCAACAGGGCGGGGAGACGACTTCGGTTGTTGCGCTATCCCAGTTAATACAGTGTGACTTTGAGTGTTACCTTAGAGGTGTTAGGGTCTTTTGTGGAGTGCCTTTGTAAACTTTTAAGTTTACCTAGGACTACAAGTGTGATAGGGCGTTTTGGTGTAGGCAAGGTGTATTGTTCCCGCCACACGAGGTACACATTCAGCCGACTAAAATTCCTGCCACAGCCTACCTGTCAGTATTCCTGTGCTGCAGCCAACCCGTGCTGTTTAAATAAACTGTGTCCATGTATTGCAGCCAACCGACGCTGTGGCTGTTGGGAAGCAGTTGAAATATTCTCCTGTGCCGTGGTGTCCAGTGCCACTGGAATCCTACTCGGTGCTGCTATCACTGTTCGTCTTAGTGCCGAGATCCATCCCTTGTGGATTTTGGGGTCTGGGAATATACTCGTACTGTGCTGAAGAGTGAAGACTGCTGAGTTCCTGTTGTTCCTGAAGAGACGAAGTATCGAACTTCACGCATTTGTTATACGCATCATCGTGCCAAAAGACATTAACGTTATTATCTGGCACATAGACTTGTGAAAAAGTCTTGTTATCTGGACATTAATGATAACATCGGGTGGAACATTATTTTCGTTTTGACATTTTCAAGTCTGTGGAGTTTAGTTCGTGCTGTCTCATCTACCTTCATCGGTGTCTGTGGAGCTACGTGGTGGTGCATCGCTGGATCATCAGTTAAGTTATTGTTTGTAAATCTGTATATGATTTATGTATTTTTGTTTTCTTTTTTGTTCTTCCCTTTAAATACTTTTTGTTTTTGTTGTTTTCTCTTCCTTCAAATTTCTCTTTTCTGTCTATCCATCTGGGACAATTTATCGTTCAGTCTGGTCTTTTAGATCAGTGGGATCTTTTGCTGGGGTCGGGTTGAGTAAGCTATAAGCATTTTTCTGTTCGTTTTCAACGTCTGTTTATTGTTATATTCTTATGTGTTTGTCTTTCTTGCTTTGCTTTTGTAGTTTTCGTGTTTCGCTTTGTGTTAGTTAATTACGTCGGTTCTGTCACTCTGATTTCCAGTCTCTTGGGATCATTATTATTTTATATGATATGTTATAGTGTTATTATTGTTTAAATGTTATTTAGTTTATTTTGATTTTTGAGATTTAGTTGGTGGCTAGTGAAGGAGGTAGCCCTTAACACTTCATTGTTAAGTGTAGTTGTTGTTTAGTCTGCTGTGTTTATTATTATTTTTGTGTGTTCAAGTGTGGACGTGTATCGAGTGTAATTCTTCCTTTTCCTACTTGTGGGAAAAGATTGGATTAGACTGATTTCTTCTAGGGTGTGGCTATGTGTGTTTAGTGGTGGAGTCAGGCAGAAGGTTTTCCTGCGACTGCCTTACTTAACATACCAAGCTCAGTACTTGTTAGGTGTGCTGGTGTGGTTGGTATTTACATTGTCGTGTAAATTCAGTAATTCTATTGTTGTGTTTAAGTGGTGTGATCTCTTGTTCCTTCTTGTTATCTTGTAAATACGTTAACAGGTATCCCTTGTTTTTGTTCGTTGTCAGTCACGCATTGTAGATATGAGCCTATCTCTGCTCAACTTTGTCTGTCATCTTATTCACCGTGATTGTTGTCGTAAGATCAGAGATTACACCGATTAAATAGATAATATTTTTGTTTATAGAGATAAAATAATATAGGGATAAAATAGTGGAGTTGTGTGAAACATCATCGCCCCGCCTGTAGGTCAGTACTAACTTTCTATGCCTCATCCTTCGAACACTAACGGTAACAATTTTGAATAGGCAAAGCGTAGTCGTTCTAAGAAAGATGGACAGAAGAAAACACGAGGAAGGGGAAGGGAGAGACGGAAAAATGCTATCATTTGACACGCGTTTGATTCTTTTGGTCTCGCGAGCCGAAAACGATAGTGCGTGCCAATATCGTAGCATGTTTCTAAAAAGACGACATAAAAACCATACAGTCCCCGTTCGCTCGACATGCGTTCAAAATATATAACCTCTTAGATCTGCAGACTGAAATGAAAAACACACACAGCGTATATCCGGCCTAAAAGTTGCAGTTTTGTGACGTATTAGCAGATGCGTGGTTCAATTTTGAATGAGAACGATAGTTACAGACAAATAATACGATTAATGTGGAATATTTAAAAATACAGTGGGAGAAGGGGAGAAAAGGAACATAGATGGTCGTGTCACGAGTTCGTTGTTTACAGAAATTTGAAATTTGAACCCAAGTGGAGCATAGAGGGATAGAGAATAAAAACTTAGATAATTTTCTTACACACTAAAAGAAAGGACAGTTGACAAATACAGTGACATTAATGGTTAATTAGAAGATTAAGGTGTTAATGTATCTTACCGTAGATAGAAAAATATGTTATTTGAATAAATGAAGGGGAAAAACAATAATAGTAAATATAATAAAGGCAAGAATAAAAATATAACTACTGTGTGACAGACAGCAGCCTGATCAATAATTACTTTTCAGAATTTGAAACACTTAGTAAATACCCGAGATATTGGTAGAAGACAGATAGACGAACAGACGTTTATCTCTCTCAGCTTGCCACATATTGGGAGAGGGGGGAAGGTAATCCCAAGTTTGAAAGTTGTAGTTTTAATTTGAAAAAGGACGCTAGAGGTATGATAGTCCCTGATTGGCTGGAGTCTAATAGACTAACGGTAGTGATAAAAACAATTTGAAGTTGGCGTTAGGTGCCACTTATAAAATATATTTCCTACACTACTGTTGTGTTAAAGGCAAGAATTTCAGTACGATTTTGCCTTTCCTGATCTGCACCAGCAAGGGATCTGGAAGTGTCCATATTATCGCTCATTAAACTATTAGTAGGAATATTTCATTGATGCGGTAAGAAGAAAAACATTTATATCATTATTATTATTATGTATGCATTATTGAATATGTATAGAAATTCTATGGGTAGAGGCATATATATAGGAAAGCGCCAACATCAAACTTTGTGTTGTGTCACAAAGTTGTTAAGAAAGATATTATCATTTTGTAGAAAAGCCAGACAGGCTTACTGACACTTTGGGAGAAAATAAAATTAAATATTAAATGGGGAAATTGATGTACAGTTTTATGATGTAAGACCAGAAAACCACTGGCCGTCTTCTTCAGCAAGTCACCGTGTTTGCACATGACTTGATATAATTACTTAAAATGTTTCCTATGTCAAGGAAAGTGTCAAACTGAAGTTTGAAAGATTATCTGACCATGAATGGGGTACAAAACCAAATAAGAACGTTAACTAATTGTTTAGTTACCATGCTGATTCCGACCATGTTGAACATGTTTAATAGTTAGGGAAAGAGAGAGGTATATGAGGTGTTGAGGATGGCTTATTACTCTTATTCCAGGGTTTCATCTCTGAATCAAAGTGCGCCATTGGTCAACATATACCTGTATGTATATCTGCTCCTGAAGAATTGAGGCAGTATTGTCTGTTTGCCTCACTATTGAGAATTCAAGGACAGTATCCTGACATGGCAGTTTGAAGCTGTTAGCTTGGACTGAAAAGATCTGGTAGTCCCGCCACCACAAAGATAAGAATTCGTCCACGGGCACATGATACCTCAGATTAACCACTCTCTGTTCAAAATGTGTATTTCCTAGTTCAGAACATGATGAACGTAGACGTTCTTCCCAGTATTACCCGTTCATAGGATCAAGATTTAATTGACACTTTTCCAGATTGACATTTTTATAGTTGTGAATAATAACAGACTCATTTATAGTTTGAATTTATTGTTGTAAGTACATTTCATTATCACCTTGAGTTTTCAGTACTCCGGTATCCAAAAAAGGAACTGAGATACCGGAAAATAAATTGTACAAAAAAAGATTTAACTTTTAAACTTTAACAGAGACTTGTTTCATTATTGTTCATTAATTTATAAGTGTAGTGTTTTCATTTTATTACATTACATCGCATATACCCTAGACATCTAGCTAGACAACACTCACACACCTTTACACTTAACTGGGAGAAAATATATGACAGATTGAGGTCGTAGGGTGGTAGCAGACAGGTTCCCTGAGAACATATTCATAAATAACTAACCTCATGGGCTTGCACAGCTGACCTCACATCTGTTACAAATAATATATATTTCTTTAACATCAAAACCCACCACAACTGTTAGTTATCGTTGCGTGTAGTGGGTGTCTTTTCATCTGTGGAGTGTCCATTGTTGCCACTTGTAAACAGATTGGATAGAATATAAAGAACCGAAATACATACTGAGTAGCGACACCAGTGTGGGTGCTAGTAACATACTAGGGTGAAATGTTGATTTATTGCAAAACTTTGTATAATATTGGTATAGCACCAGGAGGTAGTATCAGTTAGGGAAATACAATTTTCGACTATAGTAAGGGTCTGTTCAGTTGTATCACAGAGACTAAGTGGTCGGAAGGACCAAAACATAGAGAGTGAGGAAACAGTAGCCAAGAGGCTAATTAAGGAGTGAAGTGGATTACATATAAAGTGAGGGGTGAAGTGAAGTATATATTCATTAAGGAGTGAAGTGGATTACATATAAAGTGAGGGGTGAAGTGAATTAGATATACATTGAGGAGTGAAGTGGATTATATGTACATGCATATGTTTGTATTTTGAGCAGGGATATTGCTATTTATATATCATTACTGCATACTTTGTAAGCAGAGAGGTATCTGTAGTTATAAGCGAGGTGGTTTATAGTACATGGTATTGAGTAGCTGCAATGTGTGAATCTATAGCTAAAGAAGCAGTGGCATAGTTAGTATCGAGAATTGTGAGTGTACATCATGGACTAAGAGAGTTTCGTTCGGATAGGCATCCAGTGCGGGTACACTGGCAAAGAACTAACGGAATATGCCAAGGCAGAATTCCAATCAAAAGAGAATCAGGATGCCTTAAGAGATTTACGTGCCGAGGCACGAGAACTCAAGAAAGCAGAGTTAGAATTTCAAGAAAAGAAGATAGAACGAGAATTACAAGAAAAGAGGGAATTACAGGAAAGGAAGACGAAAGAGGATAGAGAGAATTAGAAAAGGAGAGAATGAGAATAGCTCTGGAAAAGAAGAAGATTGATAAGGAAATACAATTGAAGAGATTAGAAGTGGATGCGAGTGGTCAGAGCTCGACTCCGGGGTGGTCTCATCGTCCCTTTAGGCTGCGTCTGCCAAATTTTAACGACAAAATCGACATTTTAGATTTTTTCCTTTAGAGGTTCGAGGCCGAATGCGTCGCCTGGAAGGCTGACAGAGAACAGTGGCTATCTCTGTTATCCACATTGCTAGTGGGGCCTGCAATAGAGACTTTTTATAGCCTCCCGCTGGAAGAAAGGGCGGATTACGACAAGGTGAAGGAACGGTTGCTTCGGAAGTTCCGTCTGACGTCTGACGGGTACCGGACGCGTTTTAGAAACACGATGCCAAGTCCTGACCAAGACTTCGAGGACTTTATCTCGAAGATAAAGCTTCTGCTCAATAGATGGATTGAGTTGGAAGGAATAACTAAGGACTTTAATGGCTTGGTTGATCTAATGTTACGAGACAAATGGTAGTCGTCGTGTTCAACTGAGTTGGTAGCTTTTTTCCAAGAGCGCCAGCCAAAAGACATTGATTCTATGGCCCAATAGGGGCACCATTATGTCCTGGCCCATCCGGGCAAACCCATTCAGAAGTCGGGTCTGTCAGACGCTTTAGTTGCAGGCGTCGGCAAAGTCCATCGCCAACCGTGGAAAAATCAGTCAGACGGTGCAGATAGCTGCGAAGAACAGAAGCGCAATAGGTCACCTCGGCCCTATCAGCCATTCTGAGGCATCTATGATAATTTTAGAACGCGTCAGAGGTTCCAGCTGAGGTGGAACAATCATCACTCTGTCAGCGATAGTGTTGGAGAAGAGCGCCAAATGCGTAAGTATGTGCGCTTTGAGAAGTCTCGAAAGGAAGATAGGCACTATAAAGAGAAACAGAACAAGCGGAGGAGTGGTTCGCAGAGGGTCGATCTTCGGACTCCGATGCGCGGTCTTCACCAGCTAACAGCCCCAGCAATAGTCCACACGATGATTCAAAAAGGGAACTCCGATGTTCTAGGTGTAATGGCAGGTGACATAATGTAGACAGGTGTTCCACCCCAATCGAGTACGCGTACTCAGCGTTTGTGTCGGACACAGTCAACAGCGAGGACTGTGTGGGGTGTCGACCTAAGTTCCAGGCGAACGAGGATATAGTGCTACACTGCGGACACGCGGTACCATGTCTGTCGGCGGTCCATGAGACTGGCGAGGTGGCACTCCACAAGGGTATGGAGGAGAAGAAACCAGTCTCGGTATTGAGGGACACCCTGTGTACCACAGTGGGGGTGCGTCGGTCATGCATCAACGAGTCCTGCCTCACAGGGAAAACTGTAAAGTGCATCACGTTTGGGGGCACAGTTGAGTCTTACCCCCAGGCGTGTATCAATGTGGACACCCCGTTCCTATCAGGGAGAGTGAACGCGTTTGTCCTCGAGAACCCAGTCGCCGATTTGATCGTCGGAAATGTACGGGGAGTGCATAATGCCACGGGAGGCACTGGAGCAGTCGCTCAGCAACTTCTCATCTCTTGTTCCACTGGCACTTGTCATACCATTTTAATCCGCCAATTCTACATAAGCACCCATTTATGAAAGTCTGTATCTTTTTGGTTGTTGTTTGTGTTGTTCTCCATGTTCCCAGTGTCAAACCTTTACTCTTCTATCAGGTCTCGGTCTTCGTCTATTTCATTAATGTGTCAATTGTTAACCTTTGCTCTTTTACCACTTCTCTGTCTTCCTCTAATCCCCAGTCATGTTCTACGTGTCAAATCTTACTCTTCTGTCAGTGCTCTATCTTTTCTAATCCCCAGTCATGTTCACAGTGTCAAACCTTATTATTCTGTCAGTGCTCTATCTTTTCTAATCCCCAGTCATGTTCACACTGTCTCACCTTACTTTTCTACATGTTTTCTATCTTTTTTAATCCCCAGTCATGTTCACAGTGTCACACCTTACTTTTCTAGTTGTTTTATATCTTCTCTAATCCCATGTCATATTCCCTGTGTCAAACCTTACTCTTCTGCCAATTCTCTATCTGCTCTAATTCCCAGTCATGTTCCTAATGTCAAACCTTAATCTTCTATCTGTTTTCTATCATCTCTAATCCCCAGTCATGTTCTCAGTGTCAAACCTTACTCTTCTATCAGTTCTCTATCTTCTCATATTTTCATTCAGTTTGCTCGTATCAAACCTGACTCTCTTATCAATTCTCTCTCTTTCTTTCTTCACTATGATTTCATAAGGTCTGTCACAAAACAGGTTGTACGCTCTCATGTTCACTCCAGCATGATTGCAATACATTCCTGAGCGAGTGATATTTTGTTATTTCTCTCTTCCCTGCCCTTATTTGTCAACAGAAAACTCATCCGAAGGTCAATGTTTACATAACTTTCACACTTCAATTCGCCGGTCCATTGCTGGGGGACCAATTGGGTTACAAAAACGTGACGGCCCCGCATTTTATCCCAGTTGAAAGGCTAATGGCGATGTGTGTACAAGATAGGAGTAATCCTTTACAATTCTACAGAATAATAGACTTGCATATTGGAGGTACGGATAAACCACGAAATATCCAGACAAGACGGCCAAATTGCACCGAGTCATAGTCAGATAACGACGGTTGAATTACGTGAGATAGGCAAGTCAGATAATCCCCCAACCTGGGAGGACAAGTTGAAGTGTGAGAGACGAAACTTGACCAAGTAATAATCGACTATTTACAGCTCAATGTTAGAAAAATAACGTTTGAAATTTTGCACTAGATGAGTCATGCAGAATATGTCATCATAAAGTGCCATAAATTTAAACGTTCAAATAAGATTGGCTAATACTTTGAGGAACGAATAATTATTGCGTCAATTGGGCTTGTGTCCCAACAGCCCAGAAAACAGGGGACAGAAAACCTACAATATAATGTGACATTTTTTGTAAGTCTAGTTCACTGTGAGAATCGCTTGCCAAGACGACAACCAGACCTTGCCAGAGTAAAGAATGAGAGAATCAGACTTCCATTTATCAGATCGGACTTTTGTTGGAGTATTGTGAAGGACAAACAGCTCAGGAAAGCTCTATCATTATAATAAGGAAAACCGAGATCTGAGGAAACAGAAAACACAGAGTCATAGTGGGAATTAATTGTTAACATAACAACACCCCAGAAACGTGTAAAAAGGAATCTGCTAGTGCCTTAACTTTATTCCTCTAAGCAAACAGTCTGGGAGCGAAGATCGGCGTAAGTTGTACATTTTACATTCTATATTTTCATTACTTACATGTGAACTAATATGTATATATTGTTTAGTGAATATTGATTTGTGAAAATTGCTAGTGGATGTCCAAGTCATTTGAGGCTGGCAACCTCAGCATATAGAATGAAGATTTCATGAACCACCACTGCAAGGGCTGGACACTGCTTTATTGTTAGTTTCTCAAAGAGTACTAAAAGCATAGGTAGTCCCAAGTTTTATGTGGAGCAGGGAGGGAAAGATGAAAGAAATGATATACATTATAATTATAATATTTACATTTTCAAACCAGTGTAAATCTCTATGTAAACATATTCACTTTAAAATTAATGAAAGTTGTCACGCTTTTCAACCAGTGTAGATGTAAATGAAAACATATTCAATCTATGTTGTGAACATTTTTCAAACAGCGTAGATGCAAATATAAATATATTCTGTGTATACTATTAACCTTTTCATTTGAATGTAAAGTAAATATAAAGCTATTCAATTTAATGTAAAGAAAGTTTCTCTCGAGGGATTAAGCTTAATTCTCATCGAGGGTAAATTATGAGGTAGATAGGATAGTGGATTATGAAGACGGGGGCACATAAGTATGTTTCGGGAAACTCAATGCTCAGATGAAATTCGATTTTTTTCTTTTACCAAACTAGTTGGTGGTACCAGCTGAGGGTACTATTCTCTGGAACAAAGTGCGGGTAGAAGTGGCCTAAAGTCGAGCTAGACACCATCATCAGAGGGTCTTAGAGACACGGAACCAGCTTTGCAGTTACTCCCTGATCTTACTTGGAACGTGCTTAGCCTTTAATCTTGACCAGAGACGCGAGACCGCCAGTGATCTATCTGCACAGAACCCAAAACCCCAGCGGGAGAAGAAACTACCATTTGCAGCTAAGTCAAACCTAAAAGCTGCCAAGTGACTTCTTACATAAAACACTGCCATCGCACGATGATGAGTATTTTCTGTTAAAGATTATTCAATATTTTTAAACTGTTAAAACTTAATTGATTATTAAATGTGTTATTTGTAAATATACAAATTTAACGTCGATTTAGTCATTTTGCATGCTTGTCTCAGTCAATGTACTAAATGCACTCTAAACAGAGCTATACCAGAATAATAACAATTCCGCAGAGTAAATCAGGGTGGGGGCTTGAACGAGCTAGAATTAATAATTGGCTAATTCTTCATAAAAGGCGGCGGATCAGATATAAGTTAACAATTGCCCTGCCCAAAGCAGCATTGTTATTGACTTCTGAATCATCTTATGAAGACTCCCTTTAGATAGAAGCATCATTATTCTTCCATCTACAACTCTGCCAAGAGTAATCTTGTGCGAAGTTAGACACCTTTGAAGACCGCTATTAGATACTCTTGAGTTTTGCCCACTGTTGGACCACTACTGCAAAGCAGGGGAGGCAATTCCGTGACAAGGTCTTAGTATTTTTATGCCTTTCTTCGACAGCTGCTCAGTGCGTCTACCTTTATCATGATGTGATCTCTGATTAACGTATTATTTATGACTTCCGTAATTAAAATGTCTATAATTATTAGCACATGGATCGCGGCAATATCTAAATTGTCGTCTTGGAGTACGTATTACACAGTAATTGCTCTCACATTCACTGTTCAAATGACATCGTGAAGTACTGATACTATTACCTTAAGCCTGTACTTGTAATCTCTAGTCTGTCTGGTCTATCATTGGTACTATAAATTATGCACGTTTTTACCATCTTCTTCGTCTTCAAGTACCACGTGTAGTGACATATGTGATCATATCTCTTCACAAATTCCTGTCTACAGTACAATCTTCACAAATTCCTGTCTACAGTTCAACTGTTCAATTCTGTTGTTGACTTCTTTCCATGCCACGATGTCAAACTGTCCAGAATCGTCTCTCTTTATCGTCCTCAATGTCATGTTCCTTCTCCCGTTATTACGATGTACTCCAGCTTCCTTCTTCTCATAAAATTCCCAAGAAAAATGTATTGCTTCCTTATTACCTGAGGTATAGCATTTTCTGGTTGTGAGTCAGTTATTATTGGAATCGCATTTACTTGTTTTCCCCTAAGTAATCTCCTTCTTGTTCCAAGACAGTGTCTTTAATGGACAAAATTTATATCTCCCACATATTAATTGTCAAAGTAAAAAGTATGAAAAGGAAGGTATTCACACACATTTTGTTTCGGAAAAAGTTCGCATTTTGCACTATGAAAACTAAATGGCACACAAAGTGAAAGTACGCGCAAGCCTTACGTTGCTTTTCTTGGTAGATGTGTCAGAAATATTCGCACCAGGTTTTTTTAAAAGCAAAATTTCTGATTTTTTTCGTGCATACGTACGAATAAGTACCACTATTTTATATTTATATACACACAGATGTGATGAAACTTGTTGAGAACCTAGCTTTGCACACTAAGCTTGGAGAAGTAACTTGAGCCCTAGAAGTGATTCTTTGGCTTTGATCTGATTGACATAATGCAGGAAGATCTCACTATGGACCCAGTGATATGCAGGGGGAGTTGAGAAGAGGCTCTGTGCAGGATGTGACAATTCATTAGGAGAGCCCAGAACCAGAGTACAGTAATTTATCTCTGCATTGTCGGAGAGCCCCCTTGATGGTGGGGAATGCACAATATGCCACGCGCTTCTTACTCCTAGATTGGAACAAGAAGTGACGATCCTTTAAATGCAAGCCAAGATGGAGAAACTGGACCTCGTTGCAGAAGTGCCACAGAAAAAGCCTAGATCTACAGTGTAGATAATATCAAGGAGTCTTCAAATTGGTATTGGCTGCAAAAGAGCAAGAAGCTCAGCAGCCTTAGTTAAACAACAACAATACATACAAATAGATATTGAATTTTCATTAAAGTTCATTAAAATGTGCAGTCAAACCGACCTACACATAATACCATGCAATATAAAATGAACATTGCTGTAAGTAATAAATGATCTCATGTATTACATGTAGGAGGTTAAAAACAATTTGAGGGGGCCATATGTCCCATTTTGCCCAAATAATTATTGATACGTTGACAGATTTACTAGCTCAAGTCGATACGCCCTAAAATAATGAATCGGAGTCGAAGTAATAAAGAGTTGTTTTGAATTTGTGTTATGTGTCTGCCAAGATTTTAAACAATATCCGTACAGTCATTTCTTTGTTTGTTTAATTGTGATAAAAAAGCTGTTAATTAATTAGCAAAATTTCATTTTATTAGTTATCTTTCCATTCTCCAACTGTCATTATTTGCAGGTTTGCTCGGTGGCTTCATAATGAATTGTAGTGAAGTGAATCCGTATGACAACACGCTCAAATTCCCCGCTCAAAAACAAACTAGCTATCGTATTTTTAAATCTATAAATAACTACAGTATTTTAAATTTTTCTGAGGGGCAAGTCAAATTTACAGCCAACAATTTATCTAGTGTATTTGAATTTTTATAAGAAACAAGTAAAAAGTTACCGCCCACCCCAAAAATTATCGAAGAGTATAGTACATAATTTAACAAATAATCAAATCGTTTCCATATTTTGTAGTGGTAAGAACATTTTGGTTGACGCGAAATAAATGCCTATTTTGTGTTTTTGACCGAACGTAGATAATTTATTTTGTAATAACTAAAGATACTTAAAATGAAAGGGATATCTCAAATTATAGCGCTGATATTGCTTAACATATACACATAAAGATTCCCTCATAAAAAATGTTTATGGTAGTAGAAAATTTAATTTAGTGAGATTTTCACATCAGGGTAAGGCCCAATTTAATTACAAAAAATTACCCACATTTGAATGCAAATGAATAACTAAAGGAAAACTATATAGAACGATAGAGAAAAATTGGCCGTTTAATTATCACTTTTGATAATTAATATCGGTCAACATCTAACTGAAATATAAAATGTTCAAATTTAGTCAGATCATACAGACACGCTTAGAATCGCATAAATACTAGAATCAAAAATTAACTTTTTGACTTCTCTCTGATTGGCCGGGTGTATTGCTATAAATAGTAACAAACTTTTGTAGTTTTTCGCCATTGAAATCATAAAAATCACACTGAGCTGACGTATACACAAAGACTGTAGACCAAGCCTTTGCCGGTTGGACTGGTAGCGCGGGCTAAGAACCCTTTTATAGCCAGTCAGCTTGAGTGTGTGTGAACTTATTTACCTGAGGGTAAGAGTGATAATTTTATTTGCATACTTTGTTAAAGAATTGACATGTAAAGTAAACAGGCTATGTGTGCCATATTTATTGGAAAGTGTAACTGACGATGAGATGTGTTGGGTCACGCTGACCTACGTTGGAATGTGTGTAATAGCAGATTTGTTCGACTTGAAAAATTGGTTTATAGTGTTTGCAAATTTACGTCAGTGAGTGTTAGAAGCGATTTAATTTAGTATTTTCTTCTGGAGTGACACCCTGTTCATAGATCATGTAATAAACATCTAGGGAAGGTTAGAATGAAGTAATCAACAGGTCACATGCTGTATTGTACTTGCCATGATTATTGTATGGAAGCCAAACATGGACGAGGTACGCAAGCATTGATTAACCCAAAGAAAGAGTTATGGCATGAAAATTGATGGTAGACAACGGTATTCAAGGTCTTGTGCAACTTGTTAGCACAAATGCCTGACCATGGTAAGTTTTAATATTGTTAGAGGTGAATTAATTGAGGCAGATTTCTACAGGGAATGGATTGTCCTTCTATTCCAGGTTATATCACGAATTTACCTCGTGGCTGCAATTTCTTGAGAAGAAAAGCGTGTGGGAGTTGAGAGCTCCATCTAAAGACTGGAGATAGACCCCATCTTCTCAGCCAGGAGTCACAGAGTTGGTGATCCTGACTACTATTCAAAGAACTGAAGCAGCAACATTCTGAAGATAAGTCCTTCAGAAAGGCAATGGCGATTCATCCACCCTCATTCACCCAATAAAACTTAACCACCGTGGGATGATGAAAGTAGTAGACCTTGCAGTGTAAGACTGGTAGCAGTATAAATATTAAGAACAGTAACAGTTCGTGTAGTCATTCCAGTGACCATTTAAAAGAAATGGAACAGAGTTTCCAAATTATTTATTTCCTTATGTAAATAACCTTTCTTGAGTTTGATAATTCCTGACCCAAAAGATTGAGGTTCAGGACAATTAAATTGTACAGAAACTTTCATACAGCCTTGCTTAATTAATTTTTATTAAATTGAAGTTCTGTTTGAAATTAATCATTAAATAAAGTAAATACATTTCCCCTAGACCCGTAGCTAAATCATTTGGGATCAGTAGAGATAGCGGTTAGGGACTCAGAGATCATCATCATCTACTCTGAGAACTTACATAGCTTGACCCCATCTTGATTGTCTATACACTCTTGCTCTTTTCATAGAAGGGGGTATTTCTTATAAGACCAGTCTCTTATCTGGCACTATCCTGGTATCCTCTGATACACCTATTTGTCCAGGATAGCCTATAAATTTAGTAACATCAAAACCTCTTATGACATGAATACATATCGAAAATTTGACAAAACAAGATTCAATGAAGGTAAAGTGGAACATAACAGAATACAAAGGCCGCAGGAAAAACGTTTATCTTCAGGACACACAGCAGAAAGAGCAAGCTATAATTCAAAAGCGCCAAGTTGAGACGTGTCTTTTGCTCGTGCAAAACAATCCCCAAATCCTGTCGTTTAACATACAGTAAATAGATAATACGCAAAGGTATGTTTCAGGCACTCGTGAGAAATAAAGAAGTAAAGGACTAGAGAAAGAAAAAAAAACAACGACAGAAGAGAAAGGCTTACCGGGAATTTAACCCTAGACCTACTGAACGATACCACCGCCAAGTCTTGGTAGCGAATCATTACTATCCACTCTAACAACTAGGCACCACAACAGGCCTCGGGTTTCCTCTCCTAATTTGTTTAAACATTTAACATACATCTACTTAACTCGTTCTTGAAATGATTCACAAATTGATCTCTTAAATTACCATTGTTGAAGGAACGAAACGGTTCTCCTCTTCCATCTCCACAGTCGTGGATCAGATATGAAACAACTGTCGATTGAATTTCCTGCAACTTTAATCAACTCTTTGTCTTAGAGCAGTTTTTTTCCCAAAATCTAGTTCACGTACCGCCGGGATAATACGCGAAAGATCTTAAATAGGTGCACGGAATATTATTTTCATTTATCATACCCTTTTTTGTTTGTAGCTCAGAAAACATTTTATTTAATAATGTAATATATGAGAATGGTGTACTGTGGAAATACACGAGTTTGTTTACAATTACAATAACAAACTAGTAAGTAATAACACATGTGCTTTCTTCACTGGTTGATATGAGTACTTTAATTTCAGACTAGTATGAATCCACTCTTCTGTCAGAATATTTGTTGATGATTATTATTTTACATATATATATATATATATATATATATATATATATATATATATATATATATATATATATATATATATATATATATATATATATATAAATAAATAAATAAATATATATAAATATAAATATATATAAATATATATACTGTTCAAAAAAAGAAAAGAAACGCAAAGCTATCCGAGGGCGCGTTTTTATGAGTTTGTAAGTAAAATTTGGTGCTAGGGTAATGCAAACCAGCCTCAAATGTTCCTTACAGTGTCAAATGCACGTGTTGACCTGAATTGCGTTCGTTTTTGTAATCGTTACAACGCAGTGGTCAATAGTGTTTATGACGCAATTTTTGACCACAGCTCATGTTGCGCGCAAGTGAAAGCAACAAAATTTGTGGTGAACACTATTCACTGACTACGCAACTAAAACCCTATAAAAGGATAATGCTACACATAAAAAATTCAGTTCGTTTTCAAGCAGACATTTATGGCGTCTTCTTCTTCTTCTTCTTCTTCTTCTTCTTCTTCCGTCCTAAGCCAACGACCGGCAAAGCAGTCAGTGGCCATTACGCCTAGTGGCGTCTTAAGGGCAACAGCGAATAGATTTTCTTTGCCGTTGTTCCCATCACGCCTAATGGCGTCTTTAGGGCAACGACAAATCAATCCGTTTGCTGTTGTTTCCGTAATCAAAGTGACTGGCAAACGGGTCATCAGCCCGTTGGTATTTATGGCGTCTCTATCGATAAATTTAAGGAACATTGCTATTGGCCGACTGCATGCAGGCGAAAGTCAAAGTCAGGTTGCCAGGCATCTAAACGTGCATCAGAGTACCATCAGTCGACTTTGGCACCGGTTCCAAGCCACTGGCTCAGTTGAAGACCGGCATCGCAGTGGACGACCCAGAGTGACAACAGCAGCGGAGGATCGCTTTATTCGGCTTCGTCACCTCAGAGACAGGTTTACAACAGCTTCCTCAACTGCCCAGTCATTGCCTGCAGGACGTCATGTGTCTGATGAAACTGTCCGGAATAGACTGCATGACGCTGGACTTTGGGCCCCAAACGACCTCACCGAGGACCTGTCCTTACGCGCCGCCATCGCCAAAATCGACTTCTTTGGGCCAACCAGCATCGTCCCTGGGCAGCTGACAATTAATGGAGACGTGTCTGATTTAGTGACGAATCTTTCTTTTTGTTGCAGCGTCATGATAGACGGCGTAGGGTCTACCGTAGGCCAAATGAACGTTTTGCCCAAAGTTGCGTTGATGAAGCTCCGCCGCACGGTGGTGGAGGTGCAATGGTGTGGGGAATGATCAGTTACAACGGAAGGAGTATATTGGTGCACATTGAAGGAGGCTTGAATGCGCAACGATACGTCAATGAAACTCTTCGACCCCATGTCCTTCCACTTTTGGCTGCCCAAAGGTCTGTGTTTCAACAAGACAACGCCAGACCCCATTGTGCACTGTTGACCACGCAGTTCCTGACTGCCAACAACATTCTCACCCTTCCCTGGCCATCCCTGTCTCCAGACATGAGTCCGATTGAGCACCTGTGGGATGAGCTGCATAGACGTGTTTGTCGTCGAGACGTTGCTCCAGCCAATCGTCGTGATCTGTTCCAGGCACTCCAGGAAGAGTGGGCAGCCATCCCACAGGCCCACATCAGACGTCTGATTGCATCCATGCCCAGGAGATGCCAGTCGCTGATCGATGCAAGAGGAGTCAACACACCATACTAACGGGAAAGCCCGTACGCCAAAAAGCTCTCGTGACCCAGATGCAGAACAACTGTCAATTGATTGGTTGAACCCTAAGGTATTCTTGTGTGCAATTTGAATAATTAACTCATTAAATTAAAAATGTTATTGAATGTCAAAATTATGGCTATGTGTGTGCCTTCAGTAGCTATGCGTTTCTTTTTTTGAACAGAATATATATGACACGCTCTAGTTTCCACTGATCTAGTGCATGAAGTATTTATAGTCCTATACAAGCACAAACATAATCAGCTGTAGGCCTTCCGTGACAGACTCGTTGTCTAGCAGTTTACCTCACATTAACAAAGGGACTTCAACTCACAAGTAATAAAGAAACATCACGACTGTCGAGTCAGTCCCCAAACATTTAATACTACACTGACCGTTTTACAATTACACATGGATAGTGTGATGTACATAGTACAAATAACAGTCTAGAGAATCTCCTCTAGCGCAACTGCTAGCATCAATAACATAATCTCGCCATCACTCGGCAACGTCCCTCGTTCAACTGCATTTCTCCTACCAGTCTCCACACACTGACACACTGCTCATGTTTTGATATTTACTCACACTCTCTCATATCCCCGCTTAATCATTCACGAACAGTTCACAACAACTCATGCAAGCATCTTGTGAGACTGACAAAAATCTCATATATCTATATATATATATATATATATATATATATATATATATATATATATATATATATATATATATATATATATATATATATATATATATATATACACACATATATAGTAATCTCCGCAAGGCACCGTTAAATCGTTCTTAAAAATCGAGAGCCAACTGAAAAATCGCTAATTGAATTTTGATTTCCCATATGAATTATTAGAAATCAAATTAATTCGTTCGCAAGATCCAGATAACTGTATAAAAATGAAGTAAAAAGTGATATAAAATAAAAACTGAATTGTAAACATTTATTAACTACACATAATTATCAAAAATATTAAACCCACACAAAATATTAGGTATGTACTGTGCTTTCAGAAAATATTATAGGATTTTAACTGCAACTACTTCCGTAGCGTCTGACTTCAGTTGTCACGGCGGATCTTTGCTCTGCCATATGTTTCTCTTCAAGAAGCACCTTGTAGCAATTAAGATCTTGTACTATGTTATGGATCTCTATTGAACTGCATTCTATCTTGTGAGCATGCTTCATTATACTAGCAGTGACAATGCTTCTTGGCCATTCCACCTTTTGAATGAACTTGAAAGTTATATGCCTGCCTCCGACGGAATTTTGCGCAGTGTAAGATCAATTTTTTAAAGCTTATAACGGGCATACGGCATAAAATAGAAACATCACTATATCGAAAAAGCGCTAATCGAACAGCGTAATATTGGGGGATTACTGTCCAGCATATGAGATTTTTAAAAAAGCAGTATTGAAAACTATCTCCAAGTTATCTTCGCCCTTGAAATCTTCTTCTTTGATCCTTAGCCGCCGACCGTCAAAGCAGTCAGTGGCCATCACGCCTAGTGGCGTCTTGTAGGGCAACAACAAATTAATTCCACTTTGCTCGGTCGGCGGCCATCCTTCGTACAGTGCCCCAACTCTGGTTCATTCTTTGCATTTCAGCCTCCACAGTCCTCCGCCAAGTTGTTTTTGGTCGGCCTCTCTTTCGTTTTCCTTCAGGGGTCCAAAGCATAGCTATTCTTGGGATGGCATCGGGGTCTCTTCTGAGGACATGGCCAACCCAGCTCCAGCGTCTGCCAGCTATGATGGTGTGCATGTCCTCTTGCTTGCTCCGAGTAAGCAGATCTTGGTTGATGATGGTATTCGGCCAAAAGATTCGGTGAATTTTTCTTAGGCATGTTGTGTGAAAAGAGGACAATTTCGACATTTCCTTCTCTGTAACTCTCCAGCATTCCGCACCATAGAGAAGCACAGAAAGCACACAGCTCTGATATAATCTTAATTTTGTGCGTGTGCTGTAATGAGAGGACTTCCAGATGTTGTTTAGGCTAAAAAAAAAAGGCTGTTCTTGCCTTATTCATTCTGATGTTGATGTCTTTCCCTGCCCCGCCGTCTGGTGTTACTATGCATCCTAGGTATGTGAAGGTGTCTGTCTGTACCAGTTGCTAATTCCTTACTGATATGGGCTCAGGGTTGTTCACATTGAGCGTCATGACCTCTAACTTCTTTAAATTGATGTTCAAGCCCACCTGCTGGCTAAACTTATTAAGTCTATCCGTTTTTTTTTTCTTCTGGATGTGTTGATGTGAATGACCCTTGAAATATCCACCGGTAAAGTCTAAACTTTGAAAACGGGTACGCTTTTACTTTAAGTTTGGGAATCACTGTCTCAGAATATAAAACAAAGCTGAGAAGTCTATCCCAGATCATTTATCCCACATGTCTTGTGGAGAATCTCCCAAAGTATACGCGGGGTTAATTCTTTCCCTAGTGTATAGTTTCTACTTATTCTGTTGCCATGGTTGCAACGCTAAACTAATCATCTGTCGGATTCTCCGTGCTATTTTTAAACAATTTTATTTAGTCTTATATGAGCGTTGTTTGGATGTCTCAAATCTTTGGGTCCTTGGTTCACTAGGTTTTAGATGACATAATGAGCTGAGATTTTTCACACGCCCCTCTAACGTGGTATATTTTAAGCTCGCAATACTTGAAGGAAACTCGGGTGACCTGCTCTTGTCCTGTCATGCAAAAATTAAAGCCGAAAAATTAGAATTTTTACAAGATTACAGTAGTTAAATGATCACTCATGTCGGTGACGTTGTAGACAAAAGTTATGAACAAGATCACAGAACGTGATGACGTACAAAAAAATTGTGAACAGGGTTATAGAATTTAGTGACTTTGTACACTATAATTGTGAATATTGTTACACTATAATTGTGAATATTGTTACACTATAATTGTGAATATTGTTACACTATAATTGTGAATATTGTTACTACTTTGTTGAAATTCGTAGCGTCGGGAGCAACAATCCAATTCAAGTTTTTTTTTAATTGGTAACAGTAATAAAAATGGATCCCTAAAACGTGTTTTTTCTGTTACTTCGTATTTTTTTTTCTCAAATTGTATTATTCATTGTTCCTGATTCCCTGAGAACATTTTCATGAAAGCTGGTAAGAGTAAATAGTGTAGAGTGACCGTATAGTTTTTCAAAAAAAAAAAGGACATTTTCTGACTTTTTGAAACAACAAAGAGAACAATAAAAAATTAATTTCAGAATATTAATGCATGATTGTTGTTATTAGTGCCAGTTTCACGAAGGTTAGAAATAGTAGAAATAAACATCCTTTTAACTGTATCATTTTAACGCCAAACATTTACTTTCCACATATTGATCAGTATTGATAAAAATCTCTATAGCGAACCTCAGCAATTCGAATAATGCCGTAATAAATTTTTTATTTTTTTTATTATTACTTTTTTTTCCGCGGCCATTATCCTCTTCAATAATTTAGTATTTTCTTTTAAACAATCATGGCATTGACAGCATGACACTTCATTCAAATTACATTGCAGAAGCAAAATTCCGTTGATGGAATCCACATTGAAACTGTTTTTGTTATTTTTCCAGTGACTTTCTGTCAATAACATAAAGCCTCTCCGAGTTTGAATCGTGACCCAGCACCACAAATAAGCATTGCGCAATCATTTGCAGATCAGAATGAAATTAAACGTTTACTGATTGTTTACAATAATGTGGTTCATTTCTAACATTCCAGCAACTACGTGAATCAAACATATTTGATGTTACATTGAACGAATATTGTCAGACTGTTAATGTGACATTTTTATTATTTAAATTTTCACAAGGTCGCATATCACCTCCTGTTGGTAACTCATGTAAGGTCATCCATAAAAATGAATGAAAACTTCTAATGGTTTCACCAGTATCTCTAAGTCTTCTAAAGAACTGATGTACAGACATCTATTATCCTCATTGTGATGACATAATCTCGCGTCCTTTTACGCCTCTTCTTTCTCTCCTACATTATCTGTTTATTTCAGTTGTTTATTAGCATAGCTAAGAGACTAGTGTGAAAAGAACACTTGATGAACTTTTTTTTCAACTTAATTGGAAGATTCAAGAAAGGACTTTCTTAGTTAGATAATTAGAATATAAATTAACCATCATTCAAATTTTGTAATATATTTTATTCATTAAATTCCATCATCCACCATTCATAATTTCACAAGAAGAAAATATAGATCACATTAATTAATCCTCAAAGATGCTCACTATCTTCTTGCGCCATAATAGACACATCCATTCCTGAGTAACCAATCAACACCGAAATTTAGTCACAAACTGAACACTGTATTGCGGAAATGTCACGAAACACAAACATTATATGAAATACAAATATCCAAGGTAATACGAGGGGCGTTCAGAAAATAATGCACCACATCGTTTTTCTCAGGAGCTGTTTATTCAAAAAGCATGAAATTTATACACAATATACATGGATATGTCATGTAAACATCGGTATTATTCAACATAATACCCATCAACTTGTACGGCTTTATGCCAGCGCGAAACAAGTGCACGTATTCCTAGCCCGTACCAGATTTTGTCTTGATCATGTAGCCATTTCTTCGCTGCATGAATCATTCCTTCATCATCTTCAAACCTTGTCCCACAGAGTGCATCTTTAAGTGGACCAAATAGATGAAAATCAGAGGGTGCCGAATCGGGACTATAGGGTTGATGGGGTAGTACAGTCCAACCCAATTTGGTGATTGCTTCCCGTGTTGCCAGACTTGTGTGAGGTCGCGCATTGTCGTGAAGGAGAAGCAGGTCTGCTGGATTCTTGTGCGGCCGAACTCTGCGAAAACGTTGATTGAGTTTTTTCAATGTCTTAATGTAAGCTTGCGAATTGATTGTCTCTCCTTTTGGCATAACGTCCACAAGAATCACACCTTCAATGTCCAAAAAGACAGTGATCATGACCTTTCCAGCTGAAGGAATTGTCATGAATTTCTTTCTTCGTGGTGACTGCGGATGATGCCACTCAATTGACTGTCTTTTTGTCTCAGGTTCAAAATGATGTGCCCAGGTTTCGTCACCTGTAACGATCTTAGCCAAAAAGTTCTCTCCATCAGCATTGAAACGCTCCAACAATTCAGAAGAAATTGCTTTCCTTTGCAATCGGTGGTCATTTGTGAGAGTTCGAGGAACCTATCTTGCGCAAACCTTAGAAAATCCGAGAGTTTTTATAACTGCATTTTCACTACCAATGCTGACTGACAGCTGTAAGGCCAATTGTTGAGTAGTGATTCGCCTATCAGTAAGAATAATGCCCTCAGCGCATTTCAACATTTCTGCGTTGGTGGCTGTGGCAGGACGTCCACAGCGCGGCCGATCAAGCAGCTCTGTATCTCCACTTCCTGATTCTTTGATTCTCTGAACCCAGCGACTGACTGTACTCCTGTCGACTGCAAAACTTCCATACACATCACATAGACGCTTGTGAATAATCACAAAAGTTTTCTTCTCTGCAACGAGAAATTCTATCACAATTCGCTGCTTATAACGCAAGTTGATAACACGCTCCATTTCAACGGTTTAGGGCAGCCGTATTATTTGGCCGGTTGCAGTGCAATTTGGTGCACACAAGTGGCACATGCCATATTTGAAGTGTGCAAAATTTCATGCTTCTATCTTCATTATTGGGAGCCGCGCTGGTGTAATGGCTTCGGCGTTGTACTGGCGACCAGGTGTTCATGGTTCAAACCCGGGCGTCAGCGTTTGAAGAAATGTTTACGGCCGGAAATTTGACTGAATAGCCTGAACGGCTCCTGTGATAAACCCTCTGTGGATGGGAAGGAGCGAAGCTCCTGACCGGGTTGGAAGGAAAGTCCTCAGGTTCCCCAGCCTCGCAATGACATGTCATTGGACCGAAGGGCTGAAAGCCCAAGTGCTGCTGGTTAAGGAAAAAAAAAAAAAAAAAAAAAAAAAAATCTTCATTATTAGCTGCGAAAAACGATGTGGTGCATTACTTTCTGAACGCCCCTCGTAATTCGTGATTCTTCCTTCAGAATCGAACAACATGATTCAGCCATAATATCTCGCCAGCTTCTCAGCTCTAGGCGCAACCTTTTCGTTCACTTTTCAATCCAAAACGTTTCTACTTTGTATCTTGAACTATTCTCCCGTGTTTTGACACACAATCTGCACGAGGCAAACTCACGTAAAAACGAGACGGGCCGGATTTCATTCGCACTTAACATGCACACTGGCCTTTACAATTTATCGTTCACGCAAACAACCTCTCTTACTGTATCATTCCCGTCCCCCCCTCCCCCCACAAACACACACATTGAGCATTATCATCATCATCTTCGTAATAATCATCATCATCATTACAACATATGCTTGATAACTGTTGCCCTGACTGACGTCATCATCACCATATGACGGTAGTTACATTGCAAATGTGGCAACTTAGGGTCTGAATTTATTCTGAATACTTTCTGAAACAGATATCTTCACAGCTGTGATTATCCTGTGATACCAGTGTTCTTCTCAAAACACTGGGACTTGACTCTTTTCAAGACAGACTCATGAAAACCTTTCGCTACAATAAATAAATAAATATATATATATATATATATATATATATATATATATATATATATATATATATATATATATATATATATATATATATATACACACCTATAGAGCCAAAAGGAAGAATTTTACTGTTAATTCAGTTGGGGGCTTGAACGAGCTAAAATCATACAACATATTTCTTCACAAAAGGCGGTGGTCAGATACTAAGAGAACTTTGCTAAGACACATTCAACATTGTTCTTGATTTCTGAATATCTTGTGAATACTCCTCATGGTAGAAGCATCATCATCCTTCTTTTTGCATCTCTGCCAAGAGTAATCTTGTGCAAAGGTAGACACATTTGAAGACACATATTAGATACTTTAGGTTGTTGCTATTGTTGGACCATCACTGCAGAAAAAGAGGAGGCATCATGTGAAACTCACGAAGCTTGTCACACAAACTGCCAAGTTCGTTTCTTCGTTTTTCAACTAGCATATATTGACTATTCAAGGACACAAAAGAGAAGGACACTGCCATAGATGAATCAACAAGGCAAAGACTGTTGGATTTTGGCATCAAACGTAAGACTAGCAGGGATGGACGTATGAGAAGATGCATCCGTCGTATGTACACCCATCGCGATACGGGAACAATTAGCATTCATATCCTTCGACATTTGAAGTGGGAGACAGCGACTATGGGTTTGCCTGGAATGTTGTGATGTTGATTCTAATCAACAAAAGCAACAACAAGTATTAAAGACTAGGATATCTAATACTAAATCACCTATATTCCTCGGACAAACTTAGTTGGAATCGAATCATATAAAATATGATTACTGTGGCGGGATTGTCTCCCCTGCTCTGCGGTAGTGGTCCACTACTGGCTAAACTCCGATTAAAAAGAGAATTGTTTTAATAAGTATCAACTTTCGCTCAATGTATGTAAACAGAAGAACGATGCTTCTATTTAAGGGAATATCACAAAAATTTTACAGAATGGTAAGCATTACAACTGAAATCATCTAAGCTGCTATGGAATTATTATTCTACGTCCCTTTTGTGAGAAAAAAAATATTGACTCGTAAGTTCTGAGTCCCCAGCTGAATGTGATTCAGCAACTATTAATCAACTAGCTCTATATGGTTATGTATTTTTTTTTAAACTGAGTCATACCGGTGCAAATTTACTTAATAATGATTTTCCCACACCCTTATGTAGGGCATTACTAAATGATCATAAGATATTGTCCGTTACATGTTATTTTGAACATCATCTAAACATACTCCATGACCATATAAAGTATTGCCACTTCCGTGTCGCGTGTCATGTTTACCAAATTTACTTCATCACCGATCTATCACTGATAATCTCCTCCAAGATGTTACTTTCTCGTAGTTTTTTACCACCACAAAGTCTGTGCGGAAACGAAAACTTTTGCAGCATGGCGCATTCCTCAAATGATTATATCTCCGCGACTGATGTCGATGATTGTTTCATGCTTACAGACATTTGGATTGGAGCTCGATCCGAATGGCTGTATCATGGAACACCTCAAACGAATAGAGATATATCTCATCGACCGATGTCGATGATTGTTGCATGTGTGCAAGCATTTGAGTTTTGGCCGACTCGGATTACTGCACCATGGAACATCGCAATTGAATATATATTAACGACGTAGTATGCATATCTCTATGCATGACGCGTGTGTCTTTGTAAGGACATTCGACGTGTGGGCTTCGGCCCCAACGGCAGCGTATGGCATGTGTGGCCATTGCCACTTAGTGTGGCCATTGCCACTTATATTGTGTGGTATAACCACTGGAAAGTGTGTGGCGTAGTCCACTTTTGAATTGTGTGGCTGGGAAGCCATTTGAGCAGTGTATTTCTTGAACCAAACGTAAGTCGTAGTAGGAATAACGCAGTTTGCATAATTATGGCAGATTAGCCTGGCGTGGTATGCCAAAGGAACATTATGTTACTAGCAATAGCGTAAGACTAGTATAGATGGATATTGTACAGCTAGCGGCAAGCGTAAGCCTAGTGTAACGGATATTAAACGACTAGCAGTAGACGTAAGCCTAGCATAATAAGTGTATTGCTGACTAGCAGGATAGTTAAGTCTAGTTAGCCTCTGAATTTATGCCAAAGGACATTGGCCGTTAAAAAGGAACTGACCTCTAACCAGGACTCTAGATAGAGATTGTGAACATGTGCTTATGAAATAATGAGAACTCTTACAGATCGTACATGAATGTGATGTGACTTTTGTTCCCATGTAGTTGGTGTCTGCTCATGGTATGAAATAACTAATTAAATATTTTGAGTCGTCAAAATCACAGTGTTATCAACTATCGTATTCGGAGTTGAGTTAAATGCTATTCATCCTCAACTGATCATGACCAGTGATGATTAATGTCTTAACACGCTGCATCTCACACTGCCAATATAATTAATAAGACAAGAGACTAATACAGGTCAGTCAAGGGTCGAATTTAATATGAAACACATTCAGCACATAATGAATCACAAGGGTTAAGCAGACATTATCGATACCAACGAACAGTATTACGGAATCCTACAAAAGTGATAAGAACCCGAGGGACTTTGACTCTATAAACTGAATACGAATATAATAACTTGGTCATCCTCAAATACTAGAAGTCATCGAAGCACCCAGAACATACTGGGATCCCGAGAGCCCGTAACATTCTGGTGTCAGAAAGTGTCTGGATTTCGTGAATACTGGATTCCCCCCTTCAAGTATCGAATAAAGTCAAACTGATGATGAACGTTATGAAGGCAAAATCATTCTTTCAAGCCTAACCGGCAACTGAAATGCGCAGGACAGAAAGTGACGTCACTACATCGATGCCGTCAACTCTAGCAGACAACATTGCTTGAGAATCTGAAATTTTTCTTCCATCAAAGAGACTGATTCACGCAGATAGAACGGTAATCTTCCACTCAAGAACCTGAACCAGTGGAGAATGTATCTCTTGATCAAATTCATCTGAAGCTGCGACGCAGATCGTTTGAAGAAACTACGTTTGAAGACCGAAGCAAGACTTTCAAACGGTTCCCTGCTGCGAAGGTCAAGGTCTACCATCAATGGACCTCAGCTGTTGAAGACAAGTTGCGGAACTAGGATTAGAATTACATGCATTCATGTATTTCTCAGAGGGACAACTAAACAGATAAGTTCTTGATTTTACTAGAGCGCTTGAACATTATCATATTGTCCTTGTATTATCTTTGGTCTACAGTTCATCATCACTTGACTTACTTTTTTACTATCATCTGTGTTTCCCCATTCATGTTTTTCGTATATTCGTATATTCGTATTGTTTAATATTGACTGGAATTTTCCCAGGAAAGCTTCAGTGAATGTTAACTTCTATTAGATTTGCATGCTTATTTTACTAACTGAGGATCTGACTGATTATATTTTTTCTTTTGAGTCAGGGAATAAATGTTTCTTCAGTTAGTATTATAACCATATTTTGTGTGATTAGCAGTTTCGTCAAGTGAATTACGTCCTCTTTATTTACATAACCTACTTTCAGTACTGTTGACAATCGTTGTCGTGTGTGATCTAAAACTTCTTTGTCTACACGTTTGTCTAAGACGACTTGTCTTGTTATATTTTTGTGATGTAAATTCTTTTCTTTCTTTTACTCATTACTGTTTATAAGTCTCCTTTATTTACTTTATAAGTGTAAAGTGTTGTTGTATAATTGAAAAATCATTTCATTGTAAATCATTTGATTGTTTTCACTGTCTTTGTCACATGTTCTTGTAACTTGTTTGTTATTGATTAATATATTCATGTACATATTATATCGAGTTCTATAATCCTAGTGTATATTATAGACTATTGAAGGTACTCAGAAACCTATTATCATGTCTACACTACAGGAATTCATTGATATTGGGAAAAGTTATGGAAAATCAGGGGCGGAACTACAAAGTTTTGCAGATAAAAAATATGATGAATATTTATCGCGTCTGGAAAGAATGGAACAGCGCGAAATGACTAAACGAGCTGATGAGCTTAGGAGGTTTGAATTAACCCAAGAGATGGCTCAGAAGGAAAAAGAAATATCCATGAAATTGGAATTAGAACGACTGACTTTAGCTCAACAAGAAAAAGACAGAGAGCAGAAAGATAAAGAATTAGCTCAACAAGAAAAAGACAGAGAATTTGAAAAGGAAAGAATGGCACAACGAGATAAAGAAATGGAATTAAGGAGAATGGAACTTATGCAACTGGATCAAGCACATAAAAATGCCATGGAAATGGAAACATTAAAACTTCATGCAGAAAAAGAAAAAGCTTTAGAATTAGCTAAAGTGCAGTCTGAACAGACTAAGACTGCGGCTGCTACAAATATTTTTTATCCTAAGTTAAAAATGCCACATTTTGACCAGACTCGCGATTGTGTTGACTCTTTCATATCTAGATTCATCATCAAGGTCACAGCTCTGAACATACCCAAGGAAAGATGGAGCAGTCTTTTACTTGATTTTTTGACTGGTGACTCACTTAAATGTTTCATGAGTCTTGATGAGAAGAGCAGAAGCGATTTCGATGTCGTAAAAGAGGTATTACTAAGACGTTTCCAGTTAACTGAGTCTGGATTCAGAGATCGCTTTCATGCTGCTAAACCAAGCAAGGATGCAGATTTTGGTGAATTCATTGCATCTATTAAACATTTCCTTAGCAGATGGATTGATTTATCAGGTATAAATAAAACATATGAAGGTGTTATAGATCTCATGCTGCGAGATAAAGTTTTATCCGCATGCAGCACTGAATTAGAAGCATTTTTACAGGAAAGACATCCTAATTCTATTGATGAGTATGAAAAACTCGGAAGACAGTATCAAACCGCACATCAGAATAAAGATCTTCATAGATCGACTATTCGAGATCCTATGCCTGTATGCGCGGTACAACATGATCACAGACCTCGATCGAAGAGCTTTGATGGACGTTGTCGTTCAGATTATTATCAATCCGACAGAGGTTTTTATAACTTCCGTCGTCATCGCTCTCCTTCGAATTCATATCGACGAGGTTATAGAGGATATTCACCTCATGATCGTGGGTATCACAGAGGCAGGGATTATGATGGTTCACATCAAAAAGGATACTATAAGCAGAGATCATCTTATGGTAGAGATGCCAGGAAGGATGACTCTACTGATTTTTATTATAGCAATAAAAAGTCAGTCAATAATAACAAAGGTAATGCCAGATCTCCGTCTAGAGACAAAAATAAACAGAGACATGCAAATAGTTGCAGTGTTAAAAAGGAAAAAGGTAATGATGATAATGATCATGCGAACGCATGTATGGTAATGAATGATACATGTTATGAGTGTCAGTCGAAAAACAGATTAAAATCTACAATTACACTTGATTGTGGTCATTGTATGCCAACAATGTCGGCATGTGTAAATGTCGGTTATCTTACATTTCATCCCGGAATATTGGATGGTAAGGTAGTGAGAGTTTTACGGGACACAGGGTCTTCAACGATAGGCATTAAGCACTCGCTTATCGAGCCCTCTGCTTTTACAGGCAAATCAGTTAAGTGTGTCACATTTGGTGGGAATATAGAAACTTTCCCTGTGGCACGAGTATACATTGATACTCCTTTTTACACAGGCACTGTCTATGCCTGCGGCTTTGAGAGCACCCATAACTGAAATTATAATAGGAAACATACCAGGAGTTAAAGATTGCACTCCTGAGGAGATTGCAATGTGGGTTGAATCTCACCCACAGGTGGCAAATGCTGTTGTAACAAGAGCACAACAGTTAGCTACGGATATGGCTACACCACCTTTTCCTATAATAGATACAATTATGTCTCAAGTTGGCACTGTTTCACCTTCTGTTTTTGCAGAAAAACAGAAGAGTGACCCAACTTTACAAGGATTGTTTAGCCGAGCAGAACAAAAAACTATTAAATACACAAGAGGGGCTAAACAATGGTTCAAGATAAAGAAATCAATACTCACTAGATATTATGATGATGGCAAAACAATTATACATCAAGTGATAGTACCTAAAGAATACAGACCATTGGTCCTACAAACAGGTCATGACTCCCCTATGGCAGGGCATATGGGGATCAAAAGAACATTGTTTCGTGTTACGTCACAATTTTATTGGCCTGGGGTTAATAAGGATACAAAGTTATACTGCAAATCATGTACAACATGCCAAGGTATAGCACGTAAGGGCAGGTTCCATACGGCACCCTTACAGATTACGGACGTGCCTGAGAGACCTTTCAAAAAGATAGCAGTAGATATAGTGGGTCCGTTATCAATTGTTTCAAATAATGGATTTCGTTATATTTTAACTTGCGTAGATCTTTGCACGCGTTGGCCAGAGGCCATACCGTTGAAAACCATCACAACTGCATCTGTGTCTGATGCATTATTTTCGATATTTTGTCGAATCGGTTTTCCGGAAGAGATTTTGTCAGATCAAGGATCACAATTTACTTCCAACATTATGAGGGATTTAGAATCCATGCTATCTGTTCACCACTCGTTTTGTAGTGCGTATAGGCCTCAATCAAACGGTGTGTGCGAGCGCTACAATAGCACTCTAAAACAGATGTTATCTAAGATAACTGAAGAATGCCCTCGTGTGAATGGGATCGGCTTCTGCCGGCGGCCCTCTTCGCTTTTCGTGAAGTGCCCCACGAGAGCACGGGGTGGTCTCCGTTCGAATTGGTTTATGGTTCGAATCCGCGCGGACCAATGATGATACTCAAAGATTTGTTGATTGGAGCATCAATTGATACAGCCACTCGAAACAGCTACGAGTTAGTGATTGATCTCCGACAACGAATCATCGATGCGTGCACTTATGCATCCCAGAGTATTAAATCAGCCACTCAACGATCACGATTATTACATAATCAAAAGAGAATATTAAGATCATCTAAACCAGGGGAAAAAGTTTGGTTGTTGCTACCTCATAACGATAACAAATTACTGATATCATGGCAAGGTCCATTTGATGTTATCAAACAAGTCACAGATGTTGACTACTCAGTGAACGTTAGAGGTAAAATCAAAACCTTCCACGTCAACATGCTAAAATTAGCAGTTGAAAGACCACAGGAATTAATTCCTGTTATTAACTCTATTGATGATTCTTCACATCATACTGCTTCTTTTGCAGTTGTTCATGAAGAAGATACTACTTCGTCTATCCCTTTACAATTTCAACTACCTTCTTTGCAATCATCGGAATCTTGGAAAGACGTGACTATTTCTTCTTCACTGTCTTCTTCTCAACAAGATCAAGTTCGGGATATTCTCATTTCTTTCAATGATGTTCTCACCGACCTTCCAGGTCAGACATCGCTTATATCCCATGATATTACTCTTACTGATTATAAACCTATCAAACTTAGACCCTATCCTATATCTTTACACCACAAAGATAGGGTGGAAAAAGAGTTAAAGGAGATGATACGTTTAGGTGTGATATCTCCTTCGGAATCACCATATGCATTCCCAATGGTGATTGTTAAAAAGAAGGATGATTCTTTACGCATTTGTATTGATTTTAGGCGATTGAACAAAATTACAATCACAGACGGTGAGCCTATGCCACTTTTAGATGATCTTTTGTCAGAATTATCTAATGCTACCTTCTTTAGCAAACTAGATCTCTCTAAAGGCTACTGGCAAATTCCTCTTGCCGAAAATGCCAAACCTTACACAGCTTTCACAACTCCTTTTGGGCTCTACCAATGGAATTATATGTGTTTTGGGTTGGTAAATGCGCCAGCGACGTTTGTGCGCATGATGCGCCGCCTTCTTGGCGATCGTAAAGATGTCATCACGTACATCGATGACATCTGCCTATTTCATGACTCGTGGGAAGACCATATTGATGGTTTAACTTCCCTTCTACATACGTTACGTATGCATGGTTTGACTGTGCGACCTTCAAAGGTCCAAATAGGTTGTCAGGAAATTTCTTTTCTTGGTCACCGAATAGGTAACCACAAACTGTATCCTGACGACAATACAGTCAAAAGAATTCTTGAGATTTCTACCCCTTCTACTAAGAAACAAGTTAGAAGCCTTTTAGGCCTAATAAACTATTACCATAAGTTCATCCCGCATTTCGCACAACTATCTACACCTTTGTCCGCACTGTTGACCAAAGGTAGTCCTAATAAGGTACGTTGGGACAAAGATTGCGAAAGCGCTTTGGTAACAATTAAGAAATTATTTAGCAATGCACCTATTTTGTTATTACCGAATATACGTATTCCATTCATACTCCAATCAGATGTCTCGAGTTACTCCATGGGTGGTTGTTTGCTGCAATGTTACAAGGAAACACTCCATCCATGTTTCTATGTGTCGAGGAAACTGACTCCAGCTGAACAGAAGTATGCGACAGGTGAACGTGAGCTCCTGTCTATGGTCTGGTGCCTGGAGAAGCTGTCAAGATATCTCATCGGCACGCACTTTTACATTATGACAGACCATAGTCCTCTTACTTACATAACAGCTAGAACAATGCGTAACGCTAGAATACACCGATGGTATTTGTTAATTCAAGAATTTTCATTTACAATTCTGCCTATTGCTGGCTCAGACAATAACTTGGCAGATTTTTTTATCGCGCAACGTCTTTGAGAAGAAATTGAATTAACTCTTTAGTCACCATGTTGACAAGTGCTATTATTAATGTCATAAAATTTAATGTGTCTACTTAGTGATTATCATACTTATAAGTAGGTAGTACTAATATTGATATGTTTGGGAGACGGGCGTCTTCTCCATCACTATCATCCGTGCCACAAGTGTCACGTTTGGAAGTGAGGGGGATGATGTTGAGGATTGCTTCATGTCTGCAGCATGGCGCATTCCTCAAATGATTATATCTCCGCGACTGATGTCGATGATTGTTTCATGCTTACAGACATTTGGATTTGAGCTCGATCCGAATGGCTGTATCATGGAACACCTCAAACGAATAGAGATATATCTCATCGACCGATGTCGATGATTGTTGCATGTGTGCAAGCATTTGAGTTTTGGCCGACTCGGATTACTGCACCATGGAACATCGCAATTGAATATATATTAACGACGTAGTATGCATATCTCTATGCATGACGCGTGTGTCTTTGTAAGGACATTCGACGTGTGGGCTTCGGCCCCAACGGCAGCGTATGGCATGTGTGGGCTATATATTCGACTTGTGGGTTTTGACCCGAACGGCAGTGTGTTTTAGAAGTGTGGCCATTGCCACTTATATTGTGTGGTATAACCACTGGAAAGTGTGTGGCGTAGTCCACTTTTTGAATTGTGTGGCTGGGAAGCCATTTGAGCAGTGTATTTCTTGAACCAAACGTAAGTCGTAGTAGGAATAACGCAGTTTGCATAATTATGGCAGATTAGCCTGGCGTGGTATGCCAAAGGAACATTATGTTACTAGCAATAGCGTAAGACTAGTATAGATGGATATTGTACAGCTAGCGGCAAGCGTAAGCCTAGTGTAACGGATATTAAACGACTAGCAGTAGACGTAAGCCTAGCATAATAAGTGTATTGCTGACTAGCAGGATAGTTAAGTCTAGTTAGCCTCTGAATTTATGCCAAGGACATTGGCCGTTAAAAAGGAACTGACCTCTAACCAGGACTCTAGATAGAGATTGTGAACATGTGCTTATGAAATAATGAGAACTCTTACAGATCGTACATGAATGTGATGTGACTTTTGTTCCCATGTAGTTGGTGTCTGCTCATGGTATGAAATAACTAATTAAATATTTTGAGTCGTCAAAATCACAGTGTTATCAACTATCGTATTCGGAGTTGAGTTAAATGCTATTCATCCTCAACTGATCATGACCAGTGATGATTAATGTCTTAACACGCTGCATCTCACACTGCCAATATAATTAATAAGACAAGAGACTAATACAGGTCAGTCAAGGGTCGAATTTAATATGAAACACATTCAGCACATAATGAATCACAAGGGTTAAGCAGACATTATCGATACCAACGAACAGTATTACGGAATCCTACAAAAGTGATAAGAACCCGAGGGACTTTGACTCTATAAACTGAATACGAATATAATAACTTGGTCATCCTCAAATACTAGAAGTCATCGAAGCACCCAGAACATACTGGGATCCCGAGAAGCCCGTAACACTGTCTGCAAATCAAACATTTGTTATCTACATTCTCCGACACAATTCTGGCTTTGTCTGCCTCAGAACTAGCAAGTTGATATAGGTAGACTTTTAATCCATCTGGTTAACGATGTCTGCCCCGCGAACAAAGGGTAATATGTCATGCGGTCAAGTCAACTGTGTTGTGAGTGACGAAGTTATGATAACCTTTTGTGTTGTTTCTGTTACATGTATTACAGACGGTACTATCACTACTGTGGTCATTTCATTGCAGTCGACCGTCATTAGATATTTGTAGTGACAATTATATAGATTTATTAAATATGAAGACATGAGTCTTCTTTGATCTTTAACCGCTGACCGTCAAAGCAGTCAGTGGCCATCACGCCTGGTGGCGTCTTGTAGGGCAACAACAAATTGATTCCACTTTGCTCTGTCGGTGGCCATCCTTCGTACAGTGCCCCAACTCTGGTTCATTCTTTGCATCTCAGCCTCCACAGTCCTCCGCCAAGTTGTTTTTGTCGGCCTTTCTTTCGTTTTCCTTCAGAGGTCCATAGCATAGCTGTCCTTGTGATGGCATCGGGGTCTCTTCTGAGGACATGGCCAACCCAGCTCCAGCGTCTGCCATCTACGATGGTGTGCATGTCCTCTTGCTTGCTCCGAGTAAACAGATCTTGGTTGGTGATAGCATTCGGCCAAAAGATTCGGTGAATTTGTCCTAGGCATGTGTGAAAAGAGAGAAGACATGAGTAACCCAACCTAAATGACATGTAGAACAGTGATAATGGTCTAATGGACCATAAATTGACTAAATAACTAACATATCTTTTATGACAGCATGTCTCGTAATTGTTCGTGTATCTTTTAAAATCTTGCTCTGCTCGACTTACCGCCTCTGAGAAGCGTTGGTCGACTTACTGCCTCTGAGAACAACGTTTGAAGTTTGACGAAACTCCAGTTCGTGTACTGTTTTTCAATTGTGTTGTTGGTTTCTTTTCATAATCAAACTGTTCATGCACACCTTCATTTGCGCACTTTTTTCTATTTTCGCGAGAGTACATATAAGAGGAAAAAATATACTGTTCAAAAAAAGAAACGCAACATTATTGCAGTGGTAATGGACACCACATTTCAAACTTGTACCAAAATTTTATTTCACGGAATTAATGTTTCAATCTTGGCATGAAGAAACTTTTAGACTTTAACAATGAAATGATGTTCATTAAATTTGGTTTGCACTTTTATTCTTTGCGACTGAGGCCTCCGTTTCAGTAAGGTGTGGCCTCCTCTGGCCTCTATCAGAGAACGACATCTCCTTGACATGGATCCGATTAGCCGTTGGATCTGTTGTTGTGGGATGGCTGCCCACTCTTCCCGCAGTGCAAGAGACAACTGTCGGAGATTGGCGGGAGCCACGTCTCGCTGGCGGAGTCGTCTGTCGAGTTCATCCCATAAGTGTTCTATGGGGTTCATGTCTGATGACATGGCTGGCCACGGAATGGTCTGGACGTTGTTGTCAGCGAGGATTTTGGTGGTGAGTTGTGCCACATGAGGTCGAGCGTTATCCTGCTGAAAAATCGACCCTCGTGCAGCCAGACGTGGAAGGACGTGAGGACGAAGAATTTCAGTGACGTAGCGTTGGGCATTCAGACGTCCTTCAATTTGCACCAGGTCACTTCTTCCCATGAAGTTGATCGCCCCCCACATCAGTACACCTCCACCACCATGTGTAGGAGCCTCATCAACGCTGTTCTGGGCGTAGCGCTCATGGACTCTGCGGTAAACTCTTCTCCGTCTATCGTGTCGCTGGAGCACAAAAAATGATTCATCACTAAACCAAACTGTTAAGGTCAAAAGGGAAGTGATCCTTAGTATGCTAAGTTGGTCAGAGTGAATTTAGTGTTGTGTCGCTTGTGGCACTTGTTTATTTATTAGATGACTGAATTCTTTAAGATATTTCCTCGTATGTTCGAGAAGTTTTTGTAAGTCAGAAAAAAAGAGCGTCCTGAGCGCTGATCATCTCGAGTGGTGAGATGTAGTTGTTTTGTATTGTAGAGCTGTATATAGCTCGCAGCTAGTCCGTGAATGGACTGATCGGCTGTGTGTGAACGGCCGATTCTCGTGACTGTGTGAGCGGAAAATGTGTATCCCTGTGCAGTCTGTCCTAGGCGTTGACGGAGGAAAGTCAACCCTGGGTTTTTCTCTAAGTGTGTGTTCTCGACCAGTGTTCGGTGAAGATGTTTAGAGTCTTTTGCAATGTGTGTCTCGATGGAGACTTTTGTACAGGACTGTATTGAATATTCTTTCATGTGTTACATTATTTGAAGATAGTACGTACTTTGATATTAACTGCAGAGTGAAGATTAATGGAGCTATTATGAAGCTATTATGAAGGCCAGGATTTTATACAGGCCGTATTTGATATAACTGCGGTGAAGGCAGTCCTTGAGGAATTTTGCTATTGTGCACGTTCGATGAGGAGTGCACTATTATTCTGTAATTGAGCTCTATGAAGAAGACATTTAAGAGTCGGAGACTTATCGACTTTATAAGGCCATATTTATAACTGCGGTGAAGGCAGTCTTTGAGGGATTTTGCTATTGTGCACGTTCGATGAGGAGTGCACCGCTATTTATAATTGAGCTCTAAGAAGAGACAGCGCTGATGATTTCATATATTATTACTGGAGGGATCCAGGAACGTATATTAGTACCACTGCGATGTTTGCAGGCTACCGAGAGAGAGAGCGCTGATGATGATTATTATAGTACTGCGATGTGAGCAGTCTTTCTGGATGAGGCCATATGTACTTTATGCTGTAATTTTCGTCTGTGTCATTGTGACTGTGTGTAGCGTTAATAAAACTGTTCATTAACTGTTACCAGTCGTTCTACGCTACATGGCTTCTATGTGTGTTGCTGTGACGAATGAATGCACCAATACACACTTACTTTGAACAGTCCAGGCAGTGACAGTAATAACATATTCATTATAGCTCTGTGTGGGCGTATACATACAACTATTTATATATAGTCAACAATAGACTCTATCAGTGGTAGCCCATTGACATTACTCCATAACAAACTCGTGTGTATCACAAACCCGTCTCCAGTCATTCCCAACGGTCCATTGACGATGCTGGTTCGCCCACTGCAGTCGGTTCTGGCGATGCCGGTCCGTAAGAACAGGACCTCTGTAGGGTCTTCTAACCCAAAGACCAGCGTCGTGCAGCCGGTTCCTGACCATTTGATCTGAAATTCGACGAGCTGCTGACATTGACTGGACTGTGGAGGACGCAGATGCAAGTCGATTCCTGAGGGGACGCAGCCGTATGAAGCGGTCTTCGGCAGGAGTTGTGACTCTGGGTCTTCCACTGCGCGGCCGGTATGCCACTGAGCCAGTTTCTTGAAATCGCCTCCAAAGGCGACTAATTGTGCTTCTAACCACATAAAATTGTCTGGCCACTACACTTTGTGACTGTCCAGTCTGTAAACGTCCAATGATGATAAGTCGTTGTTCTGTAGTGAGATGAGCCATACTTGCGCATTGAATTTTCAACTGAAGTTATTCGAGGAGCGTCAATCTTTTATAGGCATTCAATAATATGGTCAGAGAGTTTTGTGTTCAGTAAGTTTCACGGGATTCTCATGAACCTGTCACGAGTTATTGTCAAAATTGTTGTTTTGACCTTGACCTCTTTCATGACCTCACGAATCATGAGGTGAGTACAATTCAGGTAATCACGAGAAGTTAATGACCAGGTGGACACAGTCGATAGGTTGACTGATGTCCAATCAGCGAATATCTTTTATAAAAGTAACACCAAAAATGTTGCGTTTCTTTTTTTGAACAGTATACAATTATTGTCTTACTTTCAACCGCAGTTGCACCTCCTTAGCTGTGGTTGAAAAATAATGCACTCCCTCGAAATTAGAAAAAAAGTGCGCAAATGACGGTGTGCAAAATGTGCCTGACCGATCGACCGTCCGGCCGACCGACCAAGTACTTACGGCGGGAATTAAGTATTTTGATGATGATGATTCTCATCTTATACAACGATTTTATCTCACAATTTCTGCCCCTGTGTGGTTCCCGGGCGTGTGTCACGAGGCAAAGAAAGAATATGTCAACTGTTTCCTCAGGAATGTCGAATAAGGCGACTAATATAAGTCTGTCTATGGGGTTGACAATCTTATCATGTAAAACAAATAGCTGCAGAAGCCATTGATGCAAGTGTGTGTGTTTGGATGTTTTGTGCAGGCGTAAAAAAGGGGTGGGGGTGGGGTGGGGAGGGTACAGGCAGCGAGGAAGGAAACTGTTCATCCCACCTATCGATGCTGGACCTAGCATAATGAAATCTCTAACACCTCCCTCCCATACCACAGTATCTACTATAGAACTACTTTGAGGTTCACACACACACACACACACACACACACACACACACATACATATATATGTCATGTGAGGTTATCGATTCGTTTGTGAGTTGGTACACAGGGCAATCGGATGTTTACAGCCCATTTTCAGAAAAGTAATGTTTGAAATTTTGCACTTGGTGAGTCATGCAAAATATTCAAATCAGATTGGCTGATCATTTAAGCTCCATAACAAATAAATGCGGGGGTAGGACAGGCATATAAACTGACACGTTTCAGTGTTTTTTCACTGTAATCATTTACTGTGAGAAATCGCTTGCCAAGAAAAGACTACAACCAGACTACAGTCAGAATTCCTTTTATCAGGCCGGACCTTTTCTTGGAGAATCCTGTCGGACTTAGAAAAACAGCTCAGCAAATCTCTATCATTTTAATAAGGAAACCGGGACTGAGTAAACTGAAAACACACGGATTCATAGAGGGAAATATCTTATTAAAGAAACGACACCCAGACGCGTGTAAGAGGCCGATTGAAGACTCCTTTATTCATCTGAGCAAAAACGTCTGTGAGCCAGGATTGCCTAAGTTGTCATTTTACATTTTATATTACTAACATGTGAACTAATATATATATATATATATATATATATATATATATATATATATATACATGTATGTATATATGTATGTATATGTATATATGTATGTATATATATATGTATATATATATATATGTATATGTATATATATATATATATACATATATATACATACATACATACATACATACATACATACATACATACATACATACATACATACATACATACATACATACATACATACATACATACATACATACATACATACATACATACATACATACATACATACATACATACATACATACATACATACATACATACATACATACATACATACATACATACATACATACATACATACATACATACATACATACATACATACATACATACATACATACATACATACATACATACATACATACATACATACATACATACATACATACATACATACATACATACATACATACATACATACATACATACATACATACATACATACATACATACACACACACACACACACACACACACACACACACACACACACACACACACACACACATACATACATACATACACACACACACACACACACACACACACACACACACACACATATATATATATATATATATATATATATTACCATGTGAATATTAATATGTGAAAATCGCTAGTGGATGTCCTAGTTGTTTGAGGCAGGCAAATTCAGCGTATAAAATAATGATGATTTCCGAACCACCACTGCCAAGGGCTGGTGATTGCTTTATTGCTAGTTTCGTAAAGAGAACTAAAAGCATAAAGTAGTCCCAGGTTCCATATGGAACAGGGAGGGAAAGATGAAAGAAATGATGTACATTCTAATTATAATGCTTACAGTTTCAAACCAGTGTAAATGTCGATGTTAACATATGCACTTTAAAATCAATGGAAGTTTCAAACTTTTCAAATCAGTGTAAACATAAATGAAAACATATTCAATTTATATTGTGAACTTTTTTGAGTCAGTGGAAATGTAAATGTAAACATATTATATCTATACTATTAACCTTTTTATTTAAATGTAATGTAAAGCTGAAGCTAAATATTTAAATGTAAAGAAAGTTTTATCCCGAGGGATTATATTTAATTCTCATCGAGGGTAAATTCTGAGATAAATGGGATGGTAGAATAGAGAAAAGGGGACACATAAGTATGTGTCGGGAAACGCAATACTCAGAAGAGCGTTTCGTTTCTATTCTTTATCATATTTATTGGTGGTACCAGCAGAAAGTACTATCTCTGGAAGAGGAAGGGAACTGTGGCCTAAGCTTTAAGACGAGGGACCAACTTTGTAGACTCTCCTTGACATTTCTGGGAAACGAGCTACACCCGACAACCTTGACCAGCGACGAGCGTGAGCAGTGTAAAAAGAACCCATCAGCGGGAGTAGAAAATACTATTGGCAGCTAAGTGCAAAATATACGCTTCCCAAGGGAACTTTTTATCTACTATCAATCAATGATGAAACTTTTCTTCTAAACTATTCAACTATTTTCAAACTGTTAAAACGTAAGTGATAATTAAATTTTGTTATTTGTAATTTTACAAATTTAACTTCGATTTAATCCTTTTAAATGTACTGGCTGTTTGCCTCAGTCAATTTACTACACACACTCTAAACAGAGCTATACCAGAATAATAAGAATTCCACTGAGTAAAGAGCTAAAACTAATCATTGCTTAATTCTTCACAAAAGTGGTCGGCAGATTCTAGAATTAACGTGTTCAGCCAAAGCAGCATTGTTTTCGCTTATCTGAATATCTTGTGAAGACTCCTTTTGTGATAGAAGTGTCATTACCCTTCTATCTACATCTCTGCCAAGAGTAATCTTGTGCGAAGGTAGACAACTTTGAAGGCCCATAGTAAATACTCTTGGGTTTTGGCCTCTGTTGGACCAGTACTGCAAAGCAGGGGAAGCAATACCGTCACAAAGCAATCACCAACGCTTGCTGTGGTGGTTTATGAATATACTATTTTCATATGCTGAGGTTGCCAGCCTCATTTGGACTTTTACAGCTACTAGCAAGTACAAACATGTCAAATTCAAATTGAAAATTATATGTTACAGCTTAACCTAATTTTGAGAAATATAATCCTCGGGCACAGTTTTAGAATAGACACGGCAACTTGCTTAGATGCCTTGAACACTTGGTTTTGGGTAATTTTAGAATCCCTCTTATGGCGGGTGCTCCGATTCCTAGATCTTCAGTCTTTGTATTTATAAAGTCGTGTTTTCTTCTTGAGTCTCGAAGATTCCCAAATACTTTGTCCGGTCTTGTAATTTGGAATCCTGTTTTATTCTCTCTGGCTCTTGGAGTTGCTACTCTGACGTTACAATGCAGTGTGTTTTATCCTCCGAATGTGCTAGGTTATATTTCACTTTTCGCTTCAAGCTTCCGCATGGCGTTTTCTGACAAAACTTCCATTCATAACGAATGTATATTTCCTGCTTTCATTTGATCCAATCCATTAGCAAAAATGAAGTGGGTCGGGGCGTTAGTTATTACTTTCCCCCTTGTGTTTTAAAATACCTTTTACAAATTTTAACATATGACCTCCTTCCGTTTACTCTTAGGTAACCTTTCAAAAAAGATTTGCAAGATAGTGTCCACGCTAATTTGTCTCCCCAGACGGGTTTATCTGTAATAATTATCACATACAATTTCTGGACGGGAGTGACTGTTCATCGCCTCTCACCTGTTTACAGGTGGGGTAATCTAAAACTTGTCGCCGATGCAGACACACCCAACCTGGCTTTCTTTGTATTCTCTGCCAAAGTGTCTGAACGTGTTTGCGATGAGCACGCACCCAGACGGACATTCTTGTCTGGCGGAAACGAATTACATAGAAAGTCAATTACTTTCATGTTTACCGTATCATGACAGTCGTCTATCTGTAGCAGTTCAAGATACTCGGTGATTACAATTTGTAATCTGCTGGCATGTCTATTAGTTGTGAAATGACACGATTGCAGTATGGAAAAAGGTAAGCAAATCTAACGAGTGGTGGGGCACAATTTTATGTGCGGAAAAAATGAAGAAATAATAGATAATGTAGGTGAGAAGGAAGAGGCGTACATGGACGCGTCTAATCTCGTCACAAAATATGAAATCCGAATCCACCTCCCCCCACCCCAATTTTTCCACCACTGTCTCTCTCATCTTTTGCTCAATGAACGCCTATGCACTCCTTGTTAGGAAAAGCAGGATCGATCGTGTCATGGCGATTTGTTTATTGTGTCCATCACTCTGTTGACAGCCATGTCTGCCGCAAGCTTTCTCGAATAGCGGTCAAGATATTTAGAGACATTCTTTACCTTAAAGATGTCTGGACGTAAAGTGTGGGCGGCGAGGCAGCTGCTAAGTGCTCGTTTTGTAAGGAAACTTTATCTGACTGGGGAATAATTTGCTTCGATTGGACCAGACAGAGCTTACGATAACTTGATAAATTACCAATACTTTTATTTGCCTTTCTGAGAAACTAACGAAAATAGCAAATGGATTTTTGATGACAGGACAAAAGATTTGCCAGTACAATTTTCTTTATGTTTCTGCCAGGCCTGGCAGACAAGAAAATACAGATAGCAGTCTGGTTTATCAAGACAAAATTGCTTATGTTAGCTGGATGTGGAACCGTTTTGTGAAGTTATGTAAGATTCACAAAAATTAACACAATATATTTATATATACAAGAAGCCTACAGAAAGCAGTTTCATGCTCTTGTAGCAGTAGGTGATGTGGCGATTTTGTTGTTTCATGTTGAAGTTTGCCAGCCCCTTGAAATGTCTCATTAGTCGCCCTGTGTTGTAGGCTTTACCAGATGGCGCAGTCGACTTATTTTTTTGTTTCTCACTTCACACACTTCCCGAGAACTGAACGGGGCGTTATGGCTTTTAACATAAACTATTTTTATTTCGTGCTGTAAATTCAAAACGATATGTTGAAAACCTGTTATAGGGGCATCAAATCTTAGCAACGCACAGAGGAAAGCAATCCTAGACCCGGCAAGATGTATTTCCCCGTGTAGTTCTCGCGGATCTCTGAGACACAGAAAGAATAGGTCCACCACTCCCTAATGTATGTCGTACGAAGCGACTAATGTGAGACTGCGCATGACACTGGCAACCTTATCACGTAAAACACATAGCTACATAAACCACCCAACGTGATACTGACCACATCACCACCTAGTATGCCGATGGTCGAGAAAATATGGGCCTAACACCATATTCCCAATATGCCCCAATGGGCGTGTAACGGGATCCTTATATAAAACTCCGCTGAAAGAGCATATGTACGCTTTGTGCAAACTTCCTATAAGGGGCGCAACTGCAATGGGGGCCCCATTTTAAATATATATATATATATATATATATATATATATATATATATATATATATATATATATATATATATATATATATATATATATATATATATATATATATATATATATATATATATATATTCATCCGTACATTTCAAGGAGCCTGGTATTGCACAGCGAAGTTGTCTAATGCTCCTTACCAAGCATGGCGTAAAAGGCTACTAAAGAGGATTGCACATGGGGATAGTGACCTCATCGTGCAACGTCAATCACTACAATAGCCACCACCGCCTGAATACATGAAGTTCTTTTCAGCAGGCTTTCTTGAAAGGGGTGAACTTCAGTGGTAAACCACTGTTCCTGACGAGGAAAGGATAAGTTGAGGGGGAAGGTAATTGTAAAGGAAACACCAAGAGCAAAATAGGAAATAATCAGAGCATAATATCCAGACAAAATGTCAGACAATGCTGGAGATCCATTAAAGCCCCTCTCATTTTGTAGACAATAATGGCAGCTTCCGATGCGTCAAATTATATTGGTCTCTGACCGGATATATGTCTTCAATGATTACTACGGCCATTTATGTTCATTCGTATAGTTCTCCCCTGTTAGTTGTTGTGGCGAGATGAATTTTAGGAGTTCCCAAGATTTGAGATGAGAAATAGATTATATCTGAATGAGGCGATGGCACTGGTCAGATAGGTAGTAAACTTCACACGTGCATATTTTATAGTAACAGCTGCAAAGAGAAAGGTATGAAGTAATTCACCTTCTCGCTAGATCAATCCTGTGCTCTAGGGGTGTCTATCAGTATGAATGCAGCTCGTTTTAACTAGCCCTTACTGACTGTAATCAGCCTGAAAAACAATTAATGCCCTTACAAAATTTCCCACAGAATAGATTGAATAACTTCAGTTGTTAGTCACGAAAAACTATCATGTCCATCTGTCTCTTTCATTATTGAATGGAACTGGTTGCTTGGTCATGTTCTTTTCCAGTATTAGAATAACTTAACTAAATTAATTCCTTCAGATGTAAAGGTCAGTCAAGTAGGTGGATCTTTCTCACTGCTGGTGACTTTCCAGTTTAAAGGCAGAGGGATATTCATTCTTTTGTAATTTTGACAGACTCTTATGAAATCTCTTCACACAGCGGTGATTCTGCTCTAGAATCTGCATGTGAGTGCCGTACTATTCTGCGTTGTGAGAATAAATTCTGTCGTGGACTTCTATATATGGCTGTCGCATAGACATTTATGATCAATAAATTTTCTATATTCTTTCTTTTCTACCCGTGTCCTCTACTTTATTAGCGCTCTTTCATCCTTTTCATGTTTTTTCGCATTCGTTCGTTTGCGACAAAATTTACTTTCCCATTCTGACGTTTACCTGTTTCTTTTCTCTTACTGAGTTCGCATTGTATTACATCAGATGTCAGTAGCTGCAGGTAGACGGAATGTGTGATAATTCATTTCGCCAGACAAAGATGTAGACAATTGTCTACATTTTCATCTGGCACGGGCGTTTCTTCAGGCTAGTCGCTCGGCGATAAGTGTGATAAGACACTCACGCAGCGTCTAACATGAGACATATCGTCTACATTTTCACCTGACACCTCGCTCCTTCGGCCAGTCGCTTGGTCTGAGGTGTGGAAAGCGCCAGACATGCATCGCTCAATACGACCACATGTTGTGTGAGGCGTTAAGACGCGTTTTGGCAGGTTATGGCAGGGTCTGAGCTAATGTGAAGTGTTAGGAGGGGGGAGATACCGGTGCTATTTCGGGTTTGCGAAAAAGCGTGCATCCTGTGTCTGTATATCTTACCCGAGAGAGTTTTAGAATGGTCATTCATACTCAAGATTCACAGTAGACAGATCACTCGGGCTAGGAAATATCTTGTATATTGAAAAAGTTCTGAGTTTCTTGGCAACATTTTGCCGAGTTCTAGACTACCAGTATATTGAAGGATTCTAGTTTCGTGGTATTTACTCTGTAGTGCTGTGTGGAGGTAAATATTAGATATCTAGTATTATTTGTGAGTGATTAAGGGTTAATCGCCGATTTATTTCATTAGTTTCTTTTGTGCAGTAGGATTGATTTATAAGTCTGTTATATTCTCTAGCTGACGTTTTCAGTGGAAAGCTGAATAAATTATAACTTCTAGCTTAAAACTCATGCAGCTATAAAATAATTCAATTTAACTGACCAGTCGAGAATATTTAAACTAACTTATAACTGCATAGATTTATCATTGAGTATTGACGAAATACGTATGTATTTCTAATTCATGATGATTGATTTTATTAATATAACTTATTTCACGGGAAGTTTTAAACGATAAGTCAAGCTCTCCGCTTGCAGTTTATAATGTAAGTTACAACCGGAGTACATAGTATGTATAGTATTTGATATGTTGTTTTTCTTTATACAGTGAAAACTGGGGGTGACCCAACTTTGCCAGCGTTGAGTACTCGAGAAATATCTATGAAGAACTAAAACATTTTTCTTAAAGACTTGGTGTTAACCTTTACAAGAACTTTAAGATTTTAATGAAATAACTGCGCCTACCGAGCCAGATTAAATTCTTCCTGATAAAACATCAAGTACATGTCAGCCCTTGGGGCGAGTAAAATATTACAAGAAATTAACATTCCGACGATTTCTAAACCTTGTGGTGTAACCCAGAATTTTAACTTTGATCGAAGTTACAAACCTGCCATTTTTCCTAAGTAGTGGAAAACCTCGTGATTCTGACACTGTGAGCCCGTTTAAACTTTCTTACCCAAACTGATTCAAGTGACCTTAACAGTAATCTTAAAATAAACTGGTGAAGTGAATGCTCCCCGGAGCAGTGGAAGAAACCTGTATCTGCAGAGCTGGGATTCTCTTTATCCAAAGAATACAGATTCACTGTAGAGAAGTGTCCTAAAGTTTGCGCCAGACGGCGATCAACAGCACGATTGTAGGTAAGAATGTATGACAGGCATCCCTGATGACTGAATCGAGTGAATGCAGGACTGAGCGATTCCTTTATTGTGGTATTTTTGCACCCATTTTTTTTTTCTTGCTGTCTTAAATTTCTTGATGAAAGTTTTGTTGCTAACAAATATTTTTCCTTAGGATAGAGCAGAGTATCCAAGTCTGCTCATACCTTTAAAGGGAAGACTTAGACTAAATCATATGTATCCGTGACTCTTTGGGCTATCACTTTTCTTCTAACAGGACTGTGGGCTATTCATCGAGGAAAAAGATTATACTGTGGGTCTATCATTCTTGTAGCATTTTTATTGGCTTTATGGCTATTTGTATATGCTTTGATGTAATTTTATGTGTTGTGATGGAATCTATAATATTCAATTATTTTCAAACTGTTAAAACGTAAGTGATTATTAAATTTTGTTATTTGTAATTTTACAAATTTAACTTCGATTTAATCCTTTTAAATGTACTGGCTGTTTGCCTCAGTCAATTTACTACAAACACTCTAAACAGAGCTATACCAGAATAATAAGAATTCCACTGAGTAAATAAGAGGTGGGGGCTTAACGAGCTAAAACTAATCATTGCTTAATTCTTCACAAAAGTGGTCGGCAGATTCTAGAATTAACTTGTTCAGCCAAAGCAGCATTGTTTTCGCTTATCTGAATATCTTGTGAAGACTCCTTTTGTGATAGAAGTGTCATTACCATTCTATCTACATCTCTGCCAAGAGTAATCTTGTGCGAAGGTAGACAACTTTGAAGGCCCATAGTAAATACTCTTGGGTTTTGACCTCTGTTGAACCAATACTGCAAAGCAGGGGAAGCAATACCGTCACAAAGCAATCACCAACGCTTGCTGTGGTGGTTTATGAATATACTATTTTCATATGCTGAGGTTGCCAGCCTCATTTTGACTTTTACAGCTACTAGCAAGTACAAACATGTCAAATTCAAATTGAAAATTATATGTTACAGCTTAACCTAATTTTGAGAAATATAATCTCCTTTCACAGTTTAAGAATAGACAAGGCAACGTGCTTAGATGCCTCGAACACTTGGTCTGGGGGCAATTGTAGAATCCTTCTTATGACGGGTGCTCCGATTCCTAGGTCTCATTTCTTGTATTTATAAAGTCGTGTTTTCTTCTTGAGTCTCGAAAATGCCTAAAAACTTTGTCCGGCCTTGTAATTTGGAATCCTGTTTTATTCTCTCTGGCTCTTGGCCTTGCACCTCTGCCGTTACAATGCCGTGTGTTTTAGCCTCCGCATGTGCTCGGTTATATTTCACTTTTCGCTTCAAGCTTCCGCATGGCGTTTTCTGACAAAACTTCCATTCATAACGAATGTATATTTCCTGCTTTCATTTGATCCAATCCATTAGCAAAAATGAAGTGGGTCGGGACGTTAGTTATTACTTTCCCCCTTGTGTTTTAAAATAACGTTTAAAAATTTTAACACATGACCTCCTTCCGTTTACTCTTAGGTAACCTTTCAAAAAAGATTTGCAAGATTGTGTCCTCGCTAATTTGTCTCCCCAGACGAGTTTATCTGTAATAATTATCACATACAATTTCTGGACGGGAGTGACTATTCATCGCCTCTCACCTGTTTACAGGTGGGGTAATCTTAACTGATTCCGTACGTAAGATCTATTAAAAGACGTAATGGCCGACCGCTGTGACCGCAAGATCTTTTAAAAGACGCTGATTTATTTCGTTGTTTCTTTCTATTCTGATATTTTATACTGCCCGGAATTTATCTCGAACGGAAGTAATCTGTTATAACATAAACATAACATAAAATTAGCTAGAAAGGCATATGGATTTATATTGTTCATCCAATGTACTTTAATTTGATATATAATATGTTATACTTAACTCATGATTAGACACACATTGTCTGTAAACGTAAATTATGTATGTGTAAATTTTTGGGGCCTAAAAAATAATTCCGTCCAGAGCTGAAAATAATTACGTACTGAATCAGTTAAACTTGTCGCCGATGCAGACACACCCAACTGGCTTTCTTTGTATTCTCTGCCAAAGTGTCTGAACGCGTTTGCGATGAACACGCACTCAGATGGACATTCTTGTCTGGCGGAAACGAATTACATAGAAAGTCAACAATTGCTTTCACGTTTACCGTATCATGACAGTCGTCTATCTGTAGCAGTTCAAAATACTCGGTGATTACAATTTGTAATCTGCTGGCATGTCTATTAGCTGTGAAATGACACGATTGCAGTATGGAAAAAGGTAAGCAAATCTAACGAGTGGTGGGGCACAATTTTATGTGCGGAAAAAATGAAGAAATAATAGATAATGTAGGTGAGAAGGAAGAGGCGTACATGGACGCGTCTAATGTCGTCACAAAATATGAAATCCGAATCCAGCTCCCCCACCCCATTTTTTCCACCACTGTCTCTCTCTCATCTCTTGCTCAATGGACGCCTATGCACTCCTTGTTAGGAAAAGCAGGATCGATCGTGTCATGGCGACTTGTTTATTGTGTCCATCACTCTGTTGACAGCCATGTCTGCCGCAAGCTTTCTCGAATAGCGGTCAAGATATTTAGAGACATTCTTTACCTTAAAGATGTCTGGACGTAAAGTGTGGACGGCGAGGCAGCTGCTAAGTGCTCGTTTTGTAAGGAAACTTTATCTGACTGGGGAATAATTTGCTTCGATTGGACCAGACAGAGCTCACGATAACTTGATAAATTACCAATACTTTTATTTGCCTTTCTGAGAAACTAACGAAAATAGCAAATGGATTTTTGATGACAGGACAAAAGATTTGCCAGTACAATTTTCTTTATGTTTCTGCCAGGCCTGGCAGACAAGAAAATACAGATAGCAGTCTGGTTTATCAAGACAAAATTGCTTATGTTAGCTGGATGTGGAACCGTTTTGTGAAGTTATGTAAGATTCACAAAAATTAACACAATATATTTATATATACAAGAAGCCTACAGAAAGCAGTTTCATGCTCTTGCAGCAGTAGGTGATGTGGCAATTTTGTTGTTTCATGTTGAGGTTTGCCAGCCCCTTGAGATGCCTCATTAGTCGCCGTGTGGTGTAGGCTTTGCCAGATGGCGCAGTCGACTTATTTTTTTGTTTCTCACTTCACACACTTCCCGAGAACTGAACGGGGCGTTATGGCTTTTAACATAAACTATTTTTATTTCGTGCTGTAAATTCAAAACGATATGTTGAAAACCTGTTGTAGGGGCAATCAAATCTTAGCAACGCACAGAGGAAAGCAATCCTAGACCCGGCAAGATGTATTTCCCCGTGAAGTTCTCGCGGATCTCTGAGACACAGAAAGAATAGGTTGTAAAGTTTCTTTTCTTCTTTCCACTCTGTAAAGTGTCAGTCTGTATGCTCTGTAAGGAAGAGTGGTGTGTTGTTGAGATCAGGCATGCTCCAGTCTACCCAGCTGTAAATGGGTAACTCACCCTAGTCCTGAGTTAGGGAAGGCAAAGGCTCCAGGGGAAGCGGGCCCTAAACTTGGTCACTCCAACCGACGCAGGATGGTGTATGTATGAAGTAGAAGTGTAGAGTGTGATTACCGCGAATGGTGTACTGTTCGTGTGCTGACCAATATAACCACTCATACACTTGTGTCTACAAGGCACCAATGCAGACTGCTGGAATCTTTGTTTACTCAATTTATTCAGACGTACACACTGGGACATACGAGTACATCATGGTATGTTGACATATCAATTTGTAGGTATACATAGCAGATCTGAAGTCATGACACATTCAGAAATAATGGGCAGTACATCAAAAGTTCAATGTCATGATATATTATGGCCGCATCCCCCTATCTGACTAAACGCGTCAGTGAAGGCAGATCGGTAAATAACTAAAGTTATTTGACGCCCATAGTTTTGTAGCATATATTATGAAACCACGAAAGAGGGGGTTTCTAGCAAGATTGAGATCTCCCTGTCACTGTCCGATAATAGGATAAATAATCTGTTCTCTTGGCAGTGATCAAAACATATGATGACCGAAATCTAACATGGCTGCCTCTCTGAGTTGTCGTTCACTCATTCATAGGAAGGAGAATATAAGCCAGAGTTAATTTATAATGGGTATATAAACGATTTCATAAATGTTCCCATACAGCTCTACGATGATCAGGTTAATTCACGTAGCCATAACCGCTGTAGGAAAGTCTGTCATCTTTGTCGATACAAAACACGACCCTAGCGATACGAAGCACAATGTTCCATCTAGGTCGAATCGACATGAGATCATCAAAATAGGGTCTGGCAATACATGGAGTCCGAATTATACATTGTACCGTACCTTAGGAGAGTCTCTAACATAAACTATAGTAGAGATACCATCTCCTTTAGAAGAAAACCACTCCATGAATCGTATTTCCTTAAGAATCTACCAGCCCTTTGAAAAGTGCGTACACGCCATTATCACGGTACATCGGAACTCATCACGACTTGTCAAGACAACTCATACTTCCGCTAGACCGGAATAATAAGAATCTAGTCCCTCCTACCCATCCAAAATATACAATATAGGACTGATTCTACTTGTACTAATAATATGTAATACATATGAATTCAGGCCATAAACATAATAAGCAAATTAATATATTTTCTGGCCCTAAAAAATAAGTACAAACGTAAGAGCAATCCATGCGCCGGATCAATATCAAGAACGATTACTCCTATAATCAAAAGTGTGAATCAAACATGGATTCCCTCGCTTTTACCATAGATAGCATTTTCATACACAAATGAATGAATGTCTATATCTTTTCCATATTAAATAGCCATATCGATTTTTGTAATATGTGCGTCAAAATATGCACGCAACAGATTACCACACCCCTCGGGAAAAAAAAGGTACATTTTTTTTTAAATCCATCTGGGAGCAACATACAATAGGCTCACAACGCACCAATACAATGCGCAGATGATAAGCATAAGTTTTATGACCTTAGAGAAAGTACTTCTCTAAGTATAAATATTTCCAGAGAGGTGTCACCAACGCATACTACAATATTAGCAATGACACAATTTCCACATTAGTTTATACATAAATTTCATCTAAGATATCTTAACATCATGATCATCAAAGACGAAAAACATTGAAAGATCAGCGGTGAATAAATATCAATGAACCGCTAAGTAGTGTTACAATCAATATATGATATATATTACATATGTGTACACATTTCAACATAGAAACAACTGTATCAAAGTTGTATAACAGTTATGAATCATGTGGGCATCTAGACAAAATATCTGCCATCACATTTTCTGACCCACGGATAGCTCGCACCGAAAAATGAAATGGCTGTAGAGCAATCGCGTATCGCGTTGATCTCGTGCTCTTCAGATTTTTACTCTGAATAGCCGTAAGAGCTTTCTGGTCAGTTTCCACAATGAAATGCGCGCCCAGAAGAAATCTTTGCAGTTTAAGGATTGACCAAACCATAGCCAAAAATTCACGGTCTAGGACCGAGTAATTCTTCTCTGCGGCATTTAATTTCCGAGAAATATACATCACAGGATGCAGAGTTCCAGAGTACTCTTGCATTAGTGCAGCTCCAATCCCGGTGGATGAAGCGTCACTACGAAGAATAAATGTCTTATCCTTAGAAGGCAATACTAGGATAGGTGAAGTAGAAAACATAGTTTTAACCTTATCCAAAGAGGATTGACATTCTTGAGTCCAATGGACTACATTAGGAGACCCTTTCCATAAAATTGTATTAGACCTAAGAGACTTCGTACTTGCTTTTTAGTCTTAGGAATAGAAATGTTAAGTATCTTACTTGTATTATGGTCTTCTGTTTTTAGGAACCCATGACCAACACGGTGTCCTAAGAAAGATATTTCGCTAAAACCAATACATGCTTTCGATGGTTTCGCTGTCAGGTTATGCTCGCGTAAGATAGACAATAGTTCATTTATACCATTATAGTGATCGTTCCAAGTATCACTGAAAAGACAGATGTCATCAAGATACGCAATGACATCTGAGCGATGAGATAGGATTCGACGCATCATGCGTACAAATGTTGCAGGGGCGTTCATAAGACCGAAAGGCATAGGTTCAGCATCGAATTTAGTCACTTGATTCAATTTGCGATAATCCACGCAAAGACGTATGTTATTGTCCTTTTTCCGTACTATAACCATCGGCGAAGAATATGCTGATGTGGATGGTTCAATAATTTTTAACTCTATCATCTCATCTAACTCTTTCTCTACCTGTGCTTGAAAATGTATCGGGATAGGATACGGTCTGACTCTTATAGGACTATGGTCAGTAAGAATAATGTCATGTTGAATGACATCAGTTTGACCAGGAATGTCAGTAAGGACATCCTGAAATTGTTCTAACATAGTAGAAACTTGTTTCTGCTCATCCTGGAGATAATTCTGGAGAAATTGCAACATCTTTCCATGATTCATTAAGTGGAAGAGGAAATCATTGGAAAAGGTAAATTTACATCCGAGAAACTCGTTTTCCTCATCCTGTATTACTGACAGAGATGAGTACTGTCCATGTTGGACTGGAAAATCGTCCGTTGCCTGGAAAACAGGTTGTAAATAATCCAGACGTTCATGGAAATCCGTGAGCATGTTGATGTGGAAGGTTTTACGCTTCCCGTCAATATCGACGATATAGTTCCCCAAAAAATGTAACTTAGTGG
>JAMPIV010013168.1:0-214431 GCA_024509875.1 Oreohelix idahoensis
CATACTGTGCTTCTACATTGCACTTAAATTGTTGCACCTCAGATTTGTAACCATCACTTTCCATTTGCTTTAGCATGTCCTTCACCTTGAGTGGCATGAAATTGATATCCTTTCTTTCTTGAAGGAGGTCTTGCAAGGATGACAGGATTTTCATTACATCAATAAGGGAGTTATCTTCCTTTTCTAATTTGCTAATATGAGCATGATATACACTAATTAGGGACTGAACATGCCATAAATAGATTTCACTTAATGGAGTCTCAAAATACTATTTCAGTACAGCTTGTGGTTTGTTCTGTGAAAGAAAGAATGACTTGATAGCTGGAAACATTTGTAGAAGTCTTTAAACAGCTAGAAATAAAGACAGCCACAGTGTTTTGCTGTGGTTAAGGAGTTGCTGGTATTCTACATCAACAAACTCACAGAACTCTTTCAGGGACTCAACATGGACAGTATAAATTGAAAAGTAATTATAAATCTTTTCAAAAAAATTTGTGGGGTACCGCCAGAGTGAAGAAAAAACGTCCAATCACTGGAAATGCGGACAAAACAGGGAATTCACAAAAATATGCAGACAGTAATTTTTACCCCCAAAATGAGGACATGTCTGCATAAATGAGGACGTAGGGTAACCCTACTTTTAACAGAGTTTTCACCTTTAATCAACATAAATATATTATTGCCATTTTAGATCAAAACTGGATGCCAACAGCTGTGATGAGAGGTTATTTTGTGTGTAGGATAGAAGACAATTAGGTGTATCAGATTATACCAGGATAGTGCCAGATAAGAGACTGGTCTTAAAAGAAATACCCCATTCTCAGAAAAGAGTAATGGTGTATCGAGGTCATAGGTTAAGTCAGGCTGTACAGATACAGTAGGTGAGATGGTAATGTGCAATCCTAGATATCTGTGTGCCTCCCCTCGAAGACCCACCTAAGACAAGCCATCTAGGGGTAATTAAAAATCCAACCAGAACTTTGAACCAACAAAAAGGATTCAATTAAGACTGGATACAATTATTAGATTTATTTATGTACATGATTTTTTTTATCTTCTGTGAAAAATACAAATAGAATTATAAAATCAAATCAAATAAAATTAAGATTCAATTGCATTATTTATATTTACACAGATTATTCAATTTAATTAGTAAAGTCCATATTTCTTGTGTAAACTGGATTCTTGATGAACATGTTCCACAATTAAACAGTTAATAAACTCTGTTTCTCTCTTGTCGGTGTCTGTGGCCTAATGGATATGAACGCAGTTTCATAATCCAGATATACCAGGTTCAAAACCTGCTGCAGGCGGTTTGGTAGTAGATCGCTTTGTGTGGATTTTTAACAATGGTATAAGCGCCGTACCATTCAGAAAGCAATGGCAAACTACTGAATGAAAAAAATTGCCTAGAAAAATCACAAACAGCCAATAAAAGCTGGGGTTGATTGCCACGTCCTGTAAAGGATAAGCAACTAACTAACTTTCTCTCTTGTACTAGTTTTGAATTAGTCCTTCACTATTCTTGAATTAGAATGTCAAATAGACTGAAAATGACTGTCATTAATCTTTGGGCTTATACCCTCAGTCTAGAATTCATCATACAATTAGTCTCTTGTATAGTTGTTGTGGTACAGTATGCAATATGAAGCAGCCCTGATAGCTACTTATCTTGAAAGCTCCCACTTCAGGATTCTGTCAGCATAAGTTGAATTGAGCAAACCCCACAGCTGCGGGTTCCCCAATAAGTTGAGATGACAATGGTTGTGGCCTCACTTATACACAGTAGGCTCTTAAACAACAAGATCATCCAGTAGCTGACTATGTCTCACAGGAGTAATATGACACTCAGGGCAGGATATGACCTGAAACATATTATTACCTAGGTAGTATCGTTCAACTATCTCTCTATCCAGACAGATGGTATAGTGAGGCAGATCAGACATAGCTGAGGTATACCCTATTAGACAGTATAAGTCATAAATAACACTATTAATCCAAATACTAGCACACTATTCCAGTAAACACACTTTTACATTTATGTCCATGATTGGCTTCATTACAAACACATAGGCCTTATGGTAAACATTGTGTGGTATCTCAAACGATACAGAAAATCAATCCTTTACAAGCATTCCTTCCTCCAATTTGGATAGTCCAGTCCAGCCAGCAGAACAGTGTAAGCTTTCTGAAAACAATTATCTCAATCCATTCGTTCTACTGATTTAATACACAAATAAATTAAACTAACACAGGCTGTTAGTGAGGCAGATCAGACATAGCTGAGGTATACCCTATTAGACAGTATAAGTCATAAATAACACTATTAATCCAAATACTAGCACACTATTCCAGTAAACACACTTTTACATTTATGTCCATGATTGGCTTCATTACAAACACATAGGCCTTATGGTAAACATTGTATGGTATCTCAAACGATACAGAAAATCAATCCTTTACAAGCATTCCTTCCTCCAATTTGGATAGTCCAGTCCAGCCAGCAGAACAGTGCAAGCTTTCTGAAAACAATTATCTCAATCCATTCGTTCTACTGATTTAATACACAAATAAATTAAACTAACACAGGCTGAGCTGCCTTCCAAGAATGGTTCACTGAGATTCTACCCACACATAACCACTTCCATAAAGCACAAATAGATAAGATATTTACATATATATAGTTAATTAATATCTCGCTTACCCTCAATCTCAAACAGACCGGCTTTCAAGAATTATAACAGTCTGCTCACACATATGCAGATGGCAATAAAGCTTGTGGCAGATGCTGCTCTCCGTGTCTGCAGTTTTTTAATTTCGCGGCAAGTGTGTCCTTCTTTCACTCCCTCCGGCTTTATTTGGTCAGCCTCTACCATATCAGAGAGCATCTAGGCCAAAGTATTTTCATTCACGCAAAAACGTGTAGGTTTAGGCAAAGTGTGCTCTAATGCAAAATCCAAAATAAGTCTGGAGTCTGTATTTCTGAACGGATTTCCTCCATCTTAGGCTTATTTTACTCATATGAATGAGCTCTATCCATTGCAATATCTAACTTATTCTGTAGTTTATCCGACTTTTCACTGGAGCAGCTGAAACAGGGAAAAACACAACATGGTTCATGCTCCACTGTCTTCTATTCACAGTAACTTCTGCTCTACACCACATCCAGTGAAAATATAGATATCTGCCTAAAGCTAATGATCCCTATTATCAAACCTGGTCCTTGTTTAACAAGGTACTCCATGTATATTTGCATACTGCCTTCCTAAATATTTCCAACATCTACACTTTCATTGTCTCCATGTTGAATAGCCTAGCGTATCCCCGACACTATGTGTACCAAGGTGGCGTTTCATTGGTCAGTTATTTCCACGGGTGTTGCGCGGTGTATAATTTTCAATGATCGCCGAGATATGATTCAGACCACTGCAACAGCTTTAAAAAAAAACCACAACTAACATGCTTAAAGAAATAAGTGTACTTGCCTCCTATTTCGTCAGCACAACTCTATAGTTGATACCAGGTCATATAGGCATCCGAGGCAATGAAAGTGCTGACAAGCTGGCAAAAAAAAGGAGCAAACATGCCACAGCCAAACATTGTCACCAACTTAAGAATCATAAAATACATGATACGCAACAACTGCAAACAGCAGTGTATTGACCCCTTGGTTACTGGCATAACTGTAAGAGCACTACATGCAGAAATGTCTCAGCCAAACCCCAGAGATAGCATCAAAAACTGAAGCTGCAGAAACTTGAGTACAATTTTCAGATTGAGAACATGACATGTACCCTCAACAAGCATTTGTAATAATGCAACCACTGTAATAGACAGCAGGAATAATCAGTAGAACACTACCTCCTGGAATGGCTAGCACTTGCAGATGTGCAGAAGCAATTGCTACCACCACCACCACCACCACCAACAACACCCCATACAGGTATGGAGATACAAGTCTATTGAAAAAACCCCAGACCTAAGGGTCTTTTATGTTTGGACATGCACCCTAATATAACCAACTAGGTTGAACGGGACGCGCCTCACCAAAACGAGGCAACATTTTATAATTAAAAAAAAAAATTAAAAAATTCAAAAAAGGCGTACATTTCACTACGTGGCACAAGGACACAAGAGTGAAAGCTCGTAACTTAGGGGATTGGACAGATCAAACAAGTTTAGATGTATAACTTGATTATAAATAGTCATGAGTCTAAAACACTTTAATAAACTCTTTATAATTACACAGTCCAACAGTTAGGCATCCATTATAAAGACTAGCTTCAGTTGTAGCTGTTGACTCCATTTTATCGTTGAGTTCAGTGAAGAGGTAAATTGAAACGCGAATGGTTAAAACGGAATGAATGTCAACAAAGTTCTTCAAACGAAAATTCCAACAAGTATCGTTGCATTGGGTGAACTGGGCAAGTATTGGCAGCACACAAGTCGGTGATTACAGTACATATATTTTATTGACGTGACACCAACGAAGTGGAACAAGACAATCATAGTTACAGATGCGAAGATAATACGTCAAAATGTTAATATCACTGTTAATAGTTGTTGTAGATTCTCTAACAGTTAAGTTCTCTTATATTCCAGTGATTAAGGATCACTTCCATTACCATATAACAGACATGGTATTAACGTCCGTTGACCTTCTCCCAAGGACGTTTATTAAGGCAAACGGATTCATTCTCACGGAGCAATAATTTATATCATACTTGTAAGCATCCCAGACTTTCTTCATAAAATTCTTAGATAGCATATCCAATCCAAACAAAGGCAGATATAACAATACAACCAGGTTAGTGTTTCATCTTGGCTAACCTCTCGGTATCCATACCACGATTTTGGCATAGGTAAAACGGCATATTAAACATGTGAAGCATATATATATATTCATTAACTTGATTCCACATATGGATTCTCCCTCTACAAAAAGATTCCAAAGGCTATCGACTCCGTGTGTCCAATTCTAGGAATGTCATCTCCGATGAATTCCCGCTAGACCATTAATAGGAGCGGCCTGATACTTTAAATTTTACATAATTAAACTTGCCATAAGAAATGGGGCGACACTTACTTCATACATCCACTATTGGCTTCGCCATGAAGACCAATAGATACGAATACAACTGATGGCTTCTTCAAATTTGCCAGGAAGCAAAGAATAACACTGCGGACATAAATGTCGTCCGAGCTGCCCCTATCATGACGTCACAATCTACTCAACTAGGTTACACGTGCGTCCAAAGCAACTCACACAGCATTGTGCACGTCAGTGCGTGAATCAATCGAACGCACAAATAATATAACTATATAAAACTGGTGCGTACATTTGGCAGGACCGAAGACTACCCCCGTAGGTAATAAATGTACGTAACAGCTCCCTTATTACCTCCCCTTAAAAAAAATTAATTCTATTAATTTTTTTTCGAACTAATTACTCGAGAGAGGTGAGTCAAAACTACAACAAGATTTATGACATGCATAAAATTATATCATATTAAGAAAAGAATATTAAATGAAAACAATATAACTAAATGATAGTATGCATTAAAGCACACATCCACCATCGACCTACTTTGGAACGATGTGGTAATATTCGAAGTAAAAAGAAGTTGAAAATGAAAATGAAATAAACCATAAAAAAAAAGATGATAATAAAATTCAACAAAATTGTTTTAAAAGAAATTTGAAACATATGATTTCAAAAATGAAAATGAACAGCAACACTGATGATGATCAATGATAAAAGAATCAATAAAACAGAAAATTTTAAAATACAACATGCAAAATGAAACAAAGCATAATTAAACAATTTAAGAAGCAACGCACTTACTATTTCCTAACATTAGTAAGTTTGAATAGTTATCTAAAAGTGAGATATCATGTAGTGGGATACGTGAATACACGTATTGCGAAACACTAATCAAGGTAGTAGATGTGTGATTTATAATCAATCAAATAGATTAAATTGAATTATTCTACTTAATAGTACTTAATTTATGAACAAATAACTAATTACTAATTTATTCTAAGTGATTTCAATTTCACTCATTGTTAATATTCTTTTAGAACTAGTTAAATCGACAAGAATATGTTCTAAATGTACCATGCCTGAAATAAGTTTACGAACACGATATGTAGTGTAATCTGTTCCATAACAATAGTGAATGTCTATTTGTCACTCTTACCAATGTTTCCATACTAAAAAAAAAAATGTTACTTTAATATCACTGTTCCCGTTCTAACAAAACGTTACTTCACAAGAAATAATGTTATAATCCATACGTAAGTATATTCTGAAAGTTATATATATACGAATACTGCAGAACTACACATAGTCTCCACAGATGTATAATCAGTGACCATGTACAAAGTTATTCATGTTTCTGTGAGGACGTTTCACCATCTGGAAGTGGTTTTAATTTCGACGTGTTCACTAGGGCATCTTGAAAGACAGTCTGCAAACACATTCTGTACTCCAGGAATAGCTCGTATCTCAAAATGGAACGGTTGAAGCGCAATAGCGTAACGCGCTGACTTTGATGACTTCACGTTCCCTGTGTTCAGTGCTGTAAGAGCTTTCTGGTCGGATTCCACCACAAAGTGTGATCCGAGGAGATAACGATCCAGTTTTGTGATTGACCAGACAAGAGCGAGGAGCTCTTTATCTAGAACGGAATACTTCATCTCGCTCGTCGTAAGCTTTCTGGATACGTACATAATCGGAAATAAGGTGCCTCCGTATTCCTGCATTAAAACTGCCGCGATAGCGTAGGAAGAAGCATCACTGCGAAGAACAAAGGTGAGATCTTTGTTAGGCAACCTTAAAAAAGGCTTATTGAAAAAAATTGTTTTATATAATCTAAAGCCGTTTGATGATCCTGCGACCACTTTATTACATTAGGTGTGCCTTTCTTCAGTAACGAAGAAAGAGGTGCAGTTATAGTAGACAAATGAGGGATGAATTTAGAATAGAACTGTATTAGTCCTAAGAGCGACCTCACTTGTTTTTTTGTCTTAGGTGCTGAGATGTTTAAAATTTTAGAGACGTTACTGTCTTCTGTATACATTAAACCGCGACCTATACGGTGACCAAGAAATGAGATGTCATGAAAACCGACAAAAGCCTTTGAAGGTTTCGCTGTTAAGTTATAATCCCGTAAGGTAGAAAGTAAAGATTTTAAACCCTGAATATGTTCATCCCAAGAGTCACTGAAAAGACAGATGTCATCTATATAAGTAATGACATCGGGACGATGAGACAATATGCGGCGCATCATGCGTACAAAGGTAGCTGGCGCATTCATTAGACCGAATGGCATAAAATTCCATTGAAAAAGACCCCGTGGCGTCGAGAAAGCGGTGAATGGCTTTGCTTTAGGGGTTAATGGCACTTGCCAATAACCCTTTGAAAGGTCAAATTTCGAAAAGAATGTGGCATGAGACAATTTCTCTAATAAGTCGTCTAAAAGAGGTAATGGTTCCGCATCGAATTTTGTAACTTTGTTTAATTTCCTGTAATCTACGCAAAGACGTATATTGTTGTCCTTCTTCCTAATGATTACCATAGAAGAAGAATATGGTGATGAAGATGGTTCAATTATATTTAATTGAAGCATCTCATCCAATTCCTTATCAACCTTATCACGAAAGTGTAAAGGAATAGGATATGGGCGAACTCGAATCGGTGTATCGTCAGTCAGAATAATGTCATGTTGGATGACTGACGTATGACCTGGGATGTCAGTGAGGACATCCTCATACGTGTGTAGAATATTAGAGACTTGCTGACGTTGATCATCAGTAAGAGTAGATGAGATAGTAACATCATTCCATTTCTCAGTGGAATGGAGTGGTACAACTGGTATTGGTAGTTGTACATCATCGAAAGAAGATTCCTCTTCTTGGATGACAGACAAACTAGAATAGTGTTGAATAGGAGGTGTAGGATCGTCAGTTGCTTGGAACACTGATTGTAGATAATCAGGACGTGAGTAATATTCCTTCAACATATTAATGTGGAAGGTTTTATGTTTACCATTAACATCAACGATGTAGTCGACATCGGATATTCTTGAGATGATCCTGAAAGGACCTCTCCAGGTAATTAAAAGACGATTATTATGCGCAGGGAGTAATACAAAAGCTTCATCACCAGGTATGAGCTGGCGAAGACGTCTATACTTGTTTGCAAATAGACGAGCTTTTTCTTTGGCTTGTTCGGATGATGCAGTAGCTAATCTACAAGCATCTATGATTCTCTTTCTCAGAGAGATCACATACTCATAAGAGGATTGAGTTTCCTCTTCAATATTCTCGTCAACCAATAAGTCGTGGATTAACGCCATCGGACCGCGTGGTTGCATGCCGAAAACAAGTTGAAATGGAGAAAACCCCGTTGCTTGATTTTGTACTTCGCGATACGCAAAGAGACAAGCGGGATAGGACCCGACCCCAAGACTGGGGATGGTCTTGAGTTATCTTACCCAACAACTGCTTGAGTGTCCTATTTAGACGCTCAATTAACCCATTTGACATCGGATGATAAATAGAACTTAGAGATCTGTCTATACCTAATGTCTTCATAACTTGAGACATGGATTCAGAAATGAACTGAACCCCATGATCCGACAAGATTTTCCGTGGAAAACCAATGCGTGAGAAGATTAACATCAATGCCTCTGCTACACTGGCAGATGAAGTGTTCTTGAGAGGGATGGCTTCAGGCCAACGAGTGCACATATCAATGCACGTAAGAATATGCGTATGCCCTCTAGCAGATGGTAGCATAGGACCAATAATGTCTATAGCCATTTTATCAAATGGTCTAATCGGGATGTCCGCAGCTTGAATAGGAGCCGCATGAAATGGACCCCGAACCTTAACTTCTTGACATATCAAACAAGACCGACAATAGAGAGTGATGTCCTTATGTACGCCTGGCCAGTAGAATGCCGAAAGCACTCTGGATTTGGTACGCGAAAAACCCATATGGCCCGCACATTGCGAGTCATGCGCATGTCGTAATATACGAGATCTCATACAGGATGGGACTATAATCTGAGAACATAAGGATGAATCCTTTTCTCGTATTACTCTAACCAAAATCCCATTTTTAAGTATAAAGTCATGTCTAGATTTTGCAAGTTTGTTGCTGGTATTATTTTTGTTCACATACTGAAAAATTTTTTTTAATGAATCATCATTCTTTTGCAATGTTGCAAACAACTCCCGTGAAATAGGAGCATCATCATCACAAGTGGTATGAACTGTAGGTTCCATAGGTGTATCATGCGACATATTAGTAGCTTGCGCTCTAGTCACTACTGCATTTGCAGTTTGAATATGTCGCTCTTCCCATTCAGCAATTTGCTGTGGTGTACACTCTTTAATACCATGTATGCGACCAAGTATCAAATCACAAATTGGATTCGGAAGGAGACAAGCTTGAATCTTTCCTGAAAAAAATGGAGTATTAAGATCAATAATAGCAGTGGCAAATGTTTCAATTGTGCCACCAAACGTTACACATTTGACAACCCGGCCCGTGGCACAACTTGGGTTGATCAGCGAAGTCCGGACGCCGACTGTACTGCAACCAGAGTCAAATAGGAGAGAGCATGAAATATTGTTGACAAATCCCTTGTTAAACTTAAGAGAGCCCTGTCCCTGGTGTACTGAAGCAGCAGTGGCCGTACAGACTGCAGGTAGACTAGGCAAGGTATGTCCGCAACGCAGCGTCGTGATCGCCCTGGGCTGGAAAAGAGTAGAGCATTCTGAACAATCTTTGACTTGGGTACAATCAAGAGAACAACACATAGCATTATGAGTTTCAGCTCCTTTACCCTGTTCAATGTTAGCCTGTGTATCACTAAAAGCGACATTAGAATGTCTATTCGTATTACTCAACGATCTATCTCGTCGACGCGATCGATTTTGATTTTTGTCATTAAAATTGCCATAATTGTAGTTTCTGCTAGAGTTAAAATTTGGATTAGTCCGATAATTTGTATAATTATCGTTATGATGTTGGTAAAATGGTTTATTTCCAAAAAATTGTTTGTGTTGCGGACCCTGAGATCTTGATCTCCAGTTTTGTTTATTATAATGTCCTTGATTATTTTTAAAATTATTGTTACCAAAATCTCGCGATCTGTGAGCCTGGTTCCAAGAAACATTAAATGGAGCAGATTGTTGAAATTGCTTCCCTTTGTAAAAATTACCATTGTTAAAATTGTCATTATTTCCCTTATTGACATATCTGTCAGCACTAAAAGAACGATTGCGTGAAAAATTGTTTTGTTGTGCTGCAAAAGCAACAGGCAATTCATTCTTAATCTGTGCATTACTTAGATCCATGTTTGGGTGAGCAGTGCAAAAATTTTTAGCATGCTGTTCCAGGTCTTTCATAGATAAAGGTTTCCGTTCGTGTAAAAATGCGAGAAATGTAGGATTTACAGACGAAAGTACCTTATCGCGCATCAGTAAATCGAAGAGACCTTCATACGACTTTTCAATTTTGGATAATTCGATCCATCTTTCTAATGTTAGTCGTATTTGTGACAGAAAATCACTAAAATTTCTGCTAGATTGAGGTAGTAATGTATGGAATCTTGATCGATATTGGTCTTCTGTCATTTGGAATTTTTGCAGAAGTGCCGCTCTAAGAGCATTATAGTCATTTTTTCTCACCAATGCTGGTGGTATGATAAACTGCTAATGCGTCCCCTGTGAGTAATCTGGATAAATATGTACAGTATAGAGCTTTATCCACGTTATAAGACACACAAGTGGCCTCAAACCTATCTAGGAAGAATATCACGTCATCAGACGGGGGATTAAATTTTGGTAATTTAAGGTGAATTTCCTTAAAATTATCATGTCTGGATGAAGTTTGGCTTTCAAAAGTTCTCTGAGAATTAGCTTCCTGAGTTAACCTAAGTCTTTCATATTCTGACTCTGCTAATTTCAGTTCATGCTGTCGTTTTCTTTCATTCTCTTCCATCTCAAGCTGAAGTCGTTTTGTGTTTTGTTCAGCTATTAATCTTCTTTCTGCCATTTCTTTTTGTTTATTTTCCATCTCAATTTTAAGTCTTTCTTCAGCCTCCCTTTGCTTCTGTTCTGCCTCTCGCTGAAATCGTTTCTCTTCTAATTCAGCGGCTAATCTCATTTTTTTCTCCTCTTCCTCAGCTATAAATTTCCTCTTCTTTTCATCCTCCTCAGCAGTTAATCTCATTTTTTTCTCATTCTCCTCCGCCTCAATCCTTTTTTGATCTGCCTCAAATTTCAAATTTTCCAAACGTAAAGTTTCTAACCTTCTCTGATCAGCTTCTATTTCTTGAGCTTTCTTATATTCTGCAAGTGCAAATGCTTTTGCTTCCTCAGGAGCCATCTGAAGAGCTTTTGCTTGCTTAATGAAATAGTCTAAGGTAGCCATTATTCAATTTTATTATGTAATAATACTACTTAAAATTGTTACTACAACTAGTGGTCTTCGTTCCTGTCCTTAGAACGGTATAATGTTATCATATAATTATTAAATATGTTATTAATCAATAAATTTATGTAATCAAATGTCATGAAATGAACAACGAGAAAGACAATAGAAACATAACCGACAAGAAATGATAAACTGGACGGTAGAACACAATCGTAGAAATCAAAAAAATAAAAATGTATAACTAAAATAGAATATCGTAAAAATATACGACGATAACTACGATCAGATAATTAACAGTACAATTGACAACACAGTGTAAAAACATAGGTTTTGTAAAAAACTAAACGACAGGAAAGGTGAGATGGACGCAAAATACAAACAAAATTCATCATAAAACTAAATTATGAATAAAAATAGCTACCAAAAACAACGATTAAACGTGACGAAACAGCTAAATAGATAATATTATAAGAAGCAACTAGCGATCGGAACTTCGGCAAGGTTTCTAGCCTTGTACCGGAACTATCGCTCAATTGAAACTTACAAGACGAGCCCTACAGAACGTCTGACGAAGAGCCCGAATTGGCTTCGAGATGGATCTCGTTCGTCAGATCAACCTCCCTACCTCCCACGAAGAATACACAACATATAACACTGAACACGAAAAAATATGAATGTGGACATAACACGGAAGGCACAACTAAGCGTAATAAAGTGTACAACGGAAACACGTTATACTCATCTCGCGTGCAGGTAAAAAATCAATGTGCCTCGTCTCCGTGGATGTACGTCTACAGATAAAATACTTCGTTCTGCTTCTCTTGATTACAGCTCGCACGTAATAATGATGAAGAGATGATCTCCAAGTAATCAGTCACTGTGAAACTTGACGTGGAGGTTGATTGAAGACCTTGACCTTGGTAAACGTAAGTTGAATCTGATTCATATCACGCTAGGATCCAAATTGAGATGATGTCGCCTTGAAAGTAAAAATTCTTCTTTTCAAACGATAATTTGGATGGGTACGTTCCTTTGAAATTACTTCCAGACCACACTGGAACACCATTTATTGTTGACTCCATTTTATCGTTGAGTTCAGTGAAGAGGTAAATTGAAACGCGAATGGTTAAAACGGAATGAATGTCAACAAAGTTCTTCAAACAAAAATTCCAACAAGTATCGTTGCATTGGGTGAACTGGGCAAGTATTGGCAGCACACAAGTCGGTGATTACAGTACATATATTTTATTGACGTGACACCAACGAAGTGGAACAAGACAATCATAGTTACAGATGCGAAGATCATACGTCAAAATGTTAATATCACTGTTAATAGTTGTTGTAGATTCTCTAACAGTTAAGTTCTCTTATATTCCAGTGATTAAGGATCACTTCCATTACCATATAACAGACATGGTATTAACGTCCGTTGACCTTCTCCCAAGGACGTTTATTAAGGCAAACGGATTCATTCTCACGGAGCAATAATTTATATCATACTTGTAAGCATCCCAGACTTTCTTCATAAAATTCTTAGATAGCATATCCAATCCAAACAAAGGCAGATATAACAATACAACCAGGTTAGTGTTTCATCTTGGCTAACCTCTCGGTATCCATACCACGACTTTGGCATAGGTAAAACGGCATATTAAACATGTGAAGCATATATATATATATATATTCATTAACTTGATTCCACATATGGATTCTCCCTCTACAAAAGATTCCAAAGGCTATCGACTCCGTGTGTCCAATTCTAGGAATGTCATCTCCGATGAATTCCCGCTAGACCATTAATAGGAGCGGCCTGATACTTTAAATTTTACATAATTAAACTTGCCATAAGAAATGGGGCGACACTTACTTCATACATCCACTATTGGCTTCGCCATGAAGACCAATAAATACGAATACAACTGATGGCTTCTTCAAATTTGCCAGGAATCAAAGAATAACACTGCGGACATAAATGTCGTCCGAGCTGCCCCTATCATGACGTCACAATCTACTCAACTAGGTTACACGTGCGTCCAAAGCAACTCACACAGCATTGTGCACGTCAGTGCGTGAATCAATCGAACGCACAAATAATATAACTATATAAAACTGGTGCGTACATTTGGCAGGACCGAAGACTACCCCCGTAGGTAATAAATGTACGTAACAGTAGCATTGCTGGTTTATGTTTGCATACAGCTGTTTGCCCCTGGGGTAGTCCCCAGGGGTCAGCTGTTTGCCCCTGGGGTAGTCCCCAGGGGTCTCACTACTACACCCTCAGACAACTAATATGAGGTTGTGCACAAGGCTGGCAACCTCATCGTGTAAAAGAGGTTTCTATAGAAACCACTTGTACAAGAATATGTGGTGCAGGTTTCCTGAGGCAGTGGTGGTTCTATGCTCCACCAGGAGTTCCAATGAAAATGATGATACAGTTCTTTGAAATCTTAGAACTTAATGTCAGCTCTTTTCTGTCCCCAGGTTGTACTTAATGTTAACTCTTCTCTACCCACTGGTTGAACTTACTGTTAACTCTTCTCTACCCACTGGTTGAACTTACTGTTAACTCTTCTCTACCCACTGGTTGAACTTAATGTTAACTGTTTTCTGTTCCCAGGATAGCTCAGAGAGAAACGACTCAAGCACTTCATCATTGGAAGAAGATGAGGAGGTTAGACAGACAGATGAAGAAGTGCAAGAAAATGGAGTTTAGCAAATTCGTGTGCCAGTTTGCCATGTTAAAGCCAAGGGACAAATACAAAAAGAATGAGTCTAACAAAAAAAAAAATGTGCCAATTACACATGTTGAAATCAGAAGCTGCCATATGCATATCCTGTTGTTATAGTGGTTATACTTTTGTTTGTAACTTTCTTCAGTCATATATTTATGTGCTGTTAACATATCATTGCAATCATGAAAGGCAATGCTGTCCATGTAATCAATCATTAAGACATAATTTGAAGTCACGTACATGAATTTTCACCCTCAGTGCCATGATTGTCAAGAAAGCTTCTTCACGTCTCCATTGTCATGAACATGAGTTCACCATTTAGGTTTTGTTCTTGTGTTTTATTTGTTGTTGTTGTTGAAATGTTTTCAAACTCAATTAACATTACTATATAAATGAAAATAGGGCAATAACTCTTTGACACAGCTTTTTATTTACAGTTGTAAAGTTGATGTGCTTAATGCATCACCCTAATGCTTCTTGTGCATCTTCTGGTAATGCTCGTACAAGCTACCTTACTCCTAGCCATAGATATCATTGTACTGTCGGTTAAGTATGTCAGTCACCCAAGTCAGAGTTAACAGTCAATCTTACACTGTTGTACTGTAGTAAGTCAGTCATCAGTAGGGTGAAATACTTCTTCCTAGTGTAGGATGCAATACATCTTTTAGGGAAGTAAGGAAGAGAGCTCGCTGGTGTGAGAAAAACCTGAAATCTTCATACAGAGCAAAATTGTGATCTTTGACAAAGAACAAACAATAATGAATATGAAGTGAGAAGATAATAACCAGAAGATGGACACAGAAGAGTCCGACAGAGCATATTGTAAAGATGAGAGACGGAAGGCATTGGAGATCCATTGCAACCTACCTTCAATGTGGAGATGTCAGCTGATGATAATGACTGATGTAGGTCAGAACTTGTAAACTTACAAATGAATGATGTTTAGCCACATTCAGTGAGCAGTGCTGTTTTAGTGCATCAACAGTGTTGCATGTAAGAGATTGTTCTGCAAGGGATCTGTCGTGGCTTAGAAGTCTGAGACATGTGTCACTTTTGTATTGTTCTGCATGGGATCTGTCCTGGCTTGAGAGGGCCGAGATGTGATTCACTTTGTGTTATTTCATGATGTAGAGAAGGAAGGACATTTTTATTCAATTTTTAATTAATAATTAAAGAGCTTTAAATATTTATAATTTTAAAAAATTTGTGAATAAATGCTGCATGTCAATTTCGTTATGTTTTTTCACGAGAACTTTACCCCGAGAACTTGTACCACCTAAACAAGTTCCCATCAGTAATAGACTTACTGGAATCTGTAAATAACAAACAAAAATAAGTAAATTAAAGGCACCTAAAAGACAGAAAGAGCAAACTAGACACTAGAAAAGAAAGAGAACTGATAAACAATCTTGGGACTCAATTCAGCTTTCTCGGGCAACTCCCTGCAAGAAATGAGTTTAAGAAAATGACCTGCTCAGCATTTGTTATTTTTCTATTGTTTAGTGTACATCTTTTTTGTGCTTATAATTTACCATTGTTCTTTATTTCCCTCTTTCTTCCAGTCTGAAGTCAGGCTCACATGGCTAAGACATGTTACAAGAGCATTTAATAAGTAGGACAAATATGTGTGTAAAACCAAAAAGAAAGTGTGTAGGTCTAGCGGTCGACATTTTTTTTTTTTTTTTTTTATGTTGTTACAACTTACATGAACAAACCTCATAAATAATTTTAATTTGGCAAGTTTAAAAAAAAAGGGAAGTCCTATGGCAGGTACCTTTTAAATATTGCTCAGATAGGACTTGTCTGAAGTGTGTCTAGCTTTAACATTCTTTCTCTTTGTGCATGTGATCTACCTTATGCCAACTTTTGCTGTCGATGAAGGGATGTCACAAAATGATGAGTAAGAAGATTTTGTTTGTTGTCCTTTCATATTCAGTTCTTTGGAAGAGTTTATATTTTTAGGAGCAAGTAAAAAAAAAAATAGTTGATGGTTTGTTTAGTGATTCTAAGTATAGCTTTTGTAATCACTGATTATCAGCAGAATTTTCACATTCTTTCTTGTACGTCACGATAGTCAAATTCAGCAAACAGTAAAATCTACTGCTTCCATTTTTAACAAAGTGTTTATTGCTTTTATTAATAAGTACTGTTTTACAAAATCACAAAGCAGTTCTCTGACTAGTATTTATGTAGGATTGTCATGTGTAGACTTTAGTTATTGTATTGTTGGACTTTCTTGCCATTGAATTTAGTATGATAAGAAATGTTATGTTAAATGTATTTCCGAGACTGTTTGCTGTATTTCAGGATTAATGTACCTTGTAAGTTCCTAAATAATTTTTGTGTACATTATTGTTTAGCTGCTGAGTTGTTATAGGCCTGAGAACACACATTTTTTTGGGCAATAAGAGATAGTTGACATGAGTGGGGCTTTACGAGTTGTAACATCATTTTATGTATATGAATATCCATAAGCCGCTTTCATTTATGATTAGTAGTTGGTGTACTTAAGTGTTGTTGGAGTATATCAGACTGAGTCCCGGTTACGGACTGAATCAGCTAAAGTCTGTTTTTTAATCAATTAAGAGTCTGTTACTGAATCAGAGTGTTCTTGAATCAGCTAGAGTGTTTGTTGAATCAACCAGAGTTTGTTGTTAATCAGCTAGAGTATGTAGTTGAATCAGGTAGAGTCTGTTGCTGAATCCGCTACAGTTTTTATTGAATCAACTAGAATGTTGTTGAATCAGCTAGAAGATGTAGTTGATTCAGCTAGAGTCTGTTTTTTGGATCAGTTAAGAGTCTGTTACTGAATCGAGTTGTTGAATCGGCTAAAATCTGTTACTGAATTGGCTATTGTGTTGTTTAATCAACCAGAGTTTGTAGTTGAATAGGCTAGAGTCTGTTATTGAGTCTTATAGAACCTACTGTAGAATTTTGTTATACAGGTTACTTTTGGACTACCTATAGGACCTGATGTTTTAATGTTGTTTTGCTGGGTTTGCAGTGAAGTCTTATATTGTTTGTTACACTGTGGGTTTAAGTGCATGGAATGTTACTGACATTAGCAGGCATGATTTTAAATTATCTTGCTGAAAACCAGAATGTGTGTGTCGTTCACTTATTTTTATATAGAGCGTTTGGCAGAAGCTGAGTAACAAGTGCATTGGTGCATTTGATGCTGTCATGAATGTGATTAATATTTATCAACATCATTGTTCTCATACCCAATGAATACCGTTAATTTTTAACACCACCGTAATTCTGGTGCTGGGTTAATATGGTTAATATGTTTTACCACCCTGCTAGCATCCAGTTAACTTGTTGCCCCCATTCATCAGCCAATCAGCACTTGCTAATGCTTATTTCATAGTTGTTTTAAACCTTGTGCACAGGACATATTGTGAAATAGTTTTGTGCCATGTAATTACAGTACCAGATTGCTGATTGGGTGATTTATTGGTATATCTGAGGTACTGGACAGAATTAGTAGGCACTTGAGAACAGTTTAGTTTTACTGCTGACGAACAGATAGTATTTTTATTTGTTGTGTCTAACAAGACATGTGGTTTCTGTTTTCACTTCTGTTTTGTTAGTCATTGTCTTCATGTTTGTACATAAGCATGTGTAGTTAAATGGCACTGGTTTTACGTTTTATCGTTTGATGGGGAGCACTGGAAAATTATCCTATGAAGAAGAGAAAAAAGTCCAAACTGGTGAGCAGAATGATGACTTTTTATTATTCTTCCTCCCCACCACCACCACCAACACAATTGACTGTTTTGAGATACCTCTGCTGCTGATATTTAAATACATTTTTTATTTTAACTGCTGAAAACAATTATTTCCTTTCTTTTTTTTTTTTAAAGTTGACTTTCACATTTTAATGATGCTGACTAATGTAGTTAGATCTACATTTGTTGTTTGAAGTTTATAACAATGTTTACAACTGGCCAGGAGAGACGGTTTTGTTTGCTCAAAATAAATTGTTGTGTTTTGTGTATTTATCTCATCTATGTAATTGCTGTAAATTCATTTGTACTTGAGCCGAGTTTATTTATTTTTATTTTTTTAACCATTGAGAGTCAAGAAACTGTACACAAGGGTAGTCAGGAAGTTTCCAGAAGTTTCCATATGTTTGCTGTTTATCTTGTACAGTGAGAAATCTTATACTTATTTGCCTTTCTGGTCCTTGAGGAGAATCAGCCTTCAACCATTTTTATGCAGTCGTTACTGTCTTGGGCAGTCTTCTTCTTCGTTGTTCGTTCAACAGGGTGACCACCAGTAACCCATGAGGGGTCCTTCGAGGCTTGGGGCCCAGCTTTTCCTCTGCCATGTGGGACTCCTCAGTCGGAACATCATATCCGTGATGAATATGTGCAATTGTGTTTTGAGCAAAATATACGTTGTGTCGCAGTTTACATCTGGGCAACGACATCTGCACCTTTCGGCCTGGCATATCCGATTTCAGCAAGAATTTTACTCGGTTAGCTGTCCTAAGCAAGGCAGCAGGTGGTTTGAGGCTATGTATTGTGCATGCCTTAGGAGTATTTAACTAGAAATTGAGTGCTCATCCTCAACTCCACTCCCAGCTATGACAGCATTTGTGACCCGATCATTTCTTTAAATTTCATGCTTTATCTTTCTGTTGTCGGTCTGTACTTTTTTCTGTGTGTGTGTTTCTTCTAGCCTTGGGTTTGTTGAACAAGCATTGCATGATCCTAATACACCTGTCAACCTCTTGAGCTGAAAACCTGTATGCTGATCAATAAAAACCTTACGAAGGTCCAGAAACCTTACATGAAAAATGTATTAGTAAATGATACAAAATACATCAGTTTAAAATTACATATATGAAGTATTTAAACATAAATAAGTATTTAAACATAAATGAAGTATTTAAACAAATGAGATAGATTTGACAGCTGTATTTTATTCTTTTGATCTTGTTGATCTATATCATGTGCAAAACGTGCATCTTTTGAATGTTCAAAATGGTGTCTGTGGGCATATGCCCTTTACAAGAGGTGTCAATGTTTATCTAGCGCTTTAAAAAAAACTAAGTCAATGTATGTCTGCTGCAATCATGGACTCTCCTACAGTCTTTGAATTAGGCTCATCCATTTGATGGGTGAATAATTTTAACTAAAAGGGAATATAATATTTTTTTAAATTAATCACACGAAGTATTGTATTAATGAGAATAATAAATGCAATGTCTAATTTTTGAAGATTTAAAAACAGAATACTTCTTTCACTGTCCTCCTGGTTCTCTTTGGCCTCCCACTCTTTTTGTCCACTGTGGGTTCCAGTCAATGACATTTGAGTTATACTGTTGTCTTCATTTCACTACAACTATTTTCCATTGTCTGTGTGTAATGTCTCCAGTAAGTGCCGATTATGTAATGTGGTACTGACAATTTGTCTTTATTTCTGTTACATAAGACAGAATTTGAAACGGTCAACATCCTACAAGGTTTGACCCAGTTGGTACTTGACTTAAGTTAATATCTCACAAATATCATCATGTACATATGAGCACAAATATTTGCTTTAGTTAATTATATTTGCCGAACTGATGAAATGTTTGACACATCAGGCGTATTGCAGAATATTCTGTCAGTCAAATTAATTTGACATTCAGAACTTGTGCATGAGGACCCATAATGTTTAATTTCTAACCCGAATCAAAGTTCCCAGTGGGATTTATCTCCCAAAGTAAAGTCTGGGAGTACAAGCTAGCCGTGTTTTGTGTTAGCCCTTAAACAATTCAGCAGCAATTTTCCCATAGGGGTTACATATAAAGTGAAGGGGGATGCTTTAGCCAAGTCCCTAAATCTACAACATATGAATGAGATATGTTCTTCCAAACATAGAGTAAATTATCTGTTTATGCAGCAGATGTGTTCCTGTGTGTTCTCATATAACTGAAATACACATAAAGGAAATTTGTCCCATTCTGATATATGTAAAATAAGGGGACACGTTCCACAGCCAGGAAAATCTACTTTATCTTAAGTTTTACTGTAGTCCTTATTTTCTTATTGAATCACAAAATGGTAATTGTTTTTAAATTGTCCAGAATTGTATAATTTTAAAGCTGCTAATCCAAGTGAGTTGTACAGTATTTTTACATATTTCTGCGTGGTGATGCAACCTTAACTGGCACCGAGAAATACCAGCGATATTTCCGAAGTATCATGTGAACCATGCTCAAATAAATTTTAGGCACATCTGCTGTTGTGCAAATTATTTTGATGACTATCACATTGTTATTTTAACAGTGAAATGTCAGGGTTAGCACAAATGATTTTGGTGACTATCACATTGTTATTTTAACAGTGAAATGTCAGGGTTAGCACAAATGATTTAGAGGACTATCACATTGTTATTTTAACAGTGAAATGTCAGGGTTAGCGCAAATGATTTTGGTGACTATCACATTGTTATTTTAACAGTGAAATGTCACTGTTGGCACAAATGATTTTGATGATATTGTTATTTTAACAGTGAAATATCCCAGTTAGTACAGGTGATTTTGGTGACTTATCGTGACATTGAAGTGCCCAGATTAGCTCAGATGATTTTGTTGGCTGTTTAATTGCCCAGGTTATCTATCAACATTTATTTCAACTACTGCATTACAATGTCCCAGATTAGTAACTTTATTTTCTACTTTTGCATTAGCAACACCCAGGTTTACCACAATTTCTATATTGCTATAACTAATGTTAGCAGCTGTGATGGCCACACCAAAGTTCACAGTTACATAAATTTATTCACAAGTATACCTTTTGATATACTTTAACAAAGTAGGCCATTTTAGTGTGTGTTTATTTTTAAATCTTTTGCTTGACAGAGAGTACAAGCCAACTACTGCTAGTGTAAATAGTGTACACATATTATTGTATGGATGTGAACTAAGCACCAGTTAGATGAAGCTTGGCATGTTTGTTTATTCAAGAGATGCAACTAAATATCTTGGCCCCTCCCCAGTGTTTCACAGTGTCCGAGTTCTTAGCATGAATTTTGGGCAGACTCCAGTTGTTTGAAGACGAGTCAAATGTTTTTGATACAAAACAGATTTTATTTTTAGCATGTCATACTTTGATTGCAGGGTACCAGTTTCTGCACATTTTTTTGTTTATTCACTCATAGTTGACTTAAATGTCAGAATGTGATAAGGAGGTGTGTTGACATTGCTTTATTTTTGTCATGACATTTGAGGCCTTTATTCTGCGTGCAGCTTGTGTAAGTTGTTGGATTCAAGAGAAGTGAGAAGTTTTCAGATTTCTTATGAAATTTCTTGGGTCATTGCATGTACATGGAAAGTATTTAGTTTGTAGATTTATTTTATTCTTTTACCCTCATTGTTCCAGGCCTTCAGGGTTCATTGCTGTATACACACACACATCAATTTTGATTCAATTATACTGATGTCTTGACTGCAGGTACAATTTTCTCATCTACTATATACTGGTGAATATAACTGTAACCCTGGGCTGGTGCCTTCGAATGTGATCTGCCTATGCTGCTGTATGAGTGTGACTGTAGAGATTGACACAGGATAATGTTATGAAATTCTTTGTAGCTCGTTACAACAGGATATAATATGGTTGTCTGAAGAATCATCCCATTGGATACAAGTTTTAGTCCTATTAGCTTCTTTAATGCTCCCATTTAGGTCATGATTCTTAAATAAATAATACACTGATAAAGGTATGTTTCAGGCACTCGTGTTGATTTCTCCTCTCCTCCCCTCCCCCCTCCCCCCAATCATGTCATAATACTTAGAAGTAAGACATTCTCAGAAAGTGAAAGTAGTTTGTTGTAAATTTACTTTGATGTCCCTCACATTTTTTTTTATTACTAGTTAAAGACTACCTAATCAGTTTCTCATATGCATGAGCATTTATTGTCACACAAGCTATGATGACGACGTATCATTACAATGTGATAACTGACAGAAAATTGCTAGCTTAATGTCATAGCTTATTTCAGCGTCACAATTATGTACACCATTCATTTGTTCAGCTGAAATTATGTACAGATCTATTAATTACATTTCTAGGCTACATAATCACATACTTAACTTGATATGAAGCTAGAGACTGTATCGAGTTCAGTAAGTTACAGTAAAATATAAACAACTGAACCAAATCTTCCTGTATTGGGTGCTGATAGTAGATTTTTTTTTTTTAATGGTAAAGGTAGTCCTACAACAGAAGGTGACTAGGGGAGTGAAATGTTAGAGACTTCACTATACTAGCTCCAGTTCCCTTCCTTGCTGCCTTTGCCTACCCTAAACTCAAGAGCAGAGTTAGGTACCTATTTACAGCTGGGTAGACTTGAGTGTGAAGCTACCAGGTTTAGGTCTTGGAACCCAGTAACTTTGCTGCAGAAAGGCCAGCACTCTAACTGCTCAGCCAGTGGTAGTCGATGCTGAAATTTAAACCAAAAGTGAAAGTTTTACAGGCTGGTGGCATTAACGTGTTTGTCCTTTTATTTGAATGTTGTATATTTATAAAATGTTGCATCTAGAAGGTAATGTATGTGTCAGATTCAAGCTTGCCAGAAAATAAATGTTGCATTCTCGTATTTAATGAAATATTTAGTGATTCATTATCATCCTTGTTTGTCTGCTCCTTATGGAGCATGGAAGTGTTACTTCAGCTAGCCGCGCCCCTCCCCCTTACAGGAATCCTACAACAAAACATTGATGTACTCTTACAGCAGTGGTTGTTTCTGTAGCAGAATGTTTGACGTGAGGTAGCCAGATTTATTCACAACTTCATGTTAGTCAGTTTTAAGACATGCCAGAATGAGCAGTATTCCTGTTCTGCCCATCTCCTCAGACCTCCATCAACTACACAGGATGGATAATGATAACAGTATCCTTGATACAAGAGTAGGATATGTTAAAATTGTGGGTGTATATGTTTATTATCTTTTCTTTTTTTTTCCCTGAATTGTTGTTTTGTAAGAGACAAGTCAAAACATTTTACTATTTGAAGAAACAATATACAATTAGTTCAGTAATAAACTTTTGTAATATACTGCTTGAGGAAATTGTGTTTTCAAACAAATGTTGATAAGATAATTAAACCCATTGATTGTATCACAAGTCATGACTTGTGCTGTCTTATTGTGCTTGATTCTGGAATCATACATTCTTGTCAGTACTAGTAATAAATAGATATTACTACATGTGTCACAGTTAGAATAATTGGATAAATAGTCTTAACTAGCACCAGTATTTGTTCATGCATGTGCTGTAGAATGCAACCCATGAAAACATGATAGGACGGGAGGCATTCTGATCATGAGAAGTTGTCTCATCTCTCTCCCTCCCCCCCCCCCCCCCCTTTTTTTTTTAAAATAATGTACTATACTGTAATGTATGTATGTGTATATATGCACACAGACACATGTATTATAAGTACATAGTTTTTTTTTTTCCCTTCAGCAATGACCCTCAGAGCTATTCCATTGTTTGTCAAAAAAATGTCTCTTGACCACCCCACAATACTTTCTAGATGCATCAATTTGAAGTCTTTCACTGCTGTATGTCTGAGATATATGTTCTATATGTGCCGTATGTCTGAGATATATATTCTATATGTGCTGTATGTCATTTCCTTTACAAAACTCTTGAGGCCCCAAACTGTACATATTTTTGTTTAAGTGACTCACTTCCAGATAGAGGTCTAAGAATGTTGTGGCCAGGCGCATTGATTTTAATGAATTGTGAATGTAGTAACCAGCTGGTTTGATCCTTTCAGCACAAGTGTCTATTGAAAACGTGATGTTTTTCCTTCCATAGCTTGCCAGGAGGTAATTACACATCAATGCCATTGCCCATTTCACATTTGTGTGTGTGTGTACATTGTTATTATGGCATATAAATGTATTGTATTCAAGAAAAAGTTATCTGCTCATTGTTTCTGTTCATGTTTCTCACTGTATCTTTGTGAATTTTTAATTGGGCTTTGTCATGTCAACATTCAACATTTTAGTGATCATTAATTGCATTTGCAATGTTGTATATTCTTACAGGTTTAGAATACCACTGAGTATATATTTGTATAACAGGATGGAGAGATAGAAAATGATACATAGTCTCAGTATACATGAGATATTGATATCATTTACTTATAGGTAGATAGATATTGATATCATTTACTTATAGGTAGATAGATATTGATATCATTTACTTATAGGTAGATAGATAGATATTGGTATCATTTACTTATAGGTAGATAGATATTGATATCAATTACTTATAGGTAGATAGATATTGATATCATTTACTTATAGGTAGATAGATATTGATATCAATTACTCACAGGTAGATAGATATTGATATCAATTACTCAGTTAGATAGATATTTATATCATTTACTCATAGGTAGATAGATATTTATATCATTTACTTATAGGTAGATAGATATTGATATCAATTACTCACAGGTACATAGATATTGATATCAATTACTCATAGATAGATGGATATTGCTGTCATTTACTTACAGGTAGATAGGGTGAGCCATCAGTCACTTACCCTTTCTAATTATTATGATAGGAAACTCTATACAGAGCGATACAACAGGAGGCAATCTGATCATCAGAAGGGGTCCCCCTGTCGAACAAGTGTTTCGGCCCATTATTCTCCTTTACACTCGGGGGGGGGGGGGGGGCATCTGGGTCATGACTCCCACGTGTCTGAGCCTCCTGTTGTCTTTGTAGCAAATGAACCCATTCCCCCTTGGATGCAGCTTTAAAATCCACAATTCCGTCAGCAGGAGGCAATTGTGAAAGTAACAAAGCAAAGACAAATTATTGTGGTTGTTCCACAGCACACCACTGACACGCCTGCGTGAAGCCGATGATTATGTATGAAGTAATGTGTAAGATACCCTAACATTTCAAGTCCATCACGTGTATGCAGGCTAGTATTCCCTTATTGTCAGCAATTTTCTTGATGAAAAATTCCCTAAAAGGTGGATTGGAAGACATGGTCCAAGCGAATAGCATGCAAGATCTTCTGATTTAACTCCCGCAGGTTATTTTGTATGGAGATGTAGGAATGGGATAGTACATATGGTCAGACAGTAACCTTAGAGGATCTCAAAACAACAGTAACAGAAAGGAATGGACAAGATTTATGTTACAGAGATTATGGACATTTTTTTTAAAGGGCTGGCTTTGTGTATTAACACTCATGGAGACCATTTTGAATGGTAAATAACTTTTGTATTCTGTCATTGTTACTGTGTATTTCATGTACACATACCCTTACTTATTAAAGTCATGTTTTAAGCAAACAGGTAAGGGACTTACAGCTGACCCTGTACATTCACAGGGTAGGTAGATAGCATTTAGTCACAGGATAGATGAGCACATTGGCAACGGGCTGATCACCTGTTTGCTAGTCAATTTGATTACGGAAACAATGGCAAGTCGATTAATTTGTCGTTGCCCTAAAGATGCCATTAGGCATGATGGGTTACAGCGGCAAAGAAATCGATTTGTTGTTGCCCTAAGACGCCACTAGGCGTACTGGCCACCGACTGCTTTGTCGGTTGGTGGCTAAGGATGGAAGAAGAAGATAGATGAGCACATGGTAGATTGGTGATGATACTGTGTAATCACCTTATAAGTAGATAATTATATCATAGTTCATACAGTTACAGTAGAGATTAGTTATCACAAAGTAACAATATGAGATACTAGTATCACATAGTAACAGGATAGAGATATTAGTATCACACATGGAACAGGGCAGAGTACTGATATCACAAGGTATCTTAGAGAATGTTTCATTGGTGATAATGTAATTTTTCTTTAAAACAATCTATGCCTGAAAATGTAAAGTTACAATAAATGTGATAATATTGTGAATGTTAATACTTCCCCTCACCTGAGATGCCCCCATTAATTGAGCTTTACAGCTTATTGCTAAATGTTTTAGTCAAGACTTAAGTTTCTAAATGTAGCGTCTCTGTATTTGTCATATTCCTTGGTGATATTTTTGGTGGAGTTCCTTCACATTCTCTCACGTCTGATCTTGTATCTTGTGAGTTATGGTTCTTTGGATGGACTAACACCGCTGCTAGGGACAACCTCCTTGTCATTCATCATGGTTGGATACTTGGATTGGAATAATTTTTTTTATTTTTACCAAATGCAGCTTGAACAATAATGTATTTATGTTCATATTATCAGTATATTTTTGTCATTGACCCATTAATTTTTTTGGTTACATTCTAGATTTAGCACTGCCTTATATAACCCTGTTGTTTATAATGTACATATTGCTTGTTGTATGGCATAACTTGTTTATGTACCTAACGACAAGTTTTTGTTATTATTGCATTCATTCAATATCATTAAAAATATTCATATGCTGAATGAATTTTGTCTTTTGAGTTTGTTGAATCCTTGCACCTTATTACCAAATCTTGACACATACAGCTGAAAAACTGTCTGAAGGAGGAAGAATGAATAAGCTGAACCCTTCCACTTTATTACCAAATCTGGACACATGGTAGATTGGTGATGATACTGTGCAGTCACCTTATGAGTAGATATTTATATAATGCAGTTACAGGACTGTTTGCTTAAACAGCTTAAAACTGTCTGAAGGACACAGCTTAAAACTGTCTGAAGGAGGATGAGTAGGACTAGTGCTTCCTCAGGAGTGTTGTAAGAGGCAACTAATATGAGGTTTGTGCCTGAGGCTGGCAACCTTATAACATACAACATATTGCTACAACAAACAACCACTGCAAGAATACATGAATGCTTTAGTAGTGCAAGGGGACGGGGACCAGCTTTATGCTCCGTAAGCAGCAAAAAGGGAACTGAGGATCTGTTCACAGACAAAAATATCATCATGTTCTGAAATTGTTCACAGTGTACTTGACTCTGCAGTTAGATGCAATGAATGATTTGATGATGTGAACCATTAAAGCACTACAAGCATATAGATAGTATCATAGTCACAGTATAAAGTCATCGCAAGTGTCACTGTCAACCTATCAAGGTGACTGGTTGCATCATTCTCCAAGGAACAAAAATGGAATATAACATGCAGTTGTGACCGACTTTCACTGGCCAGGAACAAACTAAACCACATATGAAAGTTTATGTCAAGATGATATGTGTGGTCATTTTGTAGAACGAATGTTAACATATAACAGGTCTATTTTGTAGAACGAATGTTAACATATAACAGGTCAACTACCATTTGAACTTCCAGCAAACCAGACATCCTTTTTGCACAAACACTCTTGATAATGGTCTCTTTATTTTGAGGTCAAGATAAAAAGAATAATGACAAAGGTAAACGATCCTCTCAGTTCAGCAAATTCCACTCACTCTGCTTTCACATGCGGCTATCTAATGACACAAAGAAAAGAAAATAACTCTTATACGGCAACTCAGTAAATATATGAGGGGCGTTCAGAAAGTAATGCACCACATCGTTTTTCTCAGGAGCTGTTTATTCAAAAAGCATGAAATTTATATACAATATACATGGATATGTCATGTAAACATCTGTATTATTCAATATAATCCCCATCAACTTGTACGGCTTTATGCCAGCGCGAAACAAGTGCATGTATTCCTAGCCTGTACCAGATTTTGTCTTGATCATGTAGCCATTTCTTCGCTGCATGAATCACTCCTTCATCATCTTCAAACCTTGTCCCACGGAGTGCATCTTTAAGTGGACCAAATAGATGAAAATCAGAGGGTGCCAAATCGGGACTATAGGGTGGATGGGTTAGTACAGTCCAACCCAATTTAGTGATTGCTTCCCATGTTGCCAGACTTGTGTGAGGTCACGCATTGTCGTGAAGGAGAAGCAGGTCTGCTGGATTCTTGTGCGGCCGAACTCTGCGAAAACGTTGATTGAGTTTTTTCAGTGTCTTAATCTAAGCTTGCGAATTGATTGTCTCTCCTCTTGGCATAACGTCCACAAGAATCACACCTTCAATGTCCCAAGAGACAGTGATCATGACCTTTCCAGCTGAAGGAATTGTCTTGAATTTCTTTCTTCGTGGTGATTGCGGCTGATGCCACTCCATTGACTGTCTTTTTGTCTCAGGTTCAAAATGATGTGCCCAGGTTTCGTCACCTGTAACGATCTTAGCCAAAAAGTTCTCTCCATCAGTATTCAAACGCTCCAACAATTCAGAAGAAATTGCTTTCCTTTGCAATCAGTGGTCATTTGTGAGACTTCGAGGAACCCATCTTGCGCAAACCTTAGAAAATCCGAGAGTTTTTATAACTGCATTTGCACTACCAATGCTGACTGACAGCTGTAAGGCCAATTGTTGAGTAGTGATTCGCCTATCAGTAAGAATAATGCCCTCAGCACATTTCAACATTTCTGCGTTGGTGGCTGTGGCAGGACGTCCACAGCGCGGCCGATCAAGCAGCTCCGTATCTCCACTTCCTGATTCTTTGATTCTCTGAACCCAGCGACTGACTGTACTCCTGTCGACTGCAAAACTTCCATACACATCACATAGACGCTTGTGAATGTTCACAAGTTTCCTTCTCTGCAACGAGAAATTCTATCACAATTCGTTGCTTATAACACAAGTTGCTAACACACTCCATTTCAACGGTTTAGGGCAGCCGTATTATTTGGCCGGTTGCGGTGCAATTTGGTGCACACAATTGGCACATGCCATATTTAAAGTGTGCAAAATTTCATGCTTCTATCTTCATTATTAGCTGAGAAAAACGATGTGGTGCATTACTTTCTGAACGCCCCTCGTATTAAATGCACAATCAAGATACACTGGCTGAAAAGAAGGATCATGTATTCAAGGTAAAGGATCCCGTTACATGCCCATTGAGGCATATTGGGAATATGGTGTTAGGCCCATATTTTCTTGACCGTCGGCACACTAGGGGTGATGTGGTCAACATCACGATCATGTATTCAAGGTGTCCCATAACTCTGGCATCATAATGCATTATTGACACACATAACACTATTACTGTTGACATCATTCACAATGTTCTTTCTGACTGGGTATCACATCTGGATTAGTGCATTAGCAAAATGGTGGACATACTGAGCAAGTTCTGTCAATAAAAAAACTTTTGTGTTGTTTTTGTTTTTTTGGTTAAAATATCTTACCCAAGATGCCAGACTTACAATCCCCGCCGTTCAAGTGTTTCGGCTTCTTAATCTCTAAGGTGGGGCGGGCCCACTTGGGGCATGACTCCCAAGTGTCAGCTTCCTGTTGTCTTGTGCAGAGAATTGAACCTACTCTACCTTTGCTGCAGCTTTCATCTTCACTCCTGTTTTCTGCCAGCTGGAGGCAATTGTGAAAGTAACCCCTATGTTGAAAAGAAATTACTGTCCCCGAGTTCCACAGCCAGAACGATGCCCTTTCTGCAGTTTCGCTGAGCCTCTTAAGTGCCCTTGTTCTTGACTGTCTTTTCAAACCCAACAGTTTCAGTAGATCATACACTGAGGCAGCCACGAGACCTCTTGCACCTACCTCAGCAGCTATGACCCTTGCAATGAACCCATCATGTCTCTAATTACCTAATTATATCATAATCATAGCCCAACAACACAACAGAAATAGGAGATGCAACATGTTCCAAATTAGGACACACTATCTCCCCACTTGATGTTGAAGTCTGGTCTGACTCCATCAACATTCTTCTGCTCAAGAAAGAATAAAAAATGGTTTGAGTATTTTCTTTGTTTTTTCTTCTCGGGATTTCTTGGTGTGCATAAACGCAGTCCATCATCTGCCGCACCACCAACAAACTGCTATCCACGTTTGGATAGTCTTCAAAAATGGCAAAAGCTGCTGAAATGTAATCAAAATCCTGTGCCAGTCGCTTTACCATCAGTTGACATGCTGGTGGCTATTTTGTTTTTATCACATGTAGCTTCTGTTCCAAAGTTACTGCTTTTCAGGCGTGTTGTTCATGACTAACACCACCAATGGTTGATGATATTGTTACTAATGACACTGTTACTGATGGCAGTGTTACTGATGACAATGTTACTGATGACACTTATGGGGTGCAAAATATATTTTAAATTACAATAACACTGAATAACAGCACAATAGTCAGCAGAACCACTCACAGAATATCCAACGCATGTAAACAACAGTGTGGTGTACACACTATAAAGCACAGTGGCCATTTCTGTTTACCAGCTTAAGTGGCACCACCATGTGATAGGAGCATAACTACACTCAACCTGCCAGTTTTTAAACACATACAAAGATTCTTGCCTAATTTCTATACTTTTTTTTGGGTTTCGCATTGCGTGCGCAAAGTGAGACTTTATTCATATTTTTTTTAACTTCACATGGGGCCATCTATAAAAGACGTCCACAAAATTCTGGCAGTTTTTTACCCTACCCCTCCCCCCTTGTGGACATCCACTCCACATGGTCTTGATTAAACATATAAGCTTAAATTTTTAATCACCTACCTATACTTAAAACTCTAATTATGAAATCACAACAATTGTGATGTCGGTTCCCAGAGAGTTAATATACTAAAGTTGTTTGTTCCAAAGACAAGAGCATAGAAGTTGAAACATCTTTGTATTAGAGATTTTGAGTCTAGAAGGATTAAAACGCCTGGCAAGAAGGACAAAATCCGAAGAACGTTTATTTGGGTTTAGCTGTACAGTAAGAAGCTTTTGAAGATAAGAGGGTTTGTTATTCTTGATAGATTTGTATGTGAGTGAGAGTTGCCATGTGGTTTGTGAACTGGACGTCCACTATGAACTTAAATATCCTCCCTCCCCCCCATGTCCACTTTTTACATACCCCTCCCTTCCCCCTGTCCTGTGGACGTCTTTTATGGATAGCCCCCATAGAATTCATCAGTGCTGTCTGTACACAGCATTGTCCCCCTTTTAGTTTGTATGTATAATGATAACAGCAAAAAGTGAAGTCACCATTAAAAACTTAGTCCTCAGAAAGATTGGTTCCATCAATGAGAAGCGACCTGGCCTGGCATCTCCATTATCAACCTACTTGATTTTAAAAAAACTATGACAATGATAAATACCTTAAATAGATCACACATTTTATGAGAGAAAGATGCGGCTGTATGAGAATAAACAACAGAGAAAAGACTCAGTCCAAATCACAAAAAAAATAATGTATATAAATGCATCATACTTACAAAATATATAAAAGTACAATCCTTACCAACCATAAGATCAATGGAGTGAGTAAAGTATATATGAGAAATAGTTTCATTTGACATCTTTGCTCATCTATTATATTAAAAACCCCAAACTTATCAAAAGCCCTTTACTTTCATAGATGAGATCACTAATGCACTCAGCTGTCATAGATGAGATCACTAATGCACTCAGCTGTCATATATACTACTGGACAAAAGTTAAGGGCCGCCATTCAGTTTAGACAAGGTTTATATAATTCTTCCAGAGCAGGGTTGATTTTCCAAATGTCCGGTAGCTTGAAATCTCTCAAGAAGTCTCTGAATGGTAGAGTGGGACACTGCTAAACATCTTGCAACATGACGAACAGATTGACCATCATGAATCAATGCCATGGCTCGACCTCGATCTACAGTGCTGAGACTTCTCCTTGGTGGCATGGCTAATGCAGTGATCATTTCGACCACTTGTCATACTGATTTATTGCATACCAACGGTGAACACTCTTTACCGATGATCATTTTCCATGTGCATTCAAATTCAACTCACTTTTTCACCTTTTGAACTAGTGGGGCGTGTTGCAAAAACCACGAGTTTTTGCAGCAACAATGGCAATTTTCATGTGCGGGTTAAAGTGACCCAGTATTTGGACATTTAAAAAAAAATTAACCTAGTGCACACAGAAATGTATACATATTTCTCTGAGCTCAGTTTTAATGACATTTTCACTTGTCTTTACAGTTTGCCAATCAATTATATAAACCTTGTCTAAACTGAATGGTGGCCCTTAACTTTTGTCCTGTCATATAGATCCCTGTAGTCCCAAAGCAGAGACTGCTGTAGGGGAGTGCACTGTTGCCACTATATTAGGTATAGCTTTACAATGTGGGGTGACCACTTCCCTTCCACACCGTCTATGCCTTCCTCAAGTCGAGAGTAGAATCAGGTACTGATTTACAGCTGAGTGAAGCTTGACCCTACCAGGTTTCAAATCTTGAATCTAGTAACTCTGCCATCAGAGGCAAGAACTCTATCCACTCAGCCAAATGGATGCTCAAAAACTCCTTTACTTTCACAGGTGAAATCTCTAATGCACTCAACTTTAATGCAAGTCAACAAAAGCCTCAAGACATTTTGGTATATAAGAATGATATGAAATCTTGTTTCTTCTAATGCATCGTGAAGCCAGACACTTGAGCGAGACATTACTATACTGGATAAGCGTAGTCAGCGTGCCACCTAAGGCCAAATGAAATGGAGTCTGGAATTTACTGTTTGCAATATCACAGTGTGCTCCGTGATTTATAAGCATTACTATAATTTCCTGCCGGTTACTTTCCTGGGCTTCATTCAGTTTCGCATTTGCAATAACATGCAAGGGGGTGTTTTTGGAGCTGTCCAGTGCATCAGCTTCTGCTCCACAATCTAGGAACATACTGGCAACGGGTTTGCATGGAAAAATGACAATACTGTTGACATGAAAATCATCAACACAAATACCTGGATCTAAAACAATGTGGAGAGGAGAATAGCCGTTCTTTAGGCTAGGTCTAAGCCTGAGAAATTTGTAAACTAATTTGCGCAATGCCTTGTTGTCTACATCATCCGTGGCAACTTTCATAGCGATGGTGATGAGGTATATAACTGACAGAATATTAGACTGATACAGCTCTGTGGCTGTGCATTTTGATTCACAAACTGTCTCAGCAGCTGAAGCATTCAAGAACAACTCAAGTTCCAAAATTCCAAACTTCAAGACTTGTTCCACATCACAGTAGGCGAGTTCTGCATTCAAAGCTACCATCTGAGAGAAGACTTGTGAAAATCGAAGGAGATCTTTGTTGATAGATCTATTATTTGTCTGCCGTAGAATCATTGCATGCATCCATAAGGCGATGCATCGGTCAAATCTCCCGTTGTCAGCGAACACAGCACCTCGGAATATCACAGGGTGAGGAATTTCAGGATTATTGGATCCTAGAATTCTTTCTCGTATGGTGAGTGCTTCCATATGAAATGCATCTCTGTTATGACGCAAGGTTTCTAGTTCTAAGATATTCTGGCACTCAACATGGTTCCCGTATGCCGGTACTGGCGGAAAGAATGGTTTTGGAATAAATTCACTTTTGGAGGGTCGTCGACCATGAGCATCATGCATTCGAAGAGCCATTGCTGACTTCAGATAATGATAAGCTTTATTTAGATCATAGTTCTCTTTGTCGTTAGCGAATGATGAGCCAAGTAACTCAAGAGCCTCAATTTTGCTCAACCTTGTGCACTCTGGCTGCTTCAGGAAGTAATGGACAATCTCCTCCTTCCCACTCTCAGCTGCGACCATCAAGGGGGTCATGCCTAGATCATTCTTCAGCATGGAAGCTCCAAAATGAACCAACTCCTTGACAACATCCAGATGGCCACATTCAGCAGCAAAATGAATGGATGTGGCTCCACAATGAGCTTTGAGATCAGGATCTGCCCCTTTCTCAAGTAAATGTCTTACCACTTTAGTGTGTCCTTTGTAGCAAGATATCATCAAACATGTGTTATCATACTTGTTTGGGATGGTCAGATCTGCACCATGTTCAATGAGGTACTTCACAATATCTAAACGTCCATCAAAACATGCAGCCCTTAGTGGTGTAGAGTTGGTAGCTGTGGAGTTGTTAACATCTGCACCATTCTTTATAAGCAGTTCCACAATGGACATATGTCCTGCTCCCGATGCACACCACAGTGCAGTAGCATCTTGAATCACATAGCCATCAAAACGTACAGTTGACCTCTGCTCAATATCGACATCAAAATTACTAAGTAAAACCTGGACAACTTTAGTGTGTCCTAACATGGCAGCAATGACAAGAGGTGTGGTCTTTTGTCCCTCACATTCGGTCAAATGGTCCAAAATTTCTTTGACCAAAGGCTTGTCCATGTTCCACAGAAGGGCAAAAATACTGATGGCCATACCCCCTTTTGCAGCCGCATGAACTTTTTCTTTCAGCTGTCGCACCTCCTGCACTGTCAGCCCTGCCATCTTTAAAATGATTGAACGTCTGTGAAATGCGTAAGTTTGAAAGATATTAACGATTTGGTACCGTCATTGATGTATATAAAAGCAAAAAGAATCTCTCATTCTTAAAACATTCTTCCAGTCTGTCACCACATCTGGGGAATAGAAAAGAAAGAAATGAAAAGCAATTAACAGTGTTAGAATTGTTTGACATAAGACTTATTTCCCCCTTTCACAAGAAACTGTGAGCTCTACAGTTTGTGCATTTCACAAAATAAAATAAATCATCATCATAATTGTCCTTTTGACTCCCTATGGAGCCACCATTACAGCTGGTCCTCTTGCAGGAAGCCTGCACAAAGTATTCACATGTAGCAATTTGCTTTACAAAATGAGGTTGTCAGTCCCTTGGACAACTTCCTAGCAGACGCCTTGTATGACAGAAGCAGAAGTCCTATTTTTTCTTTGTCATAATGGATTCCTGGGAACCACACGGAGATAAAATAAAATAATAGCAAAGTCTAAACATCATCATCATCATCAGCTGCCATCTCCACATCGAAGGTTGGCTGCAAGGGTTCTCCAAAATCCTTTGTCTCTAAACAACACTCCTAATAAATCAATGCTAAGAACTACAACTATCCTAGAATGATATGCCAAGTGCTGCATCAGATGACATAAGTGATTATGTCTCTCTCCACTTTTCTCTGATAAATTCAATTTCAAATATCAATCTTAACTTCCAACATTCCTTGAAATGAGAAAATAGTTATCAGCTCAATGTCTTCCCTGATTTCTTAGACATAAAATTTTCCTGCTGCATTCTCTAGCATCCTCTTTTTAAAATACGAGGGAAGGTCAAAAAGTACTGCCTCCTATTTTTTATGTATGTAAATACTGCATCGGTGTGCAATTTGTAAATTTAGCAGGATTCCTCAAACACTCTTCTGCACTGTATAGCATTACCAACCTGTTTCAGTAACAGGTGGCACCACTGTAACAGTTTAAAAATGGCTGCCAAAGTCGTTCGGTTAAAACAACGTTATGTCATAGAATTCCTCAATGCTGAAGGCGAGACCCCAATTCACATCCACGAACGTTTGAAGAATGTTTATGGAGATTCAACAGTGGATGTTAGTCGAATATTGTGACAGGTGATGAGACTTGGGTTCATTTTTTTAAACCAGAATCCAAGAGGCAGTCAATGCAATGGCATCACACAACATCGCAGACAAGAAAGAAGTTCAAAAGTTCACCATCTGTAGGGAAAGTTATGGCATCCGTGTTTTGGGATGAGAAGGGCGTGATTCTTCTCAACTTCTTGGAACAGGGAAACATGGTGAATGCAGACCGTTACATTGAAACTTCGAAAAAGCTTAGAGGTCGTCTTTGACGACTTTACCCATTAAAGATCAGAGAACTGCACTACTGTTGCATGATTTTTGCCACGCCACACATCGCTAAACGCACCATTGATGCGATTGCAGAATTTGGCTGGACATTATTACCAAATCCCCCTTGTGGTGAGATCAGTGATACAATTGATCAAAATTTCATTAATATTTAACTAAAGAGTAAAAAGTAGTAAAAACTATTACAATCCCGTGTTTGTTGCCCGACATCATCACCGATGGCTGGTGGCGAGCTGTATGTTAAAAAGTGTTCGCGCTAAGAAAAATGATAAGCCTATCCCAAAACCCGCCCGCGTTTTCGTCACTCCGTCTTGAAAATTTGTAATCGACATGAAACAGTTTGCGTGCAGCATACTGGTTTCGATTATTATTACAATATATAAAATCCTCCATAGTCCTCACAATGACTTAGATAAATCTTAGAGATAGAATTTATTAATATTATGGTTCAGAAAAAGAAAACCCAAAATGCATAGAAAAAGACAAAAATGTTAACAACACGAAAGACTGACATAAAACTTATATAGGCTGATAGGTTATAGTCTTCTGAACCATAATATGTTTCAATATAAAAAATCGCTCAATTAATAACTAAGATATTGTAGAAATAGTATATATGTTAGTACAGTGTGACAAACAGACGATCGTTCTTGCTTATTTTATTGGTAACATTTTGGGACGCAATTTTGAAAAAGAGCCATAGGAGTGATTCAATTTGATTGGTTTGTGATAAATTTAACCGTGATACAACGTTAAAATATCTCCAAAGATAAAATGTAGGGATAAAAATAATGCGTAAGCTACTAGAAGACATGATCGCCCATGCCGCGGTTCACTACCCGCCATGGAAACTAACTTGTTAGACGTGAAGACAAAACGTTTACCCTTGGAGACGGGAGGGAACGGAGATCAAAAAGAAAAAAATATGACTGAACACGTGCTTGAAACTAGCAAGGCTAAAAAGACGCAACTGGTGGGGAAAGGAAAAAAATTCACGTCCCCAAGTTGACACAATGTAAAGAAATGGACCAAAGGGACCTTAGCTATTATACGCAACAGTCATTTCTTGGACGCTTTTACGATACTTAGTCCTTTTATTTGAATTCAGCGGCAAACGCATTACAGAAGATGCTCGAACATATTTCAAAAAAAAAACAACTAACCTTGAAAAAGTAACTTTTTCTTAATAATAATGTTAGGAATATAAAACCTAGCTAGTCTGATAGCCCATCTTGAGCAGAGAAATAATATGCTTTCATTTATACAGACGGATAGATAATAATGAAGATATTGACAAAAGACTGTGTTGTTCATAACAGACGAGCGACTGCACTGTAAAAAAAAAAAATGTCACTAATTTTCAAAAATTGCGGCCTTGAGACTCAAGTGCTAAAATCTAGTTGGAATGAAAGAGAGGGGGAAATAGTGGAAAATTGTGGCTAAAAATAACTCTTAGAGACCGATTCGTGTAGAAAGGCATGTAGAACCAAGCGTGTTTTTTTATGAAAAGCAAGTAGAGACAGACGGACCAACAGACAATAATACATACTTGACTGAGGTATGACTGAATTGACTTTTGGTCGGAGGTTTGAAATTTGAAAGGGGGGAAGTCGGTGATTGGCCACAGATAATCATATTATCGGCGCACAGAAGCGCATTTTTGCCATTCAACATAAATTGTCCAGTAGTAGACACAGTAATTCTTCAGTGGTGTATTTCCCAGAAGCTAATTGCAATATTTAGAGGGACGCCATACTAGAGCCAGCAGCTCAGCTGAGTTTTGCTAGAATATAACTGTGTTCTCTATTCCTAATTCTGGTAAGAATGAAAGTATTTCTTTGTATATTTTAATACTGTTTAATGTTTCGAGTGATTTGATACTGCCATATCAAAATCTACCCCTTACAACAAGTAAGGATTCGCTCTAGATCCCCAGCCCAAGTTCAGGGTCTAGAGACAAACAAAATACATAAACGCCAGCAAGGATTATGAAGGGCGGATCAAGTGTTGAGATCAGTGGAACATATCACCTATCTTATTCAATAGCAGGAAGCTAATGAACATATTTCAGAATATGGAGTCTTGGGGAACTAGTACTATGTGAAACCAACTTGGTAAGATGTGCTGTATGGTCAGAGAGATCTGACCCCGTCTATGTGGTGTTGTTGTGTAGTGTTGTGTGCAGAAGTGGCTCAGGAGGTAGAGTTCTGACACATGACCCAATACTTTTGTTGCAGAAGTGTGAATTTCTGTTTGGCACCAAAGTGGTGTCAAATGCTGTGTTGATATATACAAGTGTGGACCAGTGCAGTCTAGTATTTTGTCAGAGCAGCCTTATATTGCCCCCAAGCACGGAGAGGTGGGGCCACCGGATTCCAGCACCAGAACTACTCAGTCAAGATACGTGAGCGTCTGGCCTGCTGGACCTTCACCAACTTATTTACTAAATAACACACCAACTATATTACCATCAACTAGAACCTACCATTTTTTGGGAAATAAAACTTGTATTACTCCCATCAGTGAATGGACAATGTTTGGTAGTCATAGACAGGGAGTGATGATATCACCCCAACAGCATATCTAGAATTAAGTTCTCCTGGGACTATCTTAAGATAATTACTATTAACCAGTCATTTGAAATACATATGTACACATTTTCTAATTTATTATGACATATATTCATGCATCTCATTCATAATTTCAAAACCTTTCATATGTTCTGACCAAAATAAAACCTTGGTTCAGAACAAATAAACTTAAAGAAAATTTAATATCAAAATTTAAACAGCTTGAGTTAGTTCAGTGTATTATAAATTTTATTAATATTATTAGACTTATTAAATATCTGTGTGTGTGTGTGTGTATGTAATCTACCACAACACATTACATATCAGTACCCTAGATTTTTAACGTAGCCACATTCATTAGTAAAAAAGATATGTGTGAGGTCGTAAGTGGTAGCAAGAAGGGCCTTCTGTAAATTCACAGCTACGTTTATCTCAGGAGCCTTCACAGCTGACCTCATGCATCACACTAGGTAACATCACAACCATACAATACCATCAAATCCACTACATATATTGGGGGCTCGTCCGGGATAATTAGCTTATCAGTAATATTAGGATCTCCTGGTGGGAGAATTAAATCAGGGGGACAAATTGTAAAAATTAAAAGTGTCCCTTAAAATAAAAGTTGGTGAATCTTCACAGCCAGTGGTAGTTAATTGATTAATTAATTAATTAGAATTACTTTAGTTATTAATTGGTTAGAGATTTATCTTGCTCATTGCTAAATTGTCTAAAAAGTATGGCGGAGCTGGCAAAGTTCAGATCAGCTGCTGTGCTAACGGCGAAGGATATGGGAATGGATGGTCAGGGTTTAATTCAATACGTAACTGCAGAATGTGATAAGTATATTGAAAGGGAAGATAGGAGGTTAGCTGAAGAGAAGAGGTTACAAATTGAGGCCGATAGAGAACTTAAGAGGCTGCAGATTGAGGCAGAAGAAAAACGACAGCAAAGGGAGTCAGAAGAAAAAAGATTGACTGCCGAAAGGGAGACAGCAGAAAAAAAGGCCGAAAGGGAGTCAGAAGAAAAAAGATTGACTGCCGAAAGGCAGTCAGAAGAAAAAAGATTAACTGCCGAAAGGGAGGCAGAAGACAGAAGGTTGCAAAGGGAGCATGAATTACGACTAAGGGAGCTGGAATTACAAGGCCATGCTCCTGAAAATGGTGCCAGCCCTTTTGCCTCAGATGCTACGCCTAGTCAGGGAGCCTCAACATCAGCTATGGGGTTTCATTTAGACCATTTTGTTGAGAAAGACGATGACATAGAGGGGTACCTCAGTCGTTTTGAATTATTAGCTACTACATATGGGTTAGAGAGAGAGAGGTGGAGTTTAATGTTATCACAGGGACTGAGAGGTACTTCTTATGAAGTCTTCGCAAAAATGAACAGAGAAGACCAAGACAATTATGACATGTTAAAGCAGGCTTTGTTGTTAAGATACAAAAAAAAATGGTGAATTTTATCGTAAGAAATTTAGAAATGCCAAACTGTTGTCTGGGGAGACATACCACCAATTCTCTGCCAGACTGGAAACCTATTTGGAGAAATGGACTGCTCTGGGGAAGACCCAAGATCTTAAAGAGATGATCATGACAGAGCAATTGAGAGAGTCCATGGCTCCAGACTTGAGAAAATTTCTCATGGAACAAGGTGCAGAGAGGTTGGGGGAGGTTTTAAATGTCGCTGAGAGGTATCAGGCAGCCCAGGCAGAGGTAAGTGGTGCTAAAAAGAAGCACATAGACAATTTTAAAGCTCCACAGCAATTTAATAAATTTGATAATAGAGAACAGGGTAATAAAGGTAGGACAAACCTTGAATGGCCAAGAAATGACTATCGTGACAGAAACTCACAGTTCAATGACCAAAAATACAATGAAAGAAAACGTTGAACCAAGGAAAAAGATGGTGCAAATGGTGCAAGAAAGATAACCATAACACCGAATTTTGTAGAAGGAAACCTTCAAACATTGCTGCAATGACGTCGGGGACTCAAAGATTAAAGGTTAATCCTAATGGACAGCAGGAACCTTATCACCCCCCAGTTTGTGAGGATGTTATTTGTAATGGGGTCACCATAAGGTGCCTTTATGATACAGGTTTGGATTATGATTCAGTTGTGAAGTCTAGCCTAGTGGACCCAAGTCAGTATACCACAGAAACAGTGGAAATACAAGGGGCGACTAAGGACATACCACTCATGACACTTCCCATCGCAAGGATAACGGTGAAAACTCGCTATGTGGAAGGAGAAATCAGAGCAGCAGTGATAGATGAACCAATCTACCCTCTGATATTGGGGTGTAGATACGTCTTCTTGGGGAATCCCGAGAGACCTGTGATCATGGCGACAGTGCAGACCAGGTCACAGAAAAAGGAGGAAGAAGGTGAACCTATAAATGCTCATCCAGAGGAGATGAGGAAGGCGCAGGCTGAGGATAAGACCCTTAAGCCAGGTTTCAAAAAATTGCCCAAATGCCACACACCTCCAAGCAAGGGAGAATACTTTATGAAGAACAAACTATTATACAGGAAGGCCGGAACTGGAACAAATGGTCACAACCAGCTGGTTCTTCCCACTTCATATAGGGATAAAGTGATGGAACTCGGACATGCGATTCCCTTCAGTGGTCACATGGGGATCAGCGCCACAGGACAGCGTATAGCTTGTCATTACTTCTGGCCAGGGATAACGGAGGATATAAAAAGATATGTCAAATCCTGCCCAGAATGTCAACGGGTAGCTCCAAAGCATTGGACTGCTCCTGCAACTCTAGGGGAAATGCCCATAGTGGGAACACCTTTTGAGAGGGTTGCAGTGGATATTGTGGGACCTCTCACTCGGACCAAGAGGAGGGAACAGTTACATCCTTACTCTGGTGGACACTTGTTCTATGTGGGGAGAGGCGGTAGCCCTGCCATCAATTGATTCAAAACATGTAGCAGAGGCACTACTTACAATATTCACCCGATTAGGATTCCCGCATCAAATCTTGACTGATAATGGCTCACAGTTCAAGGGGAAACTAACGGAAGAAGTTTTTAAGCTATTTCAAGCCAGACACTTTCATTGTAGTCCGTACCATCCACAAGGGAACGGCCAGGTAGAGAGGTTCAATGGGACTCTCATTTCTATCCTGAGGAAGCTGGCACACGAAAAACCGGATCTGTGGGATCAATTCCTGCCCGCCGCGTTGTTTGCATATCGGGAGGTACCACATAGTTCAACCGGGATGGCTCCCGCAACTCTGCTATTTGGGAGACCCATAAAAGGTCCATTAGAAGCTTTATTAAGGACCTGGACAGATGAGAAGGCAGAAGAGACTGTTACCTCATCTTATCAATACGTGAACGAACTGACCACTCGTTTGAAAGCTGGATGGAAACTGGCAAATGATAATTTGAAACAAGCCAGGAAGAAACATGCAGCATATTTTAATAGGAAGGCAAAGGACAGAGAACTAGCTGTGGGAGAGAAGGTGCTGCTTCTACTACCCGGTAGCCAGAATAAATTACAAATTGGATGGCAAGGTCCATATACGGTTCTAGAGAAGGTGTCTAGAACAAACTATAAAATTGACAAAAAGGGGAAGGAGAAAGTTTATCATGTAAACCTTTTAAAGAAGTATCTGGACAGACCACTCCAGGAAAGCACCCCCTTACTGACCTTAGCTATCGCAACTCAAATGCAAAAGGAACCACTCACCTCACATGAATACCCATTACATCCTTGTGAAACAGCAGCACAGGTAAAAGTCAGTAAGCACCTGACTAAAAACCAGAGGGAGAGAGTTCAACACGTTCTGGAGGAACATACAGATGTATTAACAGATAAACCAGGCCATACAAATTTGCTACAGTATGACATGAAACTGGTAGACTCAAACCCAATCTGTATGAGAGCCTATTCTATTCCGTTCGCGAAGGAAAAGGCATTGAAGGAAGAAATAGATTATTTGTTGAAGGAGGGGATTATTTCACACAGTGAATCATCTTTTAGCTCCAGTGTAGTTTTGTTGAGAAAACCGTCTGGGGAACACAGACTGTGCATAGATTACAGGAAACTGAATGCTGTCACAGAAGGACAAGTGGATCCATTACCAGACACAAAACAGTTATTTGCCAGATTAAACAAGGCAAAATACTTTTCAAAGGTGGATCTTAGTAAAGGCTATTACCAGATTCCAGTGAAGCCTGAAGTGAGGCCTTATTTGGCTTTTAGCACTTCGGATGGACATTATGAATTCAACATGCTACCATTCGGACTGAAAAATGCTCCGAGTGTATTTTCAAGGATGATGCGCAAATTGTTGGATCCCCTGAATAACCCATGTATCACAAATTTCATGGATGATATTCTCGTCGCCACAGAGACATTTGAAGAACACATTGACTCCCTAAAAATGTTATTTGATAGGCTTAGGGAGGCGAACTTAACTGCTAGGCCAACAAAATGTTGTATTGGATGCAAAGAGTTGGAATTCTTGGGACACACTGTATATCAGGGCAACATGACCCCTGACCCCAAGAACTTGGAAAAACTGCAGAGAGCACCTAGACCATAAACAAAAAAGGACGTGCGATCATTCGTGTCGTTATGTGGTTTTTACCAAAAATATATCAAAAATTTTAACTCAATATGTGCTCCTCTGACTGATTTGACTCGCAAGGGACATCCAGATAAAATAATTTGGACTGCGCAATGTGAATTAGCGTTCCAAGAGTTAAAGGAAAAACTCACTAGCAAGCCTATTCTCAAACTGCCTGATTTGACACAGGACTTTGTCGTAAGAACAGATGCAAGTAATGTAGGACTTGGGGCGGCTTTGTTGCAAAGATCATCTTCACCTGATGGGGAACTGAACCCAGTCGCTTATGCAAGCCGCAAATTGAATAAGGCGGAGCAAGGATATTCCACAAGCGAAAAAGAATGTTTAGCGTTAATCTGGGCAATAAAGAAGTTTCAAATCTATCTGTATGGTAGGACTTTTGTGGTCCAGACGGATCATCAGCCCCTAGTATTCTTATCTCAGGCTAAGCATGAAAACGCAAGATTGTTGAGGTGGTCTTTATTACTGCAACCTTATCAGTTTAGTATTGAGTACATCCCAGGGTCATTGAATGTCGGTGCAGATTTCCTCAGTCGGCACCCCTGTGATCAAAATTAGAGTAGTGGTAGGCGTGAGGAGTAATTTTATCTATGTGTATCACTGGTTTTGGAACTTGCCGTAGGCATGTTTTCAAGTGGGGAGATGTGTGATAAATTTAACCGTGATACAACGTTAAAATATCTCCAAAGATAAAATGTAGGGATAAAAATAATGCGTAAGCTACTAGAAGACATGATCGCCCATGCCGCGGTTCACTACCCGCCATGGAAACTAACTTGTTAGACGTGAAGACAAAACGTTTACCCTTGGAGACGGGAGGGAACGGAGATCAAAAAGAAAAAAATATGACTGAACATGTGCTTGAAACTAGCAAGGCTAAAAAGACGCAATTGGTGGGGAAAGGAAAAAAATTCACGTCCCCAAGTTGACACAATGTAAAGAAATGGACAAAAGGGACCTTAGCTATTATACGCAACAGTCATTTCTTGGACGCTTTTACGATACTTAGTCCTTTTATTTGAATTCAGCGGCAAACGCATTACAGAAGATGCTCGAACATATTTCAAAAAAAAACAACTAACCTTGAAAAAGTAACTTTTTCTTAATAATAATGTTAGGAATATAAAACCTAGCTAGTCTGATAGCCCATCTTGAGCAGAGAAATAATATGCTTTCATTTATACAGACGGATAGATAATAATGAAGATATTGACAAAAGACTGTGTTGTTCATAACAGACGAGCGACTGCACTGTAAAAAAAAAAAAAATGTCACTAATTTTCAAAAATTGCGGCCTTGAGACTCAAGTGCTAAAATCTAGTTGGAATGAAAGAGAGGGGGAAATAGTGGAAAATTGTGGCTAAAAATAACTCTAGAGACCGATTCGTGTAGAAAGGCATGTAGAACCAAGCGTGTTTTTTTTATGAAAAAGCAAGTAGAGACAGACGGACCAACAGACAATAATACATACTTGACTGAGGTATGACTGAATTGACTTTTGGTCGGAGGTTTGAAATTTGAAAGGGGGGAAGTCGGTGATTGGCCACAGATAATCATATTATCGGCGCACAGACGCGCATTTTTGCCATTCAACATAAATTGTCCAGTAGTAGACACAGTAATTCTTCAGTGGTGTATTTCCCAGAAGCTAATTGCAATATTTAGAGGGACGCCATACTAGAGCCAGCAGCTCAGCTGAGTTTTGCTAGAATATAACTGTGTTCTCTATTCCTAATTCTGGTAAGAATGAAAGTATTTCTTTGTATATTTTAATATTGTTTAATGTTTCGAGTGATTTGATACTGCCATATCAAAATCTACCCCTTACAACAAGTAAGGATTCGCTCTAGATCCCCAGCCCAAGTTCAGGGTCTAGAGACAAACAAAATACATAAACGCCAGCAAGGATTATGAAGGGCGGATCAAGTGTTGAGATCAGTGGAACATATCACCTATCTTATTCAATAGCAGGAAGCTAATGAACATATTTCAGAATATGGAGTCTTGGGGAACTAGTACTATGTGAAACCAACTTGGTAAGATGTGCTGTATGGTCAGAGAGATCTGACCCCGTCTATGTGGTGTTGTTGTGTAGTGTTGTGTGCAGAAGTGGCTCAGGAGGTAGAGTTCTGACACATGACCCAATACTTTTGTTGCAGAAGTGTGAATTTCTGTTTGGCACCAAAGTGGTGTCAAATGCTGTGTTGATATATACAAGTGTGGACCAGTGCAGTCTAGTATTTTGTCAGAGCAGCCTTATATTGCCCCCAAGCACGGAGAGGTGGGGCCACCGGATTCCAGCACCAGAACTACTCAGTCAAGATACGTGAGCGTCTGGCCTGCTGGACCTTCACCAACTTATTTACTAAATAACACACCAACTATATTACCATCAACTAGAACCTACCATTTTTTTGGGAAATAAAACTTGTATTACTCCCATCAGTGAATGGACAATGTTTGGTAGTCATAGACAGGGAGTGATGATATCACCCCAACAGCATATCTAGAATTAAGTTCTCCTGGGACTATCTTAAGATAATTACTATTAACCAGTCATTTGAAATACATATGTACACATTTTCTAATTTATTATGACATATATTCATGCATCTCATTCATAATTTCAAAACCTTTCATATGTTCTGACCAAAATAAAACCTTGGTTCAGAACAAATAAACTTAAAGAAAATTTAATATCAAAATTTAAACAGCTTGAGTTAGTTCAGTGTATTATAAATTTTATTAATATTATTAGACTTATTAAATATCTGTGTGTGTGTGTATGTAATCTACCACAACACATTACATATCAGTACCCTAGATTTTTAACGTAGCCACATTCATTAGTAAAAAAGATATGTGTGAGGTCGTAAGTGGTAGCAAGAAGGGCCTTCTGTAAATTCACAGCTACGTTTATCTCAGGAGCCTTCACAGCTGACCTCATGCATCACACTAGGTAACATCACAACCATACAATACCATCAAATCCACTACATGGTTAACACTATGAGGAAGGGAGAGACAGAATTGGTAGCCAAAATCTAAACATATTTTTGTATTGGCATAGCTAAGGCAGACTGACCAATGGACTACGAGACACATAGTATGTTTGGGGTTTTGTTTTTGAAAACTAAATTCAAAATTTGGTAGTCGCCTGATTTCATTGGCCAGCCCAAATTGACATTAGCAAAAAGCTTACAAGGCTCTTGGCCATTTGAATAGAAATTTTCTGTACTAAAGTACGATGAGAACAGAAGTGTTGATTGTAAAATAAATACTAATCTAACAGTCTGGACAGAGGCAGATAAACTTAGGCCATATTTGCCAGTCATCGTTACTTGTGTTATATTTCATTGAATTTGTGGTAAGAATGATTTATTTATTAATATGCCTTAATAAAACTGCAAAAAGCTAGATACTGCTATTGGGAAAAGTGAAGGACATGCCGGGAGATAAATTATTGAGTCCTCATATTGAATTGTTTCTTCTTCTTCTTCCTCGTTCGCCCTGAAAAGGACGGTGGTTGCGTTGTGTCTGTTTGCGCCTAAGCTGTGATATCTGCACCTTTCGGTCGACACATCCGACTTCTGCACGGCATTTTTTAGGGACCGGGTTTGCCTTCCCATATCGATCAGCACTCGCTCAGCCAGACTGCACTGCTGCAGACTGTTTCCAGGACCACCACGTGGAGGTGGAGTGCGGTCTTGACCAGCTCTGGTTCGCTGGTCCTGACGCAAGCAGTCAAGCTATGAGTCGCTGACTGCGTTCACTATTGCTGCGTCTTTGGGTCCCGAATTGTGTTTGAATGTTGCATATTGATTATTATTATTATTAGATCAGAATATGTTAGCAAACCTCTGTGTTCCATGAACACTCATCAACATGCCAAGAGCGTTTATAGTTAGGAACAGAAGAGAAAATCATACAAAAGGAGATGTGTTTACTCCACTTTATTGTATTGAAGAAAACTATGTAAAATTACAGTGGCGTATCCGCCATATGGACCTGAGGTGTGGTCACAGTAAGGTGAAGTCATATGAATTAGGGGCTGGTGCACTTGTATGCACACGAGGCTGACCCCATCCCATCATGTATAAATAGTTAATGGAAGTCTAAATCAGATATGAAAAGGCCAGGGTGTCTTTTTATTGCAGGGTTTTATTTCCTGTTACCAGCCGGTGACAGGAAACCTTATGAAATATATGTGAAGACAGAAAGTCTCCAGTGAAAGTTTATACTGTCAGCAGTTAGCCAGGAGCTTCTGTGAGCTGACATATTCTATGCAGAGCAGTGTTGGACGTTTGCATCTACAGAAAAGAATATAAGGTGATGTGCCATTAGCTGGGCCATCTGACAGTTCATCGGGATAAAAAGTGTTTTTCCCCAAAATTAACTATAAAGATAGGAGGCATGATGACAGTAACAGCTCCTCATATAAATGACTTACACTATTATGCACTAAATAACAGTCTGTGAATACACCTACAGGAACAATATATTAATATTATTCTTATCGGACAAAGAGTCCAATTTTAGTTAATCATTTGTTGTAAAATATATTTTCCTAATTTTTCAAAGACCTGTCCAAAAGAGATTGCAGGACAGGCAGATTAAAATTGTAAAATAAAAGAATTAATGTTCAAAAACTTAAACCACAGACTTATTCCTTTAATTATAGTGAGTTATAGTGTGTTGTGTTGATGTACCATCATTTTCATTTCACCCCTAGACACTAGTCACATCAAACACCAGACACTAGAGATAAAATACAAGCCATGTGAGATCTAGAGAGGTAGCGTTAGGTACCCTGAGAATTCATCATCATTATCATCAACTATTAGACTCAGGGTCTTACATAGCTTGACCTCACACGGTTAACACTTCCACAGCAATACACCATTCAATTATAACATCTTAACCTCTCCAGCAAATTAAACTTGCTACACCCCTTACAGTCCTGATCTTGCACCTTCTGACTTCCATCTGTTTGGACCACTGAAAGAAGATCTTCGCGGACATCACTTTGAGGACACCGAGACCTTAAACGCGCCGTCTGCCAGTGGTTTAGAAAAAAGGACACAATTTTTTACCGTGCGGGGATACATGCCCTTGTGAGAAGATGGACAAAAACTGTAACAAATAACGGAGACTACATTGAGAAATAAATTTTTGAAGTTCAGACTTGGGGCTACATTTCAATGTGAATTTTATCTGTTTTCTTACCCATTGAATGAAATTAAAAATTACGAGGCATTACTTTTTGACCTTCCCTCATAAGTGCAACATAATATGGAATATTACTGAGTTTTAAATTTCACAGCATGCACGAGTATAAAAATAAGTACTGGTAGTGAACTGTCTTCTATGTTCTGTCACACTCTTACTTATAAACCTACAAGCCTAGAAGGGAGACTGACAGCATAGGTGGATCACTCAGAAGGCTTCCTACAAAGTATAAAAGCATATCTTAAAAAGAATCAGCACTCTCTATTTATCATTTCAGTTCCCAGATATAAAATAAAAAACTGAGCGTCTGATTGGCTGATTGATTGAAGTGCTTGCCTCTTATGACAAAGTGACTGAATTCCGGGTTCAAAACCTGGTAGCGCCAAGCTCATGTCTACCCAGCTGTAAATGCGTTTCTGATTCTGCTCTTAAGTTAGGGAAAGCAAAGGCAGTGAGTAAGGAAATAGGTTACGCCACCTCAAGAAGCTGGACCTAGTATAATGACATGTCTAACACTTCACTCTCTTTCGGCAGTTACCTTTACCATTACCGTATAGTTGCTGTTGTTTAACTAGGGCTGCTGAGCCCTTCTACAGCCAATACCAAGTTGAAGACTCCTTGATATCATCTACACTGTATATCTAGGCTTTTCCTGTGGCATTTCTGCCATTCCGAAACGTGCTGAGTTGAAATCATGAGCTACAGTTTCTCCCGCTTGGCTTGCATTCAAAAGATTGCCACATCTGGTCCCAAACTAAGAAATGCATGGCATACTGTGCATTCCCTGCCATTCAAGGGGGCACTCCAAATATGCAGAGCTAAAATACTGTGCTCTGGTTCTGGGCATTGTCACGTCCTACAGAGTCACTTCTCAGCTCTCTCTCTGCCTATTGTGGGTCCACAGTGAAATACTCCTGCTTGTAGCTTAACAGACTTACGTCTGGGGCTCAAGAGACTCCTCCAAGTTTAGTGTGCAATGCTGGGTTCTCAACATATTTCACAACAGGGGGAATTCCTGGAAATGTGTGGATGATTTCAAGAGTTAATGAGGGCGTAATTAACCTCACATACAGAGGTTCATTTGCACATTGTATACTACTGCATATAAGGATGACTCCAGATATGCCTTCATGTATACCATTACCATATAAAAATCAACCCCTTTAAGAAGTTTTGGTGTTGTTAACTTTCATTCTGTCTATCTTCATTTTCTTTCTGTGAAGTGTCTAATTCTTTCTAATCTTAAAATCATCATCACCATCACAATCCAGTTTCCTGTCTCTGGTGTTGCATGTGAGTTCTGTTGTTGGCCACTTCCTTTCACTCCACATAGTTTTTCATCTATTCTTTGTTCCCCTCAATCTGCCCAGCTGTTATCACATGATCCAATTTTCTCACATGTCCTATAAACTATGATTGCCTTACCTTTATCTTTGCAACATTCTTACTCATTTTTCCCAGCCTTTCTCAGAGCTCCTCACTAGAATCGCAGATGTCCATGGTATTTTCAGCAGTTTTCTAAGAAACTATGTGTCAGTGGTCCACAAACGTGCTGCATTTATTTATTTACTGTCCATGCTTTACTTCCATAAAATAGTAATAGCTTAATGTCATCATTATCATTCGGCTCCCAAAGATGCCTTGGCCTTCAACAAATTATACCAAGCCTTCCTGCCCTGTGCTATCCATTCACGGTCTTTCTAAATCTTCTTTCCTTTTCCTTTCACCCTATTTAGCAAATGGTGATTCAGCAGCCAATACTGACTGAAGAATAGTACAACCTGAAGGAGTGGACACACGTATACACAAATGGATCTGCAGAGGGGGCAGTAAAGAATGGTGGAGAAGGCATTTTTATAAGATTCATAAACAGGAACATCATCCGTAAGGCCTTCCCAACCAGACAGATCTCCAATTTCAGTGCAGAAGTTATGGCACTACTGTAAGCTTTGAAAATCCTCACCAGATCAGAACAGCAGCCACCAGCTGATAGTAATCTTCACTGACTGTAGATCACTATAGGAATCACTACAGAACACCAGAAATAAAAATATGATACATGAGATCAGATCTGAGTTTAACATTATCCTAAGGTCATCATCTACTGCCCTTCAGTGGTTACCCTTCCAATGTGGAATCACTGGAAATGAAAGTGCAGATGCTCAATCCAGAAGTGGCAGTAAAATGGAACAATTCAGTCACCCTTTGCCCTATCTAGAAGCTAAAACCATCATTCACAACAATTACAAATACCAGTGGAAGAAGAAAGGTGATATATATAACAGAGATGACCCAATCCGCCAGCTTAAGAGACAACAGCAGACCATCATTTTCCACCTGAGAACTGGCCACTGCTGATTACTTGGCAGCCTCTATCGCCTCAGGATATCTCATACAAATAAATGTCCTTGTAGAACTGGAATCCAGACCCCCAAACACATTCTCCAAAACTGCCCAACCCATGATGACCCACGATGTCTGACCTGGCCAAGGCTGCTGAGCTCAGGCAGAAGCTATGAGGCTGCTGCGCTGACCTGGAAAAAGTCTGTGGACTTCGCCCTGGCGACAGGCCTGCAGATTTAGCATGACAAAAAACTGAACGCAGAAGAAGAGAAGCCAACACTCAATTAGGCTTTCGAGAGCTGGTCAAGACCGCACTCCACCTCCACGTGGTGGTCCTGGAAACAGTCTGCAGCTGTGCAGTCTGGCTGAGCGAGTGTGGATCGAAATGGGAAGGCAAACCCGGTCCTAAAAAATGCCGTGCAGAAGTCGGATGTGTCGACCGAAAGGTGCAGATATCACAGCTTAGGCGTAAACAGACACAACGCAACCACCGTCCTTTTCAGGACGAACGAAGAAGAAGAAGAAATTAGGCTTTCTCTAGGTTACGCTATGAATGCTATGGCGCGGGATTGCTCTGTAAGGAGTGAACAGAGAAATGAATGATTGTGTCCCATTTTCTAATGTGATGTTTCTGCCTGGGCTTTTCTGCTCATTATCTCTGTGAAGAGTTTTAATATTGTGTTTATGAAATTTAATTTCCATATTTGTTTTAGATCTGTCTGTTTTACTTTTATTTCATACTCTACTGCTTTCTTCACCATTACGATGACCATCTATTATGTTTTTTTATTATTTAGGCTATTGTGAGCATCGAGTCGCACAGTGGTTAGAGTGCTTGCTCCTCAAAGCAAGGTACCCGATTTGAAACCAAGTGGTGTCATGCTCTGGTCTACCCAGCTGCAAATGGGCACCTGACTCTGCTCTTGAGTTAGGGAAGGAGATTATCAATCACTAAATATTAATTTTTGTTCTTGTTAAATACTGTTTTACTATGATGTGTAGTTCTACTGATCTGTCTATTCTTAACATATGTTCCGCAGTTATGGGTGAATTGCATGCCTGTGAATATTCAAAATGGGTATTTTCTGTTGTTCATACTTCTTAAATTTTAGTAAGAAATGCTCTCTATTACTGTCTTGTAACCACCATTCTGCACAATAAGGCTCTATTCTAAAAGCCCATTCCCAGTTGTAGTTTAAGTAGTCTCTTATTGCTGGGAATTTGTAATTCCTCAACACTTGATAAGTTCTTGTTGCAGCCTTGACCAACATATATGAATGTCTGCCTTTCAGACTGCTATCACATGCCACTATCCATTCGTCAGTTACTATTTGTTAAATAAAGTTTTTGATCTTCATTAGAAACATTCCCACATTTATTTCGTTGGTTGAAAAGAACAGCAGTGGGATATGTGTTCTATACAGCCTTTAGAACAAAATTTAGAAATGCATTACAAAGGGTTAGAGCCACAGTAGCGCAGTGGTTAGCGCACTGGATTCCCAGCAAACGACTCCGGGGTCGACCCAGCCTCATGAATTTGATACCAGAGCAACTTCTGGGAAGGTTAAGGTGGCCGGAGTGATGCTGACTACATCACCTCTAGTGAGCCGATGGTCAAGAAAATATGGGCCTAACACCATATTCCCAATATGTCTCAATGGGATCCTTTACCCTTTGTACCTTATTACAAAGGGTTAGGAATCCTAAACCTAAATCTTATTCCTAAACTTAACCCTAAATCTAACTGTAAATCTAACTACATGGGTGACTTATTTGGATGACATAAACAACACGTCCCTCTGTTTTTCAACTATTTGGTTTTTATTAGATCTGATTTTCTTGGAGTTTTTATTTACATTTTCATTTCCTTCTTGGCCAACATGTGAAAGTACCCAAGCCTTAAATGGCCGGGTAAGCCAGGAGCTGAATTTAACACCAAGCCCCCAACGGTGCAAGAGGTAGAAAGCATTGTCCAGAAAGCTCGGTGCAAGTCAGCTCCAGGTCCTAATGGTGTTCCATATGTGGTGTATAAAAGATGCCCTGAGGTTCTCAAACGACTGCTCCATTTATTGAAGAATGCGTGGAAAACCCAACTCGTAAGCAAGGAATGGAGAAAGGCAAACGGAGTCTACATCCCGAAGGAACAAAATTCCACAGACATCAGTCAGTTCAGGCCAATCTCACTACTCAATGTGGAAGGGAAGATATTCTTCTCAGTAATGGCGAAAAGACTCACTACATACCTCCTGGCAAATGGGTACATTGACACTACCATTCAGAAAGGAGGTATCCCAGGTACACCAGGATGTCTAGAGCATGCCACAATGATCTGGGAAGCAATCCAAAAGGCAAAGTCTGACAGAACAAACCTCCATGTAATCTGGTTGGATCTAGCGAATGCTTATGGATCCGTTCCACACCAGATGTTGTGGCAGGCCCTAGAAATGTATCATGTTCCACAAGAGATTGCAGCAATGCTGAAGCTGTATTTCGCAGGGTTTTCTGTCAGATTTTCAACCAGAGAGTACACAACGAAGTGGATTGGCCTTGAAGTTGGAATTGCGATGGGATGTACCATCTCTCCGATACTATTCGTCATGGCTATGCAGGTAATCCTCAATGCGGCTGAAGGAATGGCTATAGGTCCAAAGCTCGGTGGAATGTGTCACATGCCACCGCTCAAAGCATTCATGGATGACACAACAATTCTGACATCAGATGAACATCAGGCCCGGAGGATGTTAGCACGCCTGGATGAACTAGTCAGCTGGTGCAGAATGAGCTTCAAACCCAAGAAGTCGAGAAGCCTATCAGTCAGGAAAGGGAAGATAGCAGAGGTCATATTCACGGTTTCCAGCCAAAGAATCCCTACTGTCATTGAGGAACCTGTTAAAAGTCTTGGCAGGGTGTACGATGCCTCTTTAAAAGACTCGAAGGCAGTGCAACAGACAATAGAAATGGCAGACAGAGGACTACAGATCATAGACCAAAGCAGACTCCTGGGAAAGTTCAAACTGTGGTGCCTCCAGTTCATGTTGATACCGAAGTTGCTGTGGCCACTGCTTATATATGAAGTAAGCACAAGTACAGTGGAAGCTATAGAGCAGAAGGTCAACAAGTTCATGAGAAAATGGCTAGGGGCACCACCAGGTCTGTCAGATGTAGCACTGTACTGCAAAAAGTCAAAACTTCTGCTTCCCTTCAAGTCAGTTGTTGAAGAGTACAAAGTTGGAAAAGCAAGGCTTGCAATGATGCTACGCGAGTCAGCTGATGACGTGGTTAAGTCCATTCAGCCCACACTGAAAACGGGAAGGAAGTGGAGAGTGGAAGAAGCTGTTGATGCTGCTGAAGAGTCACTCAAACTGAGAGAGGTAATCGGATACACACAAACGAATAGACGGGGATTTGGGCATGGTGACATCCGCTGGTGGTCCAAGGCATCAAGCAGGGAGCGCAGAGACATGGTAGTTCAGGAGATACGAGGAGCTGAGAATGATAAGAGGTTGCAAAAAGCAGTGCAGCTGGCCCAACAAGGCCAATGGACTACATGGGAAAGAGCCCTGCAGAGGTCCTTGACATGGAATGATATATGGCATATGGCACCTCTTAGGCTCAGCTTCGTGGTTAGATCAATGTATGACCTGCTGCCGTCGGCCACCAACCTTGTGAAATGGGGAAAGTCGGATGATGAGCAGTGCCCCCTGTGCCAGGGGAGGCAGACACTTGAACACGTGCTCTCAGCGTGTAAGGTGGCATTAGGGCAAGGACGATACACTTGGCGCCATAACAAAGTGCTAAATGAGCTTGCTGCGACAATAGATCAGGCAAGAATGAAAGCGAATAGCAAAGTCCGGCCAGACACCACAAACACATACTTTCTGAGGGCAGGAAAGTCAGCACACCCCAAACCGAGTAAACCTGGTAGCAGTTTACCATCTCTTCTTGACTGTGCAAACGACTGGGAGATGGCGGTAGACCTACCTGGACGGGGGGCATATCCAGAGAGTATCAGAAAATCGCGGAGACGGCCGGATATAGTGCTTCATTCTTCAGCAACGCTTCAGGTCATACTGATTGAACTGACCGTGCCATTTGAATCCAGATTAGACGAGCAACATTCATTCAAAGCGGCCAAGTATAGCGATCTAGCCGCGGATCTGAGACACGATGGATTCAGTGCAAGGGTCATGGCGGTTGAAGTGGGCGCAAGAGGGCTTGTGGCTGCATCAATGTATGATTTATTGAAACTGTTGGGGTTGAAGGGACAGTCTAGAACAAGGGCACTGAAGAGGCTTAGCGAAACTGCCGAAAAGGCATCAGGCTGGCTGTGGAACAACCGCAGTGGGCAATGGAGATCGTGACAGTAAACGCTGCGGTACAGAAAACACCAAAATTTTTCTAAGTCCACAGCGCTGAGTTTATATGGTGTACTAGTGAGGGGGCTGCGACTCTGGGGCAACAGGCGATGTATACTATAGGGAGTGTGTCAGGTACAGAATTTCAGTGGCGTGCGGCGCGCAGTGGCTAAGGTTCGTCGGCTGCGCGCTTGTGTCTCAGTGTGTGTCCTTAGTTGTGAAGGGCGATGGAACGAACGGAATAATTTGTCTTTTCTTTGTTACTTTCACAATTGCCCCCACGGCTGGCGTTGTGGATTAAAAGTTGCTACCGTAAGTGAAATGGGTTCATTTTCAATACAAGACAACAGGAAGCTGAGACGCTTGGGAGTCATGACCCAAGTGGGCCCGCCCCCCTTAAAGTGTAAAGGAGTAATCGGGCCGAAACACTTGTCAGATGGGGGGACTTCTTCTGATGATCAGATTGCTTCCTGTTGTATCGCTCTGTAAAGAGTTTCCTATCATCATCAACACCCTTTGGAGTGTAGGTATGTATTAGCCAGAAATATCTTCTCTGCACTATATTGTCTACTGTATTTTCATAAGTTTATTAGAGCCTAAATTGCAGAAAATAAGTCTGATAAAATTGTCACTTTATAGGGAGGGGGTTATTAGAGAAGGTTTCCTGTCCTATCCACTGTAAATGGGTATCTGGCTGTGCTTTTGAGTTAGGGAAGGCAAAAGCAGTGAGGAAGGAAATAGTCACGCCACCTCATGAAGCTAGTATAATGAAGACTTTAACACTTCACTGATGTGACAGACCCACCGGAACTACCCTTAGTCAAATAATGATCTCAACTAGCTGGCCATTTAATTTCAAAAGCAGGGGTTACAACCTTCGGTCAACTGTGTGACCCCCAAATGATTAGGGAAAATTGCAGCCAAAATGAATTATCTAATAACAAGCAGAACTGTAATTGTGACGGATGAACAACATTATACGAACGAACTAGGCCTAATCCTATGACGTTTGGTTCTTTTACCTTCGCCTAGGGCACACACTAGCTCACCCACTATGTGACTCTATAGTGCGTTTTTATGAAGTCTCCAATATTATGAATATCATTCACTTGTGGGTAATGTGTATGTTTGCGCCTTTTACCCATATGAACCTCGCATTTACACATAAACAATCATGCATCGTTGTATCGGTTGCATTACCTTACAGTAACTTAGCCAGTGTGAAAACTAATTATGGATCAAGCTACTGTTCCGTACTGTTCCTTCCCGACTTCCTGTTGTACTTGTTGACAAAAGAGCAAATAAACCACGCGGCGTGTAATAACCTGCCGAGGCTTGGGCAACTATTCTAGTTCAAGAGTTTTCTTTTAAATAAAGTTTTGGCGAGGCGCGTCCCGTTCAACCTGTTCTTCTTTCTTCTTCCTCGTTCGTCCTGAAAAGGACGTTGGTTGCGTTGTGTCTGTTTACAGCGGAGCTGCGATATCTGCGCCTTTCGGCCGGCACATCTGACTTCAGCACGGCAGTTTTGGGGACCGGGTTTGCCTTCCCTCTTCGATCCCTACTCTCTCAGCCAGACTGCAGTGATGCAGCCTGTTTCCAGGACCACCATTTGGAGGTGGAGTAGGGTCTTGGTCAGCTCTGGTTCGCTGACCCTGACGCAAGCAGTCAAGCTATGGGTCGCTGACTGCATTCTCTATTGCTGCGTCTTTGGGTCCCGTTCAACCTGTTCAAGAGTTACTTAAATCCAATATGAACTTTAAGTATCAAACAAATTTCTGATCAGTCTATGCTTAAGAGACATTAACCATAATGGATTATTGTTAAATGTCATAAAGGACTTGCCACTTTCGCATATCGGCAATTGTACATATTATTTGGAATTTTTTATTACATCTCAAATGCCAAGCCAATCACATGCAAGATGCGTATATTTCCCCTTCTCTCACGAAAAATTCCAGCTTAACAACTCAAAAATAAATTAGTTGTTTACAGTCACCATATATGGTAAGCCAGCTTCCGTCTATTATCGATCATGTTTACACTCACGACTTCGTAGTTTCTCAAGATAATCTCTTCCAAGATGTATAATTATTCTACTGACAAGTCTTGTCCGGAAACGATTATGACGCTTACCTGGTCTTAGCCGACACTCAACAAACTGGGCAGATATAATCAACTGTGGTCCTCCCAAGGCTGTTTACTTACTAATCCGGTCGCTTCCCTGCACTGTCTGGTCTGGTAGGAAAATGTGTTACACATTAGTAAACCACACTTCTCTCTACCGATCTTAGGTGTAAATATGGGTTCAACGAAAAGGATTAATTACCCTAATCAGCAAAAGATGGTTGCTGAAGTCCTGGCATAACAAGAATTGAGGGAAGGAAGTGTACATAATGAATCGAAAGTACCAAATACTGTCAGAGGTGGGAAAAACTAAAATGAAGAGCACAGTGTCGTAGATTTATGATAGGAGAATTAAGACTGGGGTTGGTCCCTTCTGAATAGGTTGGAATGAGTGATAGTCCCAGTGTGAGATAGAAATACAAAAATAGAGTTCCACGAGTGAGGTGGTGGAATAGTGATAGAGGCTGTCTCTGAGAGCGGGAAATCTTCTCCCTCACTCTCACCTATCTTCTACGACAGATCTAAAGTAGTCAGACAGTCTAACACATATACATTAAATATATATATATATATATATCCACTCACGTGCACGCACATTCAAGTGACGACAGGTAGACACACAGACGTGGGAAACTATAACAAATGATTGTATAAATATTTAGAACGAGCTGACCAACGCGCTGATTAATTTCAAGAGAAACTTTAATTATCATTTAAAATTTCTTCACAACACCTAGAAATTACATCAAAACATATACAAATAGTCATAAAATCAATAGAAATGCTACAAAAAAATGATAGACCCACAGTAAGATCCTTCCCCTCGATGGTTAGCCCGCAGTCCCGTTAAAAAAAGGAACAAAAGTGATAGCCCAAAGAGTCACAAATACGTAGGGTTTGAGTCTAAGATGGGGTTCTCTTTTTTTTTTTTTTCTCGTAATTGTATGAACAGAGTAGGATAATCTGATTTAGCCTAAGAAAAAAAACCTCTAGCATTTGCAACAAATTCTGCAGATTAACAATAAATTAAGACAGCAAATGGGGCCAAAAAATACACCGGTAAAATAACACTCAGACCTGCGTACACTCTCATTCATTCAGCCATGGCCATGTTCTCACAGTTATACTTACAGCTTTGCTCGCTGCCTCTGGGAACAAAATAAATTCTAGGACCTTCACACAGACCCGTAAATGCAGTATCGACCAAGAAATCCCCAGTTCCAAAAGACGTACTGAACTCTCTGTCTCCGGGAACGATTCCTTGGGTGTTCTTATTTTTCGGATGTCTGTTAAGTCACATAAAATTTGTCCAGGCACGAAAGTTAGCAGAGCACAATGTCATTTAGCTTTGGTTTCTAGAATTAATGAATGTCAGATCGGTGTCTACTTTCAGGAAGGTACTATATTTGGTCGCCACAATACTAGTCAAAAACTCTGTCGGAATGTTACTGATATTTGCTTGCCACAACGGGCTGAACTGTACTGAAGAGTATTCTGGAAGAATTAATTCTGGCGCGAAGGCCTCTTACTTCATTTAACTGTTAAAGTTCAGGTAATGAAAGTGATTAGTTTCTTCACAAAATAATGTTCACGTACTAGAACGATGGCAAAGTTGGGTACCACAGTTTCACTATATATAAAAGAAAGAATACATATCAAATAATTTACATATATGTACTCAATATAACTTACATTTTACACGACGAGCCTACAGCTTGACTTATATTTAAAACTTCCCGTGAAATAAGTTATATATTTTTTTTAAATCATCAATCCTCATGAATTTAGGAACACGTGCGTATTCCGTCAACATCTCATGAGGCTTCTAGCATTTATAAGTTAGTTTAGAAAAATATGATCTCGTCTGATTATTTAGCAGTAAAATTAACTTCATTATAGCCACACTATTGTTTAATGCTAGAAATTATAATTTATTCTGCTTTCCACTGAAACGCGTCACTAGAAAATAATACAGACTATATAAATTTTGCACTCTGCGCAAAATCTAACTAGTGAAATATGAAATAAGCGACTTAACACTTTATCACTTCACAAAATACTAGATATAATATATTAATCTCACCACAGAACTACGGTAACACCACGACTAGGATAATTCACTAGATAGGTAGTTAGAAGTTCGTCAGAAATCTGACGAGAACTATGAAATTTGCTATACAAGCTTCATTCGCTATCACGCGTGTTCCGTCTACTGAAGATGTTGGAGACTGAAATGAAATCAGATTTCAGCTCCTGGGTGGATATTTGAAAACAGGGGCAAACAATCCCACATTTTCTCAAACTCCGAAATCATTTCCCCTTTTTACGTGTAAAACACCTACGTCAGCTTAACGCGTGTCGTAACTGCCATCAGTGACCGAGAGCGCGCGTGAGTTGCACTCTCAGACAGTCCGTCTCCAGTGCGGAGCGATTTTTCACGCTAAGCCGGAGCTATTTTGACGAAACGCTCGCGGTTTACCGAAAAATGCAGACACTCCGTCTGCCTGCCATGTCCGGTGGAGTGAATTATCACACTACAGGCCCAGAACTCAGCCGAAGAAAACACTGTCCCGGGGAAACTGCAGACAGCTGTCGGCTCTCCAGTCTGACGGAATGCATTATAACACTTCTCGTCTGACTGACATCTATGTAATAGAATGCTAGTGCGATTCTCAGTTTTGAGAAAAGAAACAGGTAAAGTTTGCGAATTAGGAAGGAAATATATTTCGCAAACGAATGATGCGAAAAATACCGGAAAAAGGTAAAGACCGATAATAAATTAAAAGGATCCGGGTGAGAGAATAGGAAGAAGATCTAGGCAATTTAATGATCATAAGACCTACGTGACACACAGAATGAATTACAGGATGGCACAGGTTAATTTGACGTTCGACATTATTCCTGTTACATATGGAACAAGACGTCTGGAGAAGTACTGAGAAAAAGAGAACATCAGCCAAAAGCATGAATAACAACAGAAACTATTACCAAGATAGAAGACAGGAAAAACAAGAAAGCAGATTTAAACAGAGTCTTGACATACGGATGCGAGTCATGGGCAATGACTACAACCCATAAAAGCCAGATCCAAACCTCAGAAATGAGGTATCTGAGGAAGGTGGTTGAAGTAACAAGAAGAGACATGGTACGCAACCAGACGATACGTCAAGGCCTTAAATCCTACCCCCTGCAGACCCAAGTAGAACAGTCCCAATTAAGATGGTTTGGCCATGTCTGCAGAATGGGAGAAGATCGGATACCACGACAAGCATGGGAAACAAAGAGCCAAGGATCCAGACCCCGAGGACGACCCAGAGTCCGCTGGGAGGACAACATTAGACAATCTTTGAAGGATCGAGGACTAGAATGGAACCAGGCCAGGAGGAAGACAGCCGATAGGATAGTCTGGCGCTCTCTCTTCCAAACCTCTACACCTCACGGTAGAAGGGGAACGTTTAAGTAAGTAAGATTTAAACAGGAGCAAAACCAGAAGCTTCAAAGCCAAAGCTCATGAAGTGTACTTAGAAGCTGACAAAGTAGTAAGATGAAACATCAAAAGAGACAAGAGGAAGTATATTGAAGAGTTGGCAAGGGAAGCAGATGAAGCTGCAGCCAAAGGAAATATGAGGGACCTGTACAACAACACAAAGAAGCTAACAAGGAAATATAAGCAAGCAAATGGCCTCATCAAAGATAAGAATGGAAAATTGCTTAGTAATATACAAGAACAAATGAAGATGGACAGAACGTTTTGAGGACCTTCTCAATAGACCAACTCCAACTAGTCCCTCAGACATCCAGCCAGCAGAAGAGGAGTTATTAATCACCTGTGAACGACCAAGTAGAGAAGAAATAAGGAAAGCCATAAAGCTTCTGAAAGATGGAAAAGCAGCTGGTCCAGGTGGCATTCCAGCAGAGGCCATCAAAATAGATATTGATACATCTACAGAGATATACAAACTACTTGGCAAAGTCTGGGAGAGAGAGGAAATACCAGCAGAATGTAAGGAAGGTTATCTGGTCAAGTTGCCTAAGAAAGGAAATTTGCAAGAGTGCACAAATTATAGAGAAATAATGTTACTATCAGTGCCAGGAAAAGTATTAAACAGAATCATCATTGAGAGATTAAAAGAGTCCATAGACAAGCACCTGAGAGATGAACAAGCAGATTTTCGACCAAACAGATCCTGCACAGACCAGACAGCCACATTGAGAATAATAGCTGAACAAAGTCTGGAATGTTCTTCATGAAGGACAACTTACAGAACCTTTTAGGATTAGAACGGGAGTGAGACAGAGATACCTCTTGTCTGCATTTCTTTTCTTACTAGCAATAGTTTGGGTTATGAAAACATCGACATCACACAACAGAAATAGAATCTAGTGGAATCTGGCTAAACAGCTTGATGATCCGGATTTTGCAGATGACTTGGCTCTTCTGTCCCATAACCATAATCAGATGCAAGAGAAAATGAAAATTATCGATAAGAGGTCACAATAAGTGGGCCTGAAAATACACAGGGAAAAGACAAGGATTATGAGAATAAATGCAAGAAATGATAACTAGGTTGTACTTGAAGAAACATCATTAAAGGATTGTAGCATCGTTTTTGTTCATGGGTCACAAGATGTTGTAGAGTTTTTGTTCAGTCTTGACCACCAGATGTAGTAGTTCACTTTTAGATGTAGTGATTACGACAGTTATTTCTTGTGAATATTGGTTATGTCTATTACTAATAGTTTATCAGGCTACTGACTAGGAAGGCTGTCAGTTTGGTCGGGCTTACAGGTGGCCGACTAATATAGTGTAATTGATGGACGCTGAATTCAGGGCTTGACTGACAGTTTATATAACAAGTTTATTAGACGATACATAGACGACATCATCATGAAGACATACTGGAACATAAGGCATGGCAATACGAATTCTGCATGTAGATACTATTTTCAATGTCAAACTTGACTGACCTCAATGACCGTTGGACAACCCGTAAACGGCAAAGTATTGACGTGAAGATTATTCACTTCTTTTCCATATCCAATCTTTTATCAAAGATACTTATGTATATATTTCTGGCCGGACATCTTATCTTGAGACTTCATAAAGTTATCGACTTGACTATTACTTTGCAAAAGGGATTCTGAACTCACTAGCAGTAGGTCATGATGCCGTACTGAAGCCCTGTCAAAATCCTATAAAGTACTTACTTCAAGTATCACATGGAGATACTGAAGAGTATGAATCAAACTTGGCTGTGGCTAACGCTTCGCCTTGGAAGGCAGCTAAGATATATAATCACAATCAACTATTCCCGCAATATGGGACTCAAAGACCAGAACAACGTCTATCTTAAAAAACCGGCATCTTGTCTCTTCTCTCTCTGACGTATCTCTCTGACGTCATTGCAGTAAAATCTGCGAGAATAATCGCTCATTTCAGTAAGATTTTAGTCATAAAATGATAATAAATAAACCCGCCCTATTGTGTCTGACGGTGATCCTCTCACACGCCAGCATAGCGCTGAATTTTATGCAGTGCTAACGATCCCACGGTAAAAATCTAACACGCGTTTTAGTTTCGGTTTCGAAAACGTACTACAGTTGACATTCAAAAATCCGGCCATCGATAATCCGGTTCCTTCAGTTTTCCGGAATGGATTTCGGAGCGCATTTTTTAATTTACCTCGTTGGCGCGCCACTGTTTTCTGGAGCCGTTTATGTTTTGATGCAGCTCAACACCCCGCTTCGCTTGAGACGTTCTGCCCGCGAGACAACTAGTATATACACGCTGTGGGCAAGGCTAACGGATACACACACACAGACAGTTTAAATTCTCGACGCGTAGTGTAGTTGTGACGTCACAAAAACAAGTTGGTTTATTTGAAAAATTAAAAAGTGAGACAGAAGGAGGGGGACAAGATGGTAGACTTATGTAAAAAGTTATAATTAACGACTGTCAGTGATAAAACTGAAAATCTAAACGCAAATGAATGTAGTCATAAAAATTATATATTCGTGTAGCTTAGTGTATTCTGAGCACAAATATGTTTTAATATTAAGGGTAGTCCAATTATTAGCCAAGTTATTGAGAAAATACTATTTGACTGAAAACGCTTAGACGAACAGACTGTTGTCCTTGATCGTTAACTGTAACGTTATTGGGAACGATAGTTGAAAGGAGGCATAGGAGTAATTCGAATCTGATTGGAGGGTATAGGAGGGTAGACAGAGAGTATTGGTTGGGCAGAAAAGATAAAATCTATATTTAGAAAAATCATTTCTAGAAGTGTGAAGTAGTGTTTTTCTTTTTAAATTTTTGAAAATTGAAATGCTAGACCCTCGCTGTGATTGGGCCGGTCTAGGCATATTGGCAAAAAGCGTTTACAGCTCAGCGCCAGTTGATAAAGAAATATTCTAGAAGCAAGCTGCGTTGTTCTCAGCAGTACCAAGTGTGTTATTAATCATTGGCAGTCTGAACAGAAGGCAAAGCTGAACTTAAACTACTCTTTATGCGAAAGCCAGTCAACGTACGTTTGTGATATTTCTTTGAATTGTGGTAAGGAAGGAATTTATTAATTTTGTTATTTCAATAAAATTGGTGTCTGCGATACTGCTCGATTGGGAAGGTTTTCGACTAAGTAAAGAGTCCCCAGCTGAGTTATGCAGGACCTGTGGTGTTGTGTTAAAGCAGTAAAAGCAGTAAATTAATGTGTATTGCATAACTGAAAATGATTTCCACAGTTGCCAGTGGGAAAGCTAACCCACGTTATCCTATGGAAGATCATCATTGTTGAAGTGTCAGAGGCGTTGTAGCCCTTAGGGAACAGAATAGGGGCACTGGTAATGCATTGTCATCTCAGAGTGGTATGGTGTGGTCAGAGAGATCTGACCCTTTTTCTTTATGTCAATTATTACATGTGAAGGGGAATATAGATGTGTTTTTAAGAATCATAACGTTGTTTCAGAAGGTTTTGTTCTGGTACAGTGTGGGTACCAGAACCCTGGGGGCGTTGTTGCAGTGTACTAAAGTAACCTATTGTTTGGACCCTGAGGTCTAGTTACTGCACCAGGAACTTTGTCAGCGTGGTCATACCAGAGAGCCTGTGAAAATGACAGCAACATCATTTATCTAGATAAGTGCCATACATGTCGGCACTCAGTTTATCCACAAAAATAACTATATTTCTGTATAGAAATAATATAAAATAAATTGTTGGCAAGAAACTTTCAAGATAATTTTAAAAGAGAAAGAGGGAATGATGACAGTACCCCACCCATACTATTAATTACCAGTGTCATTAACTTAGTGAACATAGATACACATATTTTGATTGTCTTATTATAAATTGAATGGACAGAAGATCCATGGTAGTATTTAAATTGTTGTAAATACATTCATAATATCAATTTTGGTTGTTGGACCTGATGCAGAAAATTCTGATCAGGCCAAATAAATTGTAAATAACCATTTTACCAAACTTTTAACACAGACTTCTATAAGATATATTTCTTAGAGTGTCAGTGTGTTTGTGGTTGTAGTCTTGACTCGGTCATATATATATATATATATATATATATATATATATATATATATATATATATATATATATATATATATATATATATATATATATATATGTATGTGTATGTGTGTGTGTGTTAGTAAATACATGTGTTTGTAGTACTTGTACTTACAATACATCATACACTCATAACCCTAGACATATAGACGTAGCTAACATACATATTAGTCAAGAATAAGTCTGATTGAGGTCGTAAGGTGGTAGCAGAAAGGTGTTCTGATAAATCAATCCAACATTTAGTATAATCAGGAACCTTCACAGCTGACCTCATTCAGTACACTAGGAATAACATCTTGTTACATCAAATCCACCACAGTCATCAGCGCTCTTAGGCAACCAACAAATATATCGCACCGAATTTGTGCACGTTGGTGCATAATAAATTTAAGTTATTATCACATACATAGATGCGTACCTAAGTACGTCTAACAAAGTTAGATTTTGGCATCTGGTAATCTGTTAAGTCTCGCATCATAAATGGTTGTGCGAAAATAGACGTAACAGTATACCCCGACCACGGATTAAAAAAAAATAATTATATAATTTTTTTTCTTCAAATTATCGCGACGAGGTCAATCAAATTATCTGGTACATCAATCAATAGATATTATTAAAATATGGGTATGAGACGAAGAATAGTGGTGAAAGAGATATGATACTAAATTCAACTTAACGAAATGAGATGGAATGTACGAAATAGTACGATAACTATCAATTAAAATTGGAACATGTTATAGCACTAGTGAAAATAGGTGATGAATGGAGATAGTAATCAAACAAAATGCTAGCGAAAAAATTATAAATGAATGAAGAAATAAAAATGGAAACTAAAGTATGCATGTAAAAGTATAAATGTAAGAATGATGAAAGAAAATAGTCGAATCAAACAATACTCCTAGTAGGGCGTAAGATTATTAAGCGACGCCAATGAAGTATGAATGATGAAGTTGCTAACTAAGATATGTAATCACAATCAACTATTCCCGCAATATGGGACTCAAAGACCAGAACAACGTCTATCTTGAAAAACCGGCATCTTGTCTCTTCTCTCCCTGACGTCATCAGCGCTCTTAGGCAACCAACGAATATATCGCACCGAATATGTGTACGCTGGTGCATAATAAATGTAAGTTATTATCACATACAGAGATGCGTACCCAAGTACGTCTAACAAAGTTAGATTTTGGCATCTGTAATCTGTTAAGTCTCGCATCATAAATGGTTGTGCGAAAATGGACGTAACAAAGATGTAGAATCGTACACATATCTTGACAGTAATATAGACAGATTTGGAGGGATAGACAATGATATCAAAATAAGAATACAAAAAGCAAGAGGAGCTTTCATTGCATTGGGAACATATGGAGAACAAGAGAAATCAAGTCCAACACGAAAATAAGAATCTTCAACTCAAATGTCAAGTCAGTCCTATTGTATGGCTCTGAGACATGGAGAGTGTCGTAGATTTATAATATAGGTTTGAAGCTATTTAAGGTCCGGTCTGAGCAGAGGTGATAGTGGAAAATGTGTGAGACTAAAGGTGCAAGAAAATAGATTTTTTTAACGAGGGGGTGATAGTGTAAGTGAAAGATCAGTCTCTGGAGTGAGTAGTTCTTTACTCCAACCTATCTATACGACTGTATTGTAAACAGACGACCTTTCACTCCTTATATATATCAACTATAAGTTACACCTCACATACATACACAATTACGTGACAAATACGCACAGACGTGAAAAACTATTGATACTATATATGGGTAGGGTAGGGGTATTAAAACCTACGTTGCGCCACAAGACCTTCTCAGGGACAGACAAACAAGCCACATAAGGGAAAGAAAGTGAGAAGTAAGTGGAAAACATTCCTGCAACGTAGGTTTTTTCCTGCCCTTTCTTCTAGTAAGACGTATTACAATTTTGTTTCCTCCATTCTACCGTTTTACCCCGTCTTACTGCAGTCTTCCTCATATACTCGTTTCTGTGATATGGAGTGCAATGTGTAAAATAAATTTTGACTCAAATATTTTTAGAATAGTGCTAAAAGAAATACATGATTACGTTAAAGGATATCATCACTTAAGAAAGGCTAATATGGGGGGGGGGGGGGGGGGAGGGGGGGGTAACTTATAGATTCTCATCGATTTGGTTTGGCCGCTAGGAAACAGTTAAAATAACTAATGTACACATTTAATGCAAAACTTAAAGAATGATCAGAATCAGCATGATCACAAACAAACGGCCTTAAAACTGGGCCTACAGGAATTTGAAATAATGAAGGACTGGCAATTAAGAATTATTGAAAATTGTTTTCAGCCAGAACATCCGACTCTAAAAATTCGGAGTGGGAAATGGCCGATTTGACATAGAAATCTGGCCTTGCTAATAATCATGGCAGACACCGCCTACGAGAGAATATTATGTGTCAAAAATGAAGTACAGGTATACAGAATTCCCCCTCGACCCTCAAATAGAGGTTACAGGTAAATAAAAACTATTGAATTTAAAAGAGGAATGTGTGTCCCAGCCATATGTTACGTGTGGTATAGTTTGCCTGCGTTACTTTGTGAATCATTCGTTGGTGAAATAATTTGAATATGGCGTGCAGTAACTTATAGCGATCCTTCTAACAATAACGGTACAACGCAACATTATTACACTACACTGAGAGTAGACAAGACCTAGAGAATTGCACAGTTTAATAAAACAGTATATAACAAGAGTTAAAATTAATATATAGGCCTAAGGATCAATGATGGTGTGAGGATTAGGGGTAGTCGGATGGGGTGTTCAAATGAATGATGGTAGGTAGGCCTAATTGGGTGTCATCCCGAGGCTTTCTCACCTCTGTTCACCTTGTTAACAACCCTCTGCTCACCTTGTTAACAACAGGGCAGTTATAAGAGACTTTACTCTTTTCTTCTTCTTCTTTTAATTTTGTTGTTTGTATTTAGTTCAAGACTAATCGACATATAAGAGAAGACTCTAGGCAGAAATATGTCTCCAACTATATAAGGAAAAGACGATGGTCTTATATCGGTCATGTCCTACGCATGCAAAACAACAGAATACCACTACAGGCGCTCACTTGGGTTCCTGAGGGTAAGAGGAAAAAAGGAAGACCAAAAGAAACACTCAGAAGAACAATAATAAGAGAAGGAAGAACGTTGGGATTAAACAATGTGCAAAAGCTAAGAGGAGTGGCGTCACAACGTACAACCTGGAGAGCACTGGTTTCTGCCTTATGCGCCGTGTTTGGTGCTTAAAGAATTTATTATTATTATTATTATTTATTTATTTCTTTTGTGTGGAAAGGGCAGGGCACACACGTACATTCACTCAATTCTACAGTTTTTATTTAGCTAGGCTACTGTATTTGGACTGAGTGGAGAAGATACTATATTTAGAAATCGGAAATCAGATTTTATTATCTTGAATTTACTACATAATATATCTCAGTTATAACCCATCAAGGATTGAACATGATATTTTGTTAAAAAATAAAAATTACACTAGGCCTATATGTTATAAATGTGTTATATTGTGTGTGTTTTGTTTAAACCTCATGAAATCATGCACTCAGATATTGTGTGCATGGTTTGAATTGTTGCATTGATGACATAAACACCATTCCGTCATATTTACGAAGCAAAATATTAAATATTTTGTCAGTATGAACTTCCAGTTACTATCACATTTCTCTGTTTGACCAGGGCCGATGAATGGAAACTGGAGAGTCCAGACTGGACAGGAAGATTGCGGGTTGTGTCCAAAGGGAAAGATTTGATTATAAAATTGGAAGACAAGACCAGTGGCAAGTATATTTATCAAGTATTATTTCAGCAAACCGTAAGCCTTCATGGGTTGAAACGAAGCACTGTGCTTTAGCCCCATATTAGCCCAGATATCTATTATTAAGTAAGAATTCAATTAGGGATTGATAATGGGAAAGTTGGAAGTTTATTATTCATTATAATTTAATGTACGATGTTGTATTGCGGTTTTTATTTTTTTCAGATTTATTATGTATCAATAAGGTTGGAAAGTGGTAGGGTTAAGATTAATGTTAGGCAACATGTTTGTTTATGTGCGCTCTAACCGTTGACGATGAAACCAGAAACAAAATATGCACAGCATTCTTCCGCATGTGTGAAACTCATGTGCTTATACTAACGGTGCATAGCAAATTATGTGTGCAGACGTAAAAAAAGATGACGTGCGAAAAATCTAGCCCGGATAGTTATCTATTCGGCGGCCAATTGAGTCAGCCGTGTCGTTATGGGTTAGGATTACAGTTGGGTTTAGATTTAGAAATGCCAAACATAACACAGAAAGTCTATAGGATAAGAGTTTTTGTGTTAGGTTTAGCATTTCTAAAACTAAACCCAACTCTAATCCTAACGACGCGGCAGACTTAATTGGTCGCGGGGGTAGATATTGATTTGGGTGAAATGGAGGACATGGCCCCTTGGTGCTTCGTTTTAACCGCCTGAATGATTAGAAACCACCATAGCAAGAGCATGTAAATGCTTTTTTGCAGGCTTCCTGCGAGGGGGACCAGGTGCAATAGTGAATCTATGCTCCATAGAGAGTAAAAAAGGAAAATGATGCTGTAATTCAGATAATTCATCTCAGTCGAGCTAAACAAAAATACGTCCTCCATTAAGGAGGTTTATAATGCAGAAAGCAGAGGTGGACTCAAACGTATATCTTGCAAGCTACATAGATACATTGGAGGACCAACACATAAACTATAGTTTTCTACTTGAATGTCAAGGCAGTACTGTTGTGTGGCTGTGAAACATGGAGAGCAACAAAAACAACAACCAAGAGATTACGGACTTTCATAAATGAGGGCTGGCACAGAATAGAAGGATTGAAAATCCTATGGTGGGATCACCAGTTTGAACTGATGTAAAGAACCAGACAAATGCTAGTGGAACAAGATAGGACACACATTGAGGAAATCAGGCCATAGATTTATATCACAGTTCTTGTTCTGGAAACCCCAAGGTAAGAGAAACGGAGGGAGACATTCAAACTCATGGAGAATGGAAGTATAAACAAACATGAAAGGTAAGTTTAAAATATGGATTACGTTAAAAAGATGGCACAAGACAGGAAGGCTTGGCATGAATTGGGTAATTGCTTATGTTCTGTTTGGAGCTGAAGGTTAATAAATGTTTACAATTAAAATGTTATTTGATGCAAAATAATAATAGTAACTTCAATTTGTCCCAAAATAATTATAGTAACTTCAATTTGTCACAAAATAAGAATAGTAACTTCAATTTGTCACAAAATAATTATAGTATCTTCAATTTGTCACAAAAATAATTATAGTAACTTCAATTTGTCACAAAATAATAATAGTAACTCCAATTTGTCACAAAATAATTATAGTAACTTCAATTTGTCACAAAATAATTATAGTATCTTCAATTTGTCACAAAATAATTATAGTAACTTCAATTTGTCACAAAATAATTATAGTAATTTAAATTTTTCACAAAATAATAATAGTAACTCCAATTTGTCACAAAATAATTATAGTAACTTCAATTTGTCACAAAATAATAATGGTAACTTCAATTTGTCACAAAATAATTATAGTAACTTCACTTTGTCACAAAATATTTATAGCAACTTCAGTTTATCACAAAATAATTATAGTAACTTCACTTTGTCACAAAATAATTATAGTAACTTCACTTTGTCACAAAATAATTATAGTAACTTCACTTTGTCACAAAATAATTATAGTAACTTCACTTTGTCACAAAATAATTATAGTAACTTCACTTTGTCACAAAATAATAATAGTAACTTCACTTTGTCACAAAATAATAATAGTAACTTCACTTTGTCACAAAATAATTATAGTAACTTCACTTTGTCACAAAATAATCATAAGCCGTAATACTTCAACCCTTGAAGGTCTACAGTAGAAACAAACCTTTAGTCACTGAAGCCCAGTAGATCTGCCATTCCCAACCTTCCATATTTACCGTATGTTGAGAAATTTATACCCGTTTTGGATCTTAAAAAACGTACCCTCGACTTACAATCGAGTCAAAAAAAAAGATTAATGAAACCAGTCAGTGTTGCTCCCCGCCCTTCCCGCCACATACTGGTATCCTTCGGATATAAACTTTCTGCTTGATTAAATATTGTTATCAAGTAATACATGTTTGAATTCACACAAGGTCACAAATTTCAACTGGGGTACGCTTTGTTGACCAGCCTCCTTCGTTTGATCTGTCAGCAAAACCATTACTTCTTTCACTAAATTCACTTTCGCCATTGTCACTGGCAGTCAGACTTTTCAGGCGGGTGATTTCAAGTGTTTTAAACGGGAAAAGGCTAAGCTGAAAGTGATAAAATTTGCAGAAATTCTAATGCAATGCAGGAATTCAGAATAAATTAAAAACTTATCTGACATATAATCTGGCCATTCATTTTGGAAGCTTTTTTAGTCCTAAAGTCTAGGGATCAATCTATACTCGAGTATATATGGTAATTTTTAAAATAAATTTTTTTTTTTTTTAATGTTTTCCTGTTTCAGGAGAACTTTTTGCACAGTGTCCAGTTGAGACTTACCCAAGTATTGCAGTAGAGTCAGTTATGGACTCAAGCCGTTACTTTGTGATACGTATCAAAGATGAAAGTGGTAAGTATTTATTTAATTTGAAGATGGTTTTTAAATTGCCTACAGTGGTTGGTGTAAAGAGACATGTCCCAAAAAAAAAATTCCACATGGCTTGAGGAGACCACAAAAATAAACCTGATGCAACTTGCCACTCACAAATTTTTGTCTTAAAAAGTGTTATTCCTTGCGTTGGTGAGAGTTACTATGTTTCACGTATCAGGTTTGTGACATTTTTGCTCACTACAAATAAGACGATTAGATAATGTTGACTCCTTTATTTGATTTTTCTTTCATTGATGTTATTGACACATTAAAGATCATTACAAACCTTAGTGATGTATTTATACTTATTATTTATTGTTTCAATATTAATTTTCTAATGGTCTTATGTCCATTTTCAGGGAAAAGTGCATTTATAGGCATTGGATTCCATGATAGAGCAGATTCTTTTGATCTGAATGTGTCAATTCAAGACCACTTTAAGTAAGTGTCATTTTTATTCTTCTACTCCCCAGGGAACATAAGACCTTTAACAAATTCACGACATGTCCTCTTGTACTGTGCCATCTGCTTCAGGTCTTTCCATGTCCTTGTTATTTCTTTCATGTCTATCTCCAAATCTGTCCTCCATATTTTTTTGGTCGTCTTCTACATCACTTGCCCTGGGGATTCCAGAACAAGGACTACCTTGTAATGCTGTCAGGAGGTTTCCTCTATGTGCTTCCTATCCAACTCCAGCATCTACTTCTCACCTGTTGTTCCACAGGTTATTTGTCTGGTTCGTGTCTTTGACTTTGGAGCCAGTTTCCTTGCACCAATTAAACCCCTCCTGTTGTGTCCCATGTATGCCATTTCCTGTCGGTCAGAGCCAGTTATGTAAATGAGTATCTTCTTCTCTTTTGATCCTTAGCCACAGACTGTCAAAGCAGTCAGTGGCCATCACGCCTGGTGGCATCTTGTAGGGCAGCAACAAACTGCTTCCACTTTGTTTAATCGGTGACCATCCTTCGTACAGTACCCCAGCTCTGGTTCATTCATTGCATCTCTGCCTCCACAGTTCTCCGCCAAGTTGTTTTTGATCGGCCTCTATTTCACTTTCCTTCAGGGGTCCATAGCATAGCTATTCTTGTGATGGCATTGGAGTCTCTTCTGAGGACGTGGCCAGCCCAACTCCAGCATCTGCCAGCTATGATGGTGTGTATGTCCTCTTGGTTACTCCGAAGTAGTTCTTGGTTAGTGATAGTATTCGGCCAAAAGATTCAGAGAATTTTCCGCAGTGTGTGTGGAGACTGTGTAGAGAAGCGCAGAAAGTACACAGCTCTCGTATAATCTTAATTTGGTGTTTGTGCTGTACTGGGAAGACTTCAGGATGTTGTCGAGACTAGGAAAGGCTGTTCTCGCTTTATACATTCTGTTCTTGATTGTAAGTGAGTAAGTCATCAGCAAAAATCAGTGTTCGTCCCAACCCAGTTGGCTGAATGGTGGCTACTTTTGCTATATACACCGGTGATAGTGGAGAACCTTGGGGTAGTCCCGGGCAAATTGGCATTGGGTCTGATGTCCATGTTCCCAAGCGAAATGCCACTGATCTCTCAGTTAAGGCAGCTGTTATCCATCTCGTTAGCCAAGGGTTAACACCGCAAGCCATTACACAGTTCATTAATGTTGCACTGTTATAAGCATCCTCTAGGTCAATTGCAACAGCAACCGTTTCTCGTTTACCCTGGAACCCTTCGTACACATCATAAGCAAAAGTTCCAGCGTTACCTCATGTTACTTTCATGGACCTATAGCTTTAGAGAGTATCAGGTAGGATCTGTGCATTTTCAAGGTGATTCATTATTTTCCTTGCTACTATCTTTTCTAGTAGTGTACCGTAGACATTCTGCATTGCGATAATTCTATAGCTGCTGAGAAGTGTGGGGTCTTTATCAGGTTTAGGAAGTGGCCGTCAGTAACTATGTAGCCAATCTTCTGGCACCTCAGTATTCAGTATGCTGGTGTTGAAATCACTCACCACATTCTTAATGCCCGTGTCATCGAGCTGTTTTATGTGGTGATACTGTACACCATCAGGACCAGGGGCAGTGTTTCTACTGGTTTCTAAAGTGCACACAAAGTCTTCTTTGGTTATGAGGTCAAAATATATGTCGCCTCTTCTGTCGCTTCCCAGGATACGGTCTTTAAATGAATTCAGCCAAAGGCATGCCGCTTAAAAAAAAACTTTGAGTAAGGGAAACGTAAGGGATGCGATCCATCGCAATGTTTCCTGCGACCTATAGGTAGAGAATCAATGTTTAGAGGGAACACATAGATATTATGTGATAAGACTCATATCCATTTGCATGTGTCTGCAGTTACTTGTTAACGGTATTTTCTTTTAAGACACTTGCACAGTTCTAGCCCCTGTTGACACCTATTTTTCTTTCTGTCCATTAGTGTTTTCTTTATGTTGTTTTTTTTTTTTACTTTTTCACTTGAACGTGCTTTGTGTAGTTCCCGCAGGTCTCTGAGTAGACACAGAAAAACAGGACTACTGATACATCAGGTAAGTCATAAAATGTGACTGTAGTGTGAGGTAGCGCATGGGGGCAGGCAACCTCATCATGTTAAACAAATTGCTGCATGAATCACTGCTGCAGGAGCACAAGAATGCTTTGATGCAGGCTTCCTGTGAGGCGATTGGCTGCAGTTGTCACATCATTCTCCGTAAGGTAAAAGAAGAAGTTTGAATGTTTGAAATAAATTATGCGTTTAAGTTGATGGCGTCTGACTTGCAACTTTCAGATGGTTGAAGCAGGAGGCAGAAGAGGAAAAAAGTGCTCGTGCTGTTGATACAGGCCCCAAACTGGACTTGGGGTTTAAAGAAGGACAAACTATAACCTTGAATTTGGGGGTAAGTCTCTTAGATGTTGATTAATGTGTGACTACTTAAAGCACTTGACTATAGATGAAAATGAGTGCACAAATATCAAATCTTGATTTCAATCTTGATATCAGTCAGACCTTGGAGGAAGACTTTTCAGAGATGTGGCTGCATAAATAAACCATGGTCCTTATTTGCCACATCCTTTACCTTCCTTTGTTTCGAAACCTAGTTGGTCTTTGGAATGCCATGTTCTGTTGATTGCTTTATTATTTGTTTCCACATGTGATTGTATTGGGCCAGAATTAATCTTTCTCCTGTCCATTTATAAGGAGCGCAAAGGAAAATGAATGAATGAACATTAGTACTGGGGGTTGAATGGCCTTTGAATACAAAACTTAGCAGTGAATACTGATTAAGCTGCCTTGGACCAATACAGGTGGTTGTCACTGAGGACGACGTGGGATATTTATGAGAAGCATCTATGTTATCCTTTTACATGCTTCCTAAGGTGCATAAAATTGCTAACCCTGGTAGGCCTATTGTTTCAGCCTGTTCTTGTCCCACTGAACGTATTTCTGAATTCCTTGATAGTCTTCTTCTTCTGCGTTTGGTTTGTCTTCTTCTTCTTCTTCTTCCATCCTTAGCCACCAACCGGCAAAGCAGTATGTGGCCAGTACGCCTAGTGGCGTCTTAGGGCAACAACAAATTGATCAATCTATCGCTGTTTCCACCACGCCTAGTGGCGTCTTTGTGGAACAGAAACAGACCAAACAATCTATCGTTGTTTCCGTAATCAGATTGGTTGGCAAGCAGGTGATCAGCCCACTGTGCGAAGTTTTTACGGGATGGGGTAAACAGCCCCATGCCCAACCCTCCTTAGTCGCTTTTTACGACATGCGTGGTAGGGTGCAGTGTTACTATTCTTTGCTTCCCTTTCGGGCCCCGGCAACACACGGGTGGTTTGGTTTGTAGTCAAGCTAAATCTGCAGGCCTGTCGCCAGGATGAAGTCCACAGTCTTTACCAGGTCGGCGCGGCAGCCCCATAGCTTCTGCTGGAGCTCAGCACCCTTTGGCCAGGTTGCACGTCGCGATTCATCATGGGTTGGACAGTTCTGGAGAATGTGTTCTGGGGTCTGGATTCCAGTTCCACATTGGCATTCATTTGTGTGGGATATCCTGAGGCGATAGAGATGTCCAAGTAATCTGCAGTGACCAGTTCTCAGGCGGAAAATTGTGGTCTGTTGGTATCTGTTTAGATGGTGGATTGGGTCATCTCTGCTGTATATATCCCCTTCCTCCTTCCACTGATTTTTGTACTTGTTGTGGATGATGGTTTTTGCTTCCCGATAGGGCAATGGGTGGCTGTATTGTTCCATTTTACTGCCACTTCTTGATAGAGCATCTGCTTTCTCATTACCAGCAATTCCACAATGGGAGGGTAACCACTGAAGGGCAATGGTTGATGACCTTTGGATGATGTTAAGCTCAGATCTGATCTCATTCATCATGTTATCATTTCTGGTGTTTTGTATTGATTCCAGTCAGTGAAGATTACTATCTTAGCTTGTGGCTGCTGTTTGGGTCTGGTGAGGATCTTCAGGGCTTGCAGTAATGCCATAGCTTCTGCCCTAAAATTGGAGAAGATCTTTCCAGTTGGGAAGGCCTTTTGGATGATCTTTCCATTTAGGAATCTTATAAAAATGCCTCCTCCACCGTTCTTTACTGCCCCCTCAGCGGATTCATCTGTGTATGCGTGTGTCCACTCCTTCGGGTTGTACTTTTCTTCAATCATTTCTTGAGCCAAAGTTTTTAGTTGTTGAGGGGTCTGGTGGCCTTTCTTTTTTATTTCAGGGACTTCTGTGATGATAGATATATTTCCATGGCAGTCGTCTGGCTCCTCGTAATCAATTAACATTTCAATCTCAGTAGATCGGTTTGGGAGGAGGTCTTCATGGCATCGATGCAGATGTTTGGAGATGTTTAAGAAGCTGGTTCTTTTCAGCCTGTTCTTTGTCAAACTATGGAGTTTGGCATGCATTGGATGACTTGGCATTCGTAGAAGCTTCTCACTGTGAGTGAATACCTTTTCCTCACGTCTGTCATCAAGAGAGCGGATGTTGGTGTATCTCTCCATTGCCTGGATTGGAGAAGTCTTCATCCCTCCAGTGATTAATCTAAGGCCTGAATTTTGCACTTTCCCTAGATGTTCTGTGTTTGTTTTAGATGCCGTGGCCCAGGCTGACATGCCATATTCAAGTACAGGTCTGTGCCTGTATAGACTTTTTTAAGTATGTTGGTATTTGCCCCCCAACTAGTGCCAGCCAGTTTCTTCATAATAGAGAGCTTTCTTATTGCTCTCTGTTCTACTGCTTTTATGTGCAGCTTCCAGGTGAGTCTCTTATCCAACTTGACTCCCAGGTATGTTGGGTTTTCCTCAATTGGAAGCTCACTTCCATTTAGTTGCAGTTTGATCATTTCTTGGCGATTTGACAGAGAGAAGCAGGTTGCTACTGTCTTGGAGAGGTTTATCTGTACTCCCCAATCTGATGCCCATTTACCGATGGTATTTAGCGCTGCTTGCATCCTGAACTTCGCAGTAGGCAAATGTTCAGCAGCACACCAGGCAGCAAAATCGTCAGCATGAAGAGCCCGGACAGTTTCTCTGCAATATCATTTATATATATGATAACAAGTGTGGGGGAGATAACTCCTCCTTGTGGCACACCCTGTTGTAGAGTGATGCGATGGCTCAGTTTCCCGTCAAGTTTTACTCTTGCTGTGCGGTATCAGAGAAAGTCCAGTATCCAGCTGAACATTCTCCCTTCAATTTTGTTATTGAGCATCTTAAGGAGTCCTTCTTTCCATACCTTATCGAAGGCTTTTGTCAAGTCTACAAAAACCGCCAGTACAGTAGAACTCCATTTATCCGAACCCCAATTATCCGAACATCCAATTATCCTGACACTTTTTCCAGAAAAAAAAAAAATCAGATGCCACAGTCACGTTAGACTAAAATTCTGAATCTTTTGATGCGGCAAACTTCAAATGTGTGCGAACAATTTGTAGAGAATGGGATGGCTAATGGTCGGTCGCTTACGTACAGGAAGTCAGTTAGATCATAAAGTCAGTTAATATCTGGTTTAAAAATACAGTGTACGTGTGCGTTCTAGGTAGAACACTGGCTAAACAGACAGTTCAACTTAAAATAATTGTGTCTGCTACTACAGCAGAATAATTTTGGCGTACAAGTATTTCTCTGTGCGATATGGCATCTTCCAGTAGGCCTAAAGCATATAAAAGGAACCGCAATGTTTTGTCAATTGAAACGAAAACAGAATTTATCAAGAGACTAGGACAAGGTGAAACTGTGTCTTCACTTGCGAGGATTTTCAATGTTGGGAAAGCTACCGTCTCTGACATTAAAAGTAACAAGGATAAAATTATGAGTTTTGCATCGAAATTTGATAGTGAAAATGGGTCGAAGAAACGTACTAGCGATGCAACTGCCGCTAAAAATTTTATAGAAACATTCTTGGCTTTTTTGGAAGAAGAAGGTTATTCACTCGAGGATGTGTATAATGCCGATGAGACTGGCTTATACTGGAAATCATTGCCTCAAAAATCACTTGCATCTCAGCGCGAAGCAGCTGCCCCTGGGTTTAAAAAGTGCAAAGAGAGAGTAACAATTTTGGTAGCCGCGAATGCCAGTGGAAGTCATCGTTTACCGGTGCTAATGATCGGCAAAGCCAAAAAACCACGTTGTTTAAAGAATGTGACATGTCTCCCATTGTGTTACAAAGCACAGAAGAGTGCTTGGATGAATAGTGAAATATTTCTTGATTGGTATACAAATCAGTTCATCCCAAATGTGAAGAGGTTGGGAGAACAAGAAAAGAAAACTGGAAAAGTAATTCTTCTACTGGACAATGCACCATCTCATCCAGAGACGGATACATTGAATGCAGTTGATGCAAATTTTAAAGTAATTTTTCTGCCTCCCAATGTAACAGCACTGATTCAACCAATGGATCAGGGTGTTATAGCAAAGCTTAAAAAGATGTACAAGAAGGAAGTCCTGCGTCGTTTATTGTTGGCTGAAGATGAAGAAAGTGTGGTGGCGTTTTCCAAAAAGCTTAATCTCAAAGACTGCTGCTATATGTTAGCTGATGCTTGGACCACCCTGTCACAAGATAATCTCAACAAGGCTTGGAGTAGATTGCTTGGGAAAAAAGGAGGAAATGAAACTACTGCAGTGGACACAAATGATGATTGTATAAATGAAGTTGTGGAACTGTTTCAAGCAATGCCCGGATTTTCGGACTGTGACAAAGATGATGCACACATGTGGCTAGAAGATGATAATGATTCTGGTTTTCAGTTTTTGAATGACGAAGAAATTTTGTCTTTTGTGCAAGAAGAAAACCAAATACATGTAGTGACCGATGATGAAGACACCTCAGAAGTACATGATGTACTTGTAGATTATGAAGAAAAACCAAAACGTCGACCAAGTCCTGAAGAGGCCTTTATAGCACTAGAAACTGCGATGGCTTGGTACGAGCAAGAAGATGACAGCTGTCCTACACAGCTTCTGCTGTTGAAGAGAATTCGGGACTTAGCAGCCAAAAGGAGACTATCCAGTTTGGTGCAAAAGAGGATTCCTCATTATTTTAAATAGTGGGCTACATCTGTGCAAGTACATATATACGTAAGTTGCGCCTGGTTTTGAATCGTTTGTAATGTTATTTTGAAAACATTTCTCTTTCTTAACAAAAATAATTAATACAAGAAGTACATGCACTGCAGTGTAATAAAAGATTTTGGTGATACAGTGATCTAATACAGTGTGGGTATTATTATTACAGTACAAGTAAATATGTTTTATAGTGTATTTTCCTTGTGATGGTTAATTATTTTTAGAAATATGTGTACATGTACTCGATACATTATGTAATCCAATTATCCGAACATTTGATTATCCGAACGATGCTCGGTCCCATGGGGTTCGGATAAATGGAGTTCTACTGTACTTTCTTTTTCTCCTGAAAGGCATTTTCTACTTCCTGGGCTAGATAGACTAGCTGGTCTTCGGTGCTGCGATTTTTCCTGAATGCTGACTGTGTTATCAAGCAGATGGTTTTTTTCCAGATGTTTCAGTAATCTTGAGTTCACCATTCTTTCCATTACCTTACCCAGACAGCTCAGTAAGCTAACTGGTCGGTAGCTGGACTTGCTTGTTTTCTCCTTTTGTTTCTTTCTGATGGGAACAATGATTGCTTCTCGCCATCGATCTGAAAATTTTCCAGTACTCCATGATTGGTTGAAGATTAGGAGGAGCTTGTGCCTGGCTACAGGTCCAAGGTTCTTGATCATATCATTTGTGATGCCATCTTTTCCTGGAGCTTTCATGTTCTTTAGTTTTGTTATGGCAGCACTGAGTTCTCTCATAGTAAGGGGTGACTTCATGCAGGTATCTGGGTTTTGGTGCTTCAGTTTTTCTTTTACTTCCTTACGTACTTCTTGAATACGTGCATGTGAAAGTGATGTGGTGCTTTCTTCCTTGTAGAAATCTGCCAGGATGTTTGCTGCCATCTTTCCTGTGTGGTATTTTTCATTTTCCTTGATGACATTCTTACAGTAGCTGGTTGTTGTTTCTTCATTTAGCACTCTTGTCAGACTCCACAGCTTGCTTGAGTCCTTTTCCATGTTGAGACTGCTGGTCTTCTGGTGCCAACTCCTTTGGATTTCAGCTTTCTTTTGTTCATTAAAAGTTTGTTTTATGCTGTTGTGCCTCTGGGTGTTCTCTACTGTGGGATTTTGCTCCATAGTTTCCCGTGCTTTATTTAAGTCACTATGGAGTTTTCCCAGGTTGTCACTCCAGTATGGTTTGTAGTCTCGTCGTTTACCTCATGGAATTGACTTCTTTGCTGCTTGCATGATTGCTTCACTGATGATGGAGATGTTTTTATTGATGTTATTTGAGTGGGTAATGTTCTGACAGAGGTTATCAGCTTGTTCTTTAAAAAATCCCCAGTTTGCTTTTTTGAAATTCCAGCTAGGAGACATTAATTTGTCCTGCACTTCTTACCTCAGATATCTGCAACGTGACTGGTACATGGTCACTTCCCCCCAGTTGAGTATTTACTGTTCTAGTGGTGAGTCGATGTATGTCATCTGTAGCCATAGCAAGATCTGGTGTGTTCGTTGTTTTCCATACTCTGGAATAGAAGGTGGGCTTATCCTCTAGTTGGTTTATTAGAATTAGTTTATTCTCTACCATCCAATCTTCCACCTCTTCTCCTCTCGGATCTGTTGCTTCATAGCCCCAGCTGGTTGAGTGGCTATTGAAGTCACCCATAATGAGGTGTCTCGATGCTGCAAGCTTCACTTTCTGTAGCTCCAGAGTTGTGGTTGAAGGGCTGTAGCAGTTTGGGATCATTAAGTCTCCACTGGGCAGCAGTAGTTGGACTGTTATGTATTCAAGTTCATCCTCACCAGATCTGTGTATCTCTACTGCTGGGATTGAGGTTTTAATCAGTGTGAGGATTCCTCCCTTAGTTCTTTTTGCCCTGTCTTGGCGGAAGGATTCGTATCCACGTATAAAGAATCGTTGGGTATCTTTTAGGTGAGTTTCTTGGATGCAGATTATATCAATGTTATTTTCCCTGAGGAATTCTTGTAACTCCAGTTTCTTGTTCCTCACTCCTTCTGCATTCCATTGAGCCACTGTAAGATAGTGGGTTGGTTGGTCAGTTGCTCTACTTTGCCTTCCCCCGACCATTTGGTTGGCAAAGGCACCAGTTGCTTGGGTGGGCCCTTTTGAGGCTAGGGGCCCGGCTCCGCTCCTCCCCGGTAGCTGACACACCATATCTGGAGGTCGTTCCACTATCCGCCACCTGTGGACGCGCCTGGTTGGGGTCGGTCGCCCCTTTTGCCAGGTCCTTGATAGTATTTTCCAGCCTTTAGTCGCCAATCTGCCTTCTTATTTGAAGGACACTACTCATGCTATCTCTACCTTTGATTGGATCAGATTCATGCCTGGCCATACTTACCGTCTTTTCCTCCTAGATGTTTGTTCCCTTTATACTTCTATTCCACATGCTGATGGTCTCAAGGCACTCCAATTTTTTCTCGACCAGCGTACTGATCTTACTATAAGTACAGGTCCGCTTCTTCGCCTTGCTGAGTTGGTTCTTATTCTCAACTCTTTTGAGTTTAATGGCTAATTCTTCAACCAAATCAGTCGCGTTGCTATGGGTACTAAGATGGGCCCTAGTTACGCTTGCCTGTTTATGGGCCACTTTGAATATTTGGTCTTTCAAAGTTACGATGGACCGATACCTGAGTTTTACAGCCGCTATATTGATGATGGTATTGGCATTACAGACGTGTCTAAGGTAGACCTACGTCAATTTATTGACTGTGTTGGTAATTTCAATCCTGCCATCAAATTCACTTCTGAAATTTCTACGACTTCAGTGAACTTCCTTAACATCACTGTGACTATTAGCCCTACTGGTCTTAAAACGTCTGTCTATTATAAGGCTACTGACGCTCATGGTTTCCTTCTTTATACTTCATCGCACACTCTTAGTTGTAAAAATTCCATTCCCTTTTCTCAACTTCTTCGCTTGTGTCGGTTATGTCACGATGACGATGATTTCCATCAGCGAGCTCAAGAGATGCTCGAGTTCTTTCACCGACGTCTTTATCCAGAACATGTTTTATCTGATGCTCTTAATCGCATCACACGCGTCACTCATTAGATGGCACTCACTACTAAACCTTCTGTCCAATCTGACAGACTCAAACTGGTTCTAACTTTCCATCCTCACTGTCTGGCGGTGAAGAGAATTCTGTTTTGACATCTGCCTTTTCTTCACTCTGATCCTGATACCAGAGAGTTATTTCGTGATACACCTTTGGTGGCATATCGTAGGGATAGGAATTTTAAGGATATTCTTGTACACAGTCGCTTGAGACATACTAGCCCTTCATACTTTGGTACTAAACCGTGCCAATGCCGTAGATGTAAGAGCTGTCCGTTTGTACTCCAAACTCAGACAGTCCCTTTTCCGAAAGGAAAATTTGTCATTAGAGAGTCTTTCACGTGCGAATCCAGAAACCTGATTTATGCTATCATCTGCAAGAGGTGTGGCATTACCTATATTGGTGAAACTGGCAGACGTTTGGCAGACAGGTTTTGTGAGCACTTAAATGACATCTATCATGGCAAACATTTACCGGTGGCCCTTCATTTCAATAGGCCTGACCATTCAGGTAATTCCGATATTCATGTCACTGCCCTCCTTTCATGTGTCGGTGATGACCGGACTCGCTTTTCGTTGGAGAATCGTCTTATTTTTCAAATGGGCTGTTTATCTCCAAAAGGCCTTAATGTCTAACATCATTTTGCATAAATTCTGGTGGCTTTTCTCTCTTTTTCATTCTTCTTTATTCGTTGTTTTTTCGATCTATCTTCTTATGTTTTTGTTTTGGTTCATTTCGTATCCTTTTGTATTTTTTTAAATTGTCGCTATCTTATACGTCACTTCCTTAGACGATTTCTTGGACCAGGTACCTCAGTGTTCTATTCCAAGCATCTACGGATCTAGCTAAGTGACCTTTTACTTGTTCCGAAGTTTTGTTCATTCTCTTTTTTTCGTTTTGTTGATTATTTACGAGTACTTTCTTGTTTCGGTATTTCTTTCAGGTTTTACGATTTTCTTGTATTATTATTGTTCTTTTTTCGCTCATCACTGTGGGTATTTACTTTCTCCATCTGCTTGTATCGCTCATTTGGTGTATGTTTCTCATCATCGTATGTTTTTGTAGTACCTATATGTAATTCTTGTCCTTGTCACCTGTTTGTAACTGGCTGACGAAGGGTAAAACCCGAAGCGTCCCATGTTTCATGTGAGCTGTTAATTTGTAGAACTGATTCAATACCGTTTTATTGGTTTATATACTTATGTCTTCAAACAGCTTTATGCCGTGACAGCTGGAGGCGTTAACCTCTCCCGTTCCCACTGCCTTGTGTGTTAGATTTTCTTTTAGTCAAAGTCTTTTGAAGTTACTCATGTTGTCACTTGGAAGGCAAGAGGAAACCACCATCATAATGTCCCTTGTGCAGTCAAAGAATCAAAACATGAACAGCTAAAAAGAATAATGAGGATCCTGAAAGAAGCTGGTGCATGAAGGAAGCTTATTACTTATATTAGAAGGAGACAGTTCACTTTCCTTGGGCATTTAATGAGAAGAAGAAAGCTGTGACATATCGTGACAACATAAAAGCCTGAAGGAAAAGGCGATAGAGGACAATAAAGAGAGAAGATACTGGACAATTTGACATGTGTGAGGATTTACTGTGATTTTATTTTCAACGGGCCCCATTTTTCTTCTCCATGTATTATTTGCGTTTATTTATGAGGAGTTACTGTGGGTTTTAATTTCAATTTCGCCCCAGTTCTCTTTTCTCTGTAAGTAATTGTGTTCATTTTTATTTTATTAGGCATTTGAGTTATATTATTAGGCTGGGTAGATTTTTCAGCTAGGAAAAATCCGAAAACCCGCACCTACCCGGTTAATCGAGGGATGGGGGGTAGATACACGACCCAGGTACGTCGAACCAACGCTTTAACCAATCAAATTTATTTTTGCTAACGCGAACGGTAGTAGTATTATCTAACGTGATGCAATTAGTACCGCGTGAGCAGAAATAAACATGAGTCATGAGTTAGTTAACGATATCATTGGCGGAGGTCAGATATTATTTACTTGCAGCAATATTATTGGTCAGAGGTCGGCCCAGAGGGACGCCATGCGATGACTCATGGCGTGGGTTATAGCGTCGATTTTCTATGATAAATAACGGCGTCAAAAGTTTTAGCGCGAGTCCAGAGAAATTTTGCGGCCGTGAAAACTACTCCTATCGTTTGCTCAGCAAGTTAGCAGTTGCTCAGCGAGAGAAATTCAATACTTTGGGTATGTCTATAACTTATTAGCGAGTAGATAGTTCGTTTCATAATAGATCTTCGCATATTAAAGTAAAGTTTTCTTCTGGGAGTTAATTTAAGTTTGAGGAATTTGAAGTGCCATCAATTGCTATCTTATAGAAATAATAAAAATGTAAGTTGTGCATATAATTTTTTCTATGATAAGCTAGTAGTATCTTTGATTTGTGTAGCAGCTTTGAGATATTAACTGTGTGAGGATAAGCACTTAGATACACAGGCGCTCTGTAGTATGTAGTAGTAGTTGTGAAAATCGCAATTTGATTATGATATTTGCAGTGTAAATACGCGAGCGTGTTTGTGTACTTTAATTTAATTGTGTATTAATTTGTTGTGTAGTCAGGAGACAGGGGTGTAATTACTGAGTTGGTGTAGCAACTGTGTGTTTATATTGTGTAGATTTGATAACCTTCCCGGGTCAGTCGTAAAAAGTAGGGCCTAGGAATTTTACTGGGGAATGTTTCGCTGCAACGAAATAAATGTTTTGACGCCTGAGGCTAGACTAACGTAACAGATTAGGTCAGCCCTTGTCTGGGGTTTTCTTACCAGACAGATAGTCACGTTGAGGTGGGGGAAGAGATAGGAGAAGACTGTAGAGAGTTGACCCTTGGGTAGGAATAGTTGTTTATCGGTGGTGCGTAGTTGTGTAGGGGGGCTGTATTGATTTAGGGGAGAGGTATTTATGTAGGTGGTTATATGTTAAGGATGAGAATATGTTGAATTGTTGTACAGTCGTTATTTTTTTTTGTTTTACAGCATTTTCATGGCACCTAGGGAGGGTGTAAATTGCCCCTACAACTTATCACGGTAATTTGTCGTCTCAGTAGCCGAGGGCTCGAGACATCGCCATAAGGTGAAGAGAACTGGTGAAGCGGTAATACTGGTGCCCAGCATGTATGCACCATTGAAGAAATAAAAAGTTCTCTTGCAGTGAAGCACATGCTTCAGCGGGAACGGGTTTATCTTTAAAATCCGGAGCTCTTAGCTCGGTATACCACTCCAAAGAGGCGCGTGGCCTGGAGTTTTGTTTTATTTATGTACGGCCATAATAATGCCGTTTGTCCCTAAACCCTAAGAGGGTTAAATCGGCCGTTAAAGAATTGTCAGCAGCAGTGAAGCATATACATCTCAAGTCAAGTACCTTGATACCAAAGTCATCAGTGGCAGTAGTCAGGATCAGGAGAGAGGGTCATCGCTCCTTTTCTGAATGCTATCGAGAGAAGGGGCGTAACAGAGACGCCACTCAGCAGAAGACAGGAGTGTCAGAGAGACACTGAGCAGAACCAGAGGAAAGACAGAATTTATAGAGTCAGATAGTCAGAGTCAGAGGACAGCTGGTGTCTGTGGACTTTTAGTGAAACCTTATCTCCTTTATGGTAGTCAGAGGTGGTGAGTCTTTAGCTCTTAACTAAGTCGCGAGTGGCGAGGGAGAGTCAATCTAGGTTCTCACCCTCGAAGCTATAAGTCTCATCTTGCCACAGTCACTGTCATTTCTCATACAAAATCTATCTTCTCAGACTTTCTCATACTAGTGTCTTGTCTATATACTCGGACAAGCTCTAACCTTAAATCCACTTCGTGACAACATGTCATGGAAAGAAGTCAACATCAGAAGTGATAAACAGTTCTAAAAACAAGAAGTTGAGGTGAGACATGATAACATATGCCTCCAGTCATGGCACCTGAAGGAAAAGAACATTAGTAGCACCCCATTTATTTTCAGGGGGTCTTTGAATAGGAACACTACCCCCTCAGGCAAGTTGTAAGAGGCAAAAGATGAGATTGTGCATGGCACTGGCACCCTGATCTTGTGATTCAAATTGCAGCCAAAGCCACTGGTGCATAATCATGTGCTTAGATGTTGGCTTGCTTAAGGGGGCCATCTTCAGTGTCTTGCTCCATAATGGACAAAAAAAAATAACAAAGACATGCAAAGAATTTATTCATTCATTACCTTTGAGCTCCCTGAGAAGTATAGGCTTTCAATGAAATCTTGCAGGGATTTTTCCTGTGGTGAAACGTGTCGAGATCCCAACGTTGCACGCTAAGCTTGGAGGAGTCACTTGAACTCCAGATGTAACTGGCTTTTACCTGGTATCCGCATGCACAGGGATCTCACTATGGACCCATGATAGGCAGGGGGAGTTGAAAAGTGGCTCTGTGTAGGACGTAACAATTCCTTGGGAGAGCCCAGAACCAGGGCACAGTAATTTAGCCCTGTATATTTGGAGAGCTCCCTTGGATGGTGGGGAATGCACAGCATGCCATGCGCTTCTTCCTCTTAGCTTGGGACCAGATGTGATGATCTACAGCTCATGACTTCAACTCAATACATTTCGGAATGGCAGAAAAACCTAGATCTGCAGTGTAGATAATGCCAGGGGGTCTTCAACTTGGTATTGGCTGCAAAAGAGCGAACAAATTCATGCCAAGTCCCTCCTGTTCTGAGCAGGCCAGTCAAGGTTCTTCCATATCTTTGTTCTCCTGTTCATTTGTCTTCTCTAGCTTTCTTCTCCATAAGTATTTTGGTCACCCTCTGCCTCTATTACCTTGGGGATTCCATAACAAGGACTGCATTGTAATGCTATCAGCAGGTTTCCTTAATGTGTGTCCTATCCATCTCCAGCTTCTTCTACTCCTCTCTTCTTCCGCTGAAACTTGTCATTAGTTCCACATTGATGACCTTGTCATACCACCTCAGTCCTTCTGTTCATTCTGGGCAAGTATCCATTTAAGAAAGTCTGTAACTTCATGGCACAAAGAAAATAGGTCACTGCACGAAGCAGTTTGAACAAGAGTATGGATTCACAGTGTACACTTATAAATCACTGAACTTTTTATGGAGATCCAGATCTCATTGACCAGCACACAACTAGATATGAAACTCACAGTTCACAGTACGAGCCATTAATAATGTTTCATTTCTGCAAGTTGATTTTGGCAGAGCATAAAGTGTCATTTATTTCAAAAGTGACAACATCTAATTTTTAAAAACAGTCATTTAACCTTCATAATTGTCTTACATTAATAAGATTTGAAAGGAATAGCAAAAAACTGAGCAGGTAACCCTCCAAAACATGACATGACATAATTATGTTGTGATCTGTCTGCTGGCATGTCCTGATGGCGGCACTCATTCTCCTGTGGTTATTTCATTCATTTCTATTGGGTTTTAACTTCATTGGATCTCTCTAGTCAAATTTATCATGGCTGATGGTGTCAGTGTACCATGAAAAAATTGAAAGGCCTGCATGCTCTTTTAATGGATGTTCATTTTAACTTTCTTGCTGCTGTGCACACATTTTCCTTATTTTCCAGACTGGGTATTTACATTGTTGGTTACAGACATCACAGTTAAGGGCATTGGTGAAACCATTAGTATTAAAGCCACTCCTCACGACACAAAAAAACAACAACAAAAAAGTTGTAACAAAATTTGGAACTGTGTGAAATAGAAATTAGAAAGGTCTTTCTGTTTATTGTTTGTTTACATTGTGTTGCGTGAATTATATTTGTACTGCTTGCTGTAATGACTTAACTTTTTCTGTTCTATTAATCAGACCAAGAAAAGTGATGCAGCCAAGTCTCGTAATAAGCCACTTGGCAAGGGTGCAGCTGGAGGCATTGGTCTTCTCCCTCCTCCACCGGGAGGTGTAAAACTTCCTCCCTCATCTATATCATCATCAGCATCGTCCTCATCATCATCGGAATCAAGCTCTGCCGTGTCCTCGTCAAACACATTCCAGAGTGTAAGTGCAATATCCAAAACAGATACGCACGGGTTTACAGTATAATCATTAATTTTGTTGCATGAACATTTCTTGTCATCAGTTCCAGAATTGTGAAGATAGTGAGTGTGGTGGTTGTTTGGTTGAGTGTGTATGAACAAGCTAACAAGTCAATCATCATTACTATCTTTCAGATCCCCAAGGAGGTTAGGCCCTCAACAAATTTGTTGACAAGTTTCTCCTGTGCCATCCACTCATGACTCTCCATCTCCATATTCCTTTCATTCTTAACAGTTCTCATCTTCGTTTGTTATTCAGTCTTACTGTACCTCTGTTACCATGAAGACAGTTTGTGGGTGTAGCCACATAAATATAGCAGTTTTTTTATGTAGTTTATGGCAGTTGAAAAAGATGTGACACAAGATAGGAAACTAAACAGAGCGGTACAACAGGAGGTAATCTGATCATCAGAAGTAGTCCCCATTGTCGATCAAGTGTTTAATCCCATTTACACTTTGGGTTTGGGCCCACTTGGGTCATGACTCCCACGTGTCAGCCTTCTGTTGTCTTGTGCAGGGAATTGAACCCACTCTACCTTGGATGTAGCTTTCAGCTTCACTCCTGTTTTTATCCATGCTGCCAGCTGGAGGCAATTGTGAAAGTAACCTTTATGTTGTAAATAAATTATCATCGTGAATTCCATGGCCGGTTGTGGTTATTCCACAGCCAACACGATGTGCAGTTTGATGCCAGTGTGTGGTAATGTAACTGTGCCCTGTTTCCGGGAGCCTGTGAAGAGACAAAGATAAAATGTACATGTACTACACCCTCAAGTACAGGGCAACTAAAATGTGCATGTGGCTGGTTACTTTGTTCTGTAAAACTAATTGCTACAGAAACACCACTACAAAGAAACACCACTACAAAGAAACACCACTACAAAGAAACACCACTACAAAGAAACACCACTACAAAAGCAACTGACGGCTTGGTACAGGCTTCCTGCAAGGGACTAGCTGAAGTGGTGGTTCCATGTTTAATAAGGTGTGCACAGGAAAATGATGATGATGAACGTTAAACTTTGTGATACAGTAACATTAAAATGTCAATGAATGAAGGAGATCAGAATTAGACAGCTCAAATATTTTGACCATGTAAAAAGACATAACACCTTACTTCTTCTTCTTCTTCATTCACCCTCAGATGTCAACTTGAATAAGTTCAAAGAAAGCAGTGGTCAGCCTGAGACTGTTGATATCTCCGTAGATTTTCTCCAGGAATGGTACTGGTGATGGCCATATGCGTTTTCTCTGTTCCTCATATGTTGGGCACCTTTGAAGCAGATGTTCGGCAGTCATTTTATCGGTGCCACAGTCACACTCATCAGTAGTTCCTATCTTTAGTTTGTTGAATAGATGGTATCTCAATCTGTTATGACCAGTGCGAAGTCTGAAGATTACCACTTGTTCACTTCTGCTGAGCTGGTAATACGGATCATTTTTTGTGTGGCATGGATGCTCTTCTTCCCACTTGTGCCTGTATCTGCGCTTGATATAACTCTTGGACTCCTCATAGGTTATATTTGTGTCAAGTTGAGGAAGTTTCCCCCCTTCCTTTGCCAATCTGTCAGCCTCTTCATTTCCAGGGATGTTGCAGTGAGAAGGGATCCACTGTATCACAACTCTTTTGTACTGCTGACAGACTCTGTGAAGTGTTACTCTTAGGTCATCCAGTTCAGCATTACTTTGACTTTTCAATGTCGTAATCACTGACAGCGCATCTGAGAAGATAGCTACTGGTCTCTCTGAGCTTTCTTCTGTCATTAGAATTTCTGATGCAGTTTTTAAGGCCTCTGCCTCTGCTCTGAAGTTAGTTGAAAATTTCCCTGTTGCGACTGCTATCTTCTTTTGTGTGCTATTTGTTAAGCTCAGGAAGACTCCTCCACCCCCATCTTCTGTTGCATTAGTTGCTGATCCATAACACCTTACTGAAGACCAGAATAGAAGGCAGAGTTGAAGGCAAATGTGCAACAGGAAGACAGCGCTATAAGTGGGAAGATAACATCAACAGATGGACAGGAAAGAGTCTATCAGAATGCACCATCAAAAGAGGAGACAAAAGACATTGAAGATCTGTTGCAGCTGACATTAGATGTGAAGATGGCACCTGATGATGATGATGAACATTGAACTTGATGTTACTGTAACGTAAACTAAAACAGTACTGTACCATTAATGTTTGTGATGAAGAATTTCAAAGTCTGTACTATATTTGTAACAGATCAGTGTGCTTAAACTTTCTGCAGTTCCAGGGTTTTTGAGGAGAAGAAATAAGGATAGAACTACCATTTCCCTCCTGGCATGTCATATGAGGTGACTAATTTGAGGCTGGCAACCTCGTAGTGTGAGACAAACAGCTAGAGAGAGCACCATGGCACGAGTGTATCAAGTGCTCCAACTGCAGTGGTGGCTCTGTGCTCTTAAAGGAGCAATGAGATGATGATGTTGTTGTTTAACTAGGGCTCCTGAGCTTCTCACTCTTTTGCATCCAATATCGAGTTGAAGACTCCTTGGTATTATCTGCACTGTAGATCTAGACTTTTCCTGTGGCTTTTCTGCAATTCCAAAATGTGTTCAGTTGAATCCTGAGCTCCAGTTTCTCCAGCTTGGCTTGCTTTTAAAGGATCATCGCATATGGTCCCAAACAAGGAGGAAAAATCACGTGGCATGCTGTGCATTCCCCGCCATCCAAGGGGGCGCTCCAGATATGCAGAGCTAAAATACTGTGCTCTGGTTCTGGGCTGTCCCAAGGAATTTTCACATCCTACACAGAGCCACTTCTCATCTCCCCCTGCCTATCATTGGTCCATAGCGAAGTCCTACTGCATGCATCCAACCAAGTAAAAGCCAGAGTTATGTCGGACTGAAGTAACTTCTCCAAGCTTAGTGTGCAACGCTGGGTTCTCAACATGTTTCATCACAGGGAGAATCCCTAGAAGTGTGTGGATGATTTCAAGAGTCAGTCAGGATGTAATTAGCCTCACAGACATAGGTTCACATCCACATATGTATACTATAGAACTGTGCTTAGCTGGTGGTCATATAAGGATGAATCAAGATATGCCTCCATGTATAAACAAGGAGATGAATGATGTTTTGTGAATGAAACGGCTAACCTATTAAACAGACTAGCTGAGGACAAGGTGTTGAATTTTGTTACAGATAATTACAACTATATGCCATCTGTTCTCCTTCAGTCATCTCAGCCACAAGGTGTTGACCTCCTGCTAGACCTGGGTCCACTGGAGCCTGTTTCAAACCCACAGAAGCCAGCAGTCTCCCAGAATCCACCAGACTTATGGGGTGATTTCGCAGGTGCAAGCGAGTAAGCTTCGGAGACATTCTGTTCATTACCCCTTATCTCACTTTCAATGCAGCCTTCAGAAAATACACATCGAACCCTTGCTATCCTGTTTCACCCATTCTTTTCATGTCTTCTTTATCCACTTTATGTCTGGGTCTAATTCACTTCTCCATGAGTCAATCCACACCGGTAGTACATTTTTGAGAAGCAGTTGTTTAATACATTTTTTTGGCCGTGGGGGGGGGGGGGGGGTATTTTACCTGTCATTATTGTGCCAAAAGCCAAAGGAACTGTCATACTAATATGGTGATTTCAAGGTCATTATGAAACCTTAGTCCTGTTTGGTTCGCTCATGCGGCGGTGGTTTCAACAGAAATTTGTTTTACATGTCAGTCCCATCCACAACCTCATAACATGATGTCAGTCCCATCCACAACCTCAACATGATGTCAGTCCCATCCACAACCTCATAACATGATGTCAGTCCCATCTACAACCTCATAACATGATGTCAGTCCCATCCACAAGCTCATAACATGTCAGTCCCATCCACAACCTCATAACATGATGTCAATCCCATCCACAACCACATAATAGTATGACATGGAGGGAACAGTATTCATATTCTCTCTTTGTCTCATCAGAGCGAACCACGACTGTACAAATTATCTGGATGACATTATTTTAGCTGGTAGAACAGATAAAGAGCATCTTCACAATGATACCAGTTCAAATATACCTGTATTAAAGTCTTTTTGTTTTTGGGTCTCTGCCTCTCTTACCTTGGGGATTCCAGAACAAGGACTGCCTAGTAATATTGTCTGTTAATTTCCTAAATGAGTGTCCAATCCAACGCCATCTGTTCCTCACCTTTGTTTATCTGGTATGTGGCTATCTCTTTCCATCAGTTTCACATCTCTGTGCCAGCATCCATTTATGAAAGTTTGTAACTTTTTGGTTGTCATGTTTTGTTCTTCATGTCTGGGAGCCATAACTGTCTTGACATCTCCATCATCCATCATCATCATTATCTCCTTCATCTTCATCTCCATCATCATCATCATCATCAATCACCATCATCAATCATCTCCATCATCATCACCTCCATCATCATCATCATCAATCATCATCTCCATCATCATCTCCATCATCAATCATTATCATCATCATTCTTCAGCTCCCCAAGGAGCATAGCCCTTTAACAACCACATGCCAAGTCCTCATATCACGTGCCACTTGCCAACAGCTCAAGGTCTTTCTGTGCCTTCTGCCTCATTTTGATGTGTCTCCAGGTCTCATCTCTATGTCTTCTTCAGTCTTACTCTACCTCTCTACCCTGGGGTTCTAGAACAGGGACTGTCTGGTAATACTGTCAACAGACAGGGACTGTCTGGTAATACTGTCAACAGACAGGGACTGTCTGGTAATACTGTCAACAGACAGGGACTGTCTGGTAATACTGTCAACAGACAGGGACTGTCTGGTAATACTGACAACAGACAGGGACTGTCTGGAAATACTGTCAACAGGTTTCCTCAATGTGTGTCCAGTCAATCGCCGTTGCCTTCTTCTCATCTCTTGTTCCGCTGGTTCTTGTCAAGAGTTCCACATTGGTGACCTTGTTGTACCATTTCAATCCTTCTGTTCTACACAACACCCATTTATGAAATTCTGTAATGTCTTGGTTGCTACTCTTCGCGCGGCTATAATATTCAAAACCCTCTTTTGAGTATCATTAATGGTCTTCTTGCAACATCACCATCATACAACCAATTTTTTGTGTGGTAAAGATTCTCTTTAGACGTGCATTATAGTGACCTACTCTCGTAATGAAAGAGAGCCTTGACCTGTTTGTACATGAATAAGACAAACATTACAAGGGGAGGTTACTATAATGTACATGTCTAAAGAGAACCTTTACCTATATGTACATGACTACAACAAACATTACAAGGGGAGGTTACTATAATGCACATGTCTAAAGAGAATCTTTACCCTAATTTTTATACACAGAGAGTTTATATTCTTTTGTTACTTTTCTAAAACTCTGCCTCTTGCTTTGTTTCAGGTCTCAGGCAGCATCTTCCAACAACGGTGGCGGAAACTGGGTTCAGTTTTGACATTGATCAAGTATTATTGTATTTGGTTATCATCTAATTTAAATACTGCATCTTCTTGGAGTAATTTTTATTCTCATTAGTATATGGGTTACCTGCAAGAGCTACAGTAGAAAGATTTGCACAAGTGGTAGAATATATCACACTGGACAAGATAGTGCAGCACTCAAGTCGTGTAGCTCTGTGACTGGTTGATATAATTCTGTGGTTGTTTAATGCACCGCATCAAGTTTTACATTTGTGAAATTGTGACTGAGTTGTCACAGAGTGTTTGTAAATTGGAGTGTTGGTGACATTTGACATCCGAAATGGGGTCAAAACGATTTTGTCTAAATCACTTTGGTCTAAAAGCACTTTCTCCTAATGACACTTTTGACTAACAGCTCGTGTCTGAAGGTCCATTGATCTAAGTATACTCATAAATGGATGTGCTAAATTTGATCACGAAAGAAAGTTTAAAATAAAAAAAGTACGTATTTATGTCATAAGTTATGTGATTGTATTTGTTTTTATAGAATTAAAGCAATTAAAACTAAAAGTTAATAACAGCAGAATTTAATATACAAGACGTAACAACATTACCCTGGTACTGTGATTAAATTCCATTGTCATTGTTCTTAAAAATAATTTCAAATTAGAGCAAAATGCTTGTAGATTAGTGTACCTTTAGCGCTAACTGTTAGACTAAACTGTATTAGACCAAAGCGATTTATACCAAAGTACTGTATTCCCCCTAAATGATATAGCGAATTTGTGATTGAAGTTTCTATGGAGGAGCATTTGTTTTTTTTTAGTGTTGCTGTGGTTTGACAACCGACACCACATGTTGTGTCTCTCATATCTGTGATTTCCCAGAATGGATGTTCATTGTTAGACTATAGTTCCATTATAAATATACCTAGTGTTAGCCAAAGCTAAACTGAAGTCTTACATGTAATGACACTTTGTATGCATATTTTTTCTTATATTACTGCAGAATTCCTTATCATTATTATTTCCTTTCTCGCCCCCTGCAAAGCAACTGCAGCAGGTACCACTACAGGAAGCTTGCATTGAGGCATTCTTGCACTGCAGCAGGTACCACTACAGGAAGCTTGCATTGAGGCATTCTTGCACTGCAGCAGGTACCACTACAGGAAGCTTGCATTGAGGCATTCTTGCACTGCAGCAGTGGTCAATTCTGCAGCAACTTGATGAAAATTGGTCGCCACTTGTGACTTGCCTGCCCTGAGCAAGCAGTAGTCTCATCTTCTCAAAATCTCTAGGAACCATTCGCGGTAGAAGTTCTTGTACTTGTCACATTTCAACAAAAATATGTTAATGTAAGCTGGATACGGAGGGAGAGTTTTTCATTGTTATATAGGGTTAGTCCTGACAAATGGAAACAAATCATAGACAGGTAGTAAACAAACGGGAAGTAAATCATAGACAGGTAGTAAACAGACAGGAAGCAAATCAGAGACTGTTAGTAAACAAACTGGAGGCCACAGAGGAATGTTGGGAAAGCCATGGACAGCGAGAGAGAGAGGTGAGAATGTCCTGAAGGAGGCCAGTGTGCAAAGAAAGGTTATTACTCACATCAGCAGTCCACTTTATGTGGGTGTGTGGTGATAATTAGGAAAACTAGAATATATCATGACAGATTGAAGGAACAAGAGATAAAGGATGATGGGTTGAGAGTATACAGGACAGTTTGACATCATGGCATGGAAACAGGTCAACGACAGAATTGATAAACAGTACTGGAGACATGATTACCTACACTAAAAGGCATAATACTTAAAAGAAGAAATTGGATAATTCTTGATGTGAAATAAACATTCTTATATATTGAGGAGAGCTGGGAGAGGAACTACTGTTTCTGTGTAATACTCTTTCCATTGCAGGATTCTTCTTTGATCTTGAGCCGCCGACCGTCAAAGCAGTCAGTGGCCATCACGCCTAGTGGCATCTTGTAGGGCAACAAAAAATTGATTCCACTTTGCTCGGTCGGTGGCCATCCTTCGTACAGTGCCCCAACTCTGGTTCATTTTTTGCATCTCAGCCTCCACAGTCCTCTGCCAAGTTGTTTTTGGTCTGCCTCTCTTTCATTTTCCTTCAGGGGTCCATAGCATAGCTGTTCTTGTGATGGCATCGGAGTCTCTTCTGAGGACATGGCCAACCCAGCTCCAGCGTCTGCCAGCTATGATGGTGTGCATGTCCTCTTGCTTGCTCCAAGTAAGCAGATCTTGGTTGGTGATGGTATTCGGCCAAAAGATTAGGAGAATTTTTCTTAGGCATGTTGTGTGAAAAGAGGACAATTCCAGCATTCCGCACCATAGAGAAGCACAGAAAGCACACAGCTCTGATATAATCTTAATTTTGTGCTTGTGCTGTACTGAGAGGACTTCCAGATGTTGTTTAGACTAAACAAGACTCTTCTTGCTTTGTTCATTCTGTAGTTGATGTCTTTGCTTGCTCCGCCGTCTGGTGTTACTATGCATCCTAGGTATGTGAAGGATTGCAGGATTGGCTATAGCTAAATCTTGCCCACTAAATGACAGCCCGTACAGTGATAGAAACATTATCCTTTTAAACAAAAACCTGCATTAACATTCATTTTATAAGGAGTGTGTTGTTTTTTTATACGATTGAACAGTGAATTGCTAAATACATGTGTAAACAGAATACATAATAGATACTGCTGAAAAACTAATACGGGGATAAAAAGATGACAATTGTTTGTGTTTAACTGCACAGTAATAGAAGGACATTTCATTGAAACAACTTATCAGCATGACACCATAAGGAAATAGCAAAAGTAGAAAAAAGGTAAATAATGCTTAAAGAATAAAATAAAACAAGCCACAGACTTCTGTGTTAATAATGCCCAAACTTCAGAGTTCTTTTTGTACATGCCAATTTGGCTTTCACCATTTATTTTATAATGTGGGAGGTGGATGGATATTTTATTTATTTAATTTTTGTTTGCTTGTTTATTTCTCTAGAATGTTCACCACAGAGGAGACATTTTTCTCATCACAAGTACCTTGTTTCATTCATTATCCTATGCGGGTTTTTGTGTTGGTAAACATTGATAAATATACCTTTTTTTTTTTTTGTAAATACTTTTTTTTCCCACATTGCAATTCTGACTTTTTGAAGAACCCGACTTTTCTGAGCAGACGTGTCTGAGGTAGGACAAGTAGTCCTGTTCTTTATTCGACTCCTCAGAGACCCCTGGGAACTACATAAGGCACACTGTCATCATATCTTGAGTTTATTTTGTATTATTCCTATTTTCCTTCTCTTACATCAGACAAATCATCCTCAAACACAAGATCTCATCAAACATATTAGTTTGCAACCCATTCCAAGTAATCCCTGTTTATCATTTTAGCCAATCACAGAAGACTCTGTGTCTCTTGCATACACACTTATTCACATCTTGGGAATGCCTGTGTTTTGTTACTGTATTTATGACCTCACCATCACTCTGTGATCACTGCAGCACACTTGCTTGGTTCATGTACATTGTTCAAGTCATATTACATTCCATAATTTTTCACTGTTGGCTTCTATATGGGAAACCCAGGCAATCATTTGTCTTAGTTTAGACCAAGGGTTGGCGTGAGGTTGATCTCAGTCTACCAGTTGATCACAGAGAATTATTTGGTAGATCTCTAGGAATTTTTAAGTTTGAGAAATTTTGGACTGCATTTAAAAGAAACCCTGGAATCAAAAGTACCTTTTCTGCATTCCCAGTGAAAACGCGCAAGCTAGCTGACAACAATTCAACTTAATCATGAACTGAATGAGATAAGAAGTCTTGTCTGTCAAGTGAACATTGTGTCAGATATCATTTAGTTTGAATTTTCCACCACTCTGTAGATGGAATTGAAGGAAACATCATCCAGCAGAGATAATAACTACTTATAGGTTGCACTTTTTCCAAATATTCTGAGAAAAGACATGATTTTATCAAAGTAAATCTTTAGAAAGCTCAGTGTTTCTAAATTGGGATTTACACAGCTCATGAGATGCCTGCTACTGGTTTAGAGAGTTTGCAAGAACACGCTGGAAATTGAGTTGCACAATTTAATTCATTCAAACAGTACTTATGTGCACAATGATGTATTAGTTTTTGTAATGTTGGATGTCTTTATGGCTCTCTACTGGCTTAGTCATTATGTAGTCATTGTTATAAATTATTTATGGAATATGAACTTACTTCTTGCATTGACTTATCAGCTGTTTCCCCATAATTTAATTTGTATGTGTTGGTGTGTACAAATTTGGTGTAATAACTTTTATCCATTTTGTCCTTTCATTCTAACATGTTTACTAGGATTGTTATGTGTAGTAATTAGAGGAAGTTTACTGTAAGCGTATCTTTTGTGAAGATGTGAGTCTCTTGTCAGGAGACTACTGATGTTCGATTTGTGAATATTCACTGTTAGCCATGTTTTCGTTGATCTTTGTTAATCTGTGTCTACGGTCTAATATAACGCAAAATAAAAGTGAATTTCCTCAATTTGTTACTTTCTTTTTACAGCCATGCCTTAATTTTTTACGTAATCTTATCAATAAACCAAGTAGAAATAACCATATTATTTATTATCGTGCATGTTGAAGTTGCTAATAGTTTCATTGTTGTGGCTAATAAGCAGGATGGAAACTTGAACAAACAGTATGCACAAGTCAACTAAACAAAATTAAACTCGGCCATCGAAGACAGAAGGTCCTCCGATAATTGCATAATGCAAACGAGAATTTCTGTGTTGCTGGCTCGCTCTTCTAGGAAAGTCTCCCAGATTTGGCACCTGTAATGTTCATACATTGAACAGGTGGAAAAGAGCCAGATATATGCCAACGAAACAAGAGATAAGATGCTGGCGACAGACAGGACACACATTTAGGAAACCTGCTGATAGCATTACCAGACAGTCCTTGCTCTGGAATCCCCAGGGTAAGAGAAAATGAGATAGACCAAAAAAAACATACGGAGAAGAGAACTGCAGATATAAATGAAGACATGGAAAGACCTTGAGCTGATGGCACGTGACAGGAGGAATGTGTTGGTTAAGACCTATGCTCCTTGGGCAGCTGAAGGGCAATGAATGATCATATGCACCATCCATTATCACATGATAATGCGTAGCTTGAGATCCAACAATTTATTACACACAATACAAGAACTTTCCCTGGATAAACTTACTGCTTAGTCGTTACTCTTCTAACCTGGGGTTTAGAGGTTTGCCAAACAAAGAGCCATACTATCCTGTCGACTGTGGTACCTTGATAAACTCACTGCATTTTAAATCATCGGTGAAATAGCAAATCTTTGGACATGTAGCATTCAACGACAGTTCAGATCCACCACTCTGGCCTCTACTATATAGCCTGTAACTGGAGTATTTCCAAGCATGTTCTCTTGTCACCTGTCAACTGCTTCGGCCACAGCATCAGAATACCCTCACGTAACTACACAAGTTCTGTTTAATGTTACAATTATCCTATACAAAAAGTACATATTCGTACTAACGTGCCAGTCTTAAATAAGAATAACAGACACCAAACCTGCATGATTAAAGCAGAAAGATTGTACAAGTCAAACTATCGCTCGTAAACAAACACAGAGCATTCCGTGACTGTCACTCACATACAAACACACATAATTCTATGACACTTATATTAACTGCTGTGAATGTATGGGATGTGTCATCATAAACAGTGTCTCGATACAGCTTACGCAGTAGAGAGTACATTGTAAAACCATGGTGAAGAATTGTAACCTGACACTTATCCAGAGGAAGGCTTGAAGTCAGTTTCTCTACCAGGCATGATTACGTAAATCAGCACAACTGCAGGATCACGTAGGCAATGCTCAAGTGAAGTAACAGAAGAACATTCCATACACCAAAGCATTCATTAGAAAAACCCACTTTAGATGACTGCTTGTGATAGACATGGTGACTGAAATGTCGGTTCTTATTTTCACATTACTTCTTCACTCCTCTCTTCTTCTTCTTTGATCCTTAGCCGCCGACCGTCAAAGCAGTCAGTGGCCATCACGCCTAGTGGCGTCTTGTAGGGCAACAACAAATTGATTCCACTTTGCTCGGTCAGTGGCCATCCTTCGTACAGTGCCCCAACTCTGGTTCATTCTTTGCATCTCAGCCTCCACAGTCCTCCGCCAGGTTGTTTTTGGTCGGCCTCTCTTTCGTTTTCCTTCAGGGGTCCAAAGTATAGCTGTTCTTGTGATGGCATCGGGGTCTCTTCTGAGGACATGACCAACCCAGCTCCAGCGTCTGCCAGCTATGATGGTGTGCATGTCCTCTTGCTTGCTATGAGTAAGCAGATCTTGGTTAGTGATGGTATTTGGCCAAAAGATTCTCCAACTGATAATAATAATAGCCCCTTCAGTCATAACTGACTATGGGAATGTGCCCCTGAGGTGACAGCCCACAGCTGTTTATTTTCCTGGTGTTTTCTCTCTTCTGCTTGTTGTGTGAGCTTCTTTTCGCCCAATCTGAGGTGGCGCCGTAAATACGAGGGTTGCTAAGGAAGTAACGCCCCACACTTTTTTTCTCATCCCAGAATAAAGATAGCAAAGCGAAAATTTACATGTAGCAACAATGATGTTTCTCGCATACATGTGCATAATTGCACGGTCGTTCGACAGATAGTGCCGCTGTAGTAGTCTGTGAAAATGACTTCTGTTGTACGACACGCGTTACAAACAACGAGCTGTAATTGAATTCTTGGTGGCGGAGAAAGAAAGAGTGGGGAACATTCACAAACGTTTGTGTGCTGTGTAAAGAAGTTGTGCAGTCGATAGGAGCACCGGTGGATGCTGGGTTCAGAGAGTTAAGGCTTCAGGAAGTGGAGAGGTGGAGCTGCATGATCGGCCACCAGCCCAGACATGTTGCAGCACGCCAATGCCATTATTTGTGAGGATCATCGCATCACAAGTCGACAATTGGCCCTACAGCTTTCAGTCAGCAATGGAAGTGCGGTGGCAATTATCGGACGCTCTCGGATATTCGAAGGTATGTGCAAGATGGGTTCCTCGACATCTCAAAACTGACCACAGACATCAAAGGAAAACTATCAGTTCTGAATTGTTGGAGCGTTTTGATGCTGAGGAGGAGGCCATTTTGTCCCGGATTGTCACAGGTGATGAAACCCGGGTGCACCATTTTGAGCCGGAGATGAAAAGGCAGTCAATGGAGTGGCATCATCCACAATCACCTCAAAAAAGGAAATTCAAGACAACTCCCTCCGCCGGAAAGGTCATGACCACCGTCTTTTGGGACATTGATGGAGTGATTCTTGTGGATGTGATGCCCAGAGGTGAGACAATCAGTTCGGACGGGTACATCAAAACCCTCAACAAACTCAAACAGCGCTACCGGCGAGTGCGGCCTAACAGGAATGCAGTAGACATTTTGATCCAGCACGACAATGCCCGCCCTCACACAAGTCTGACAACTCAGGAGGCAATCGCCAAATTTGGTTGGACTGTGCTCCCCTATCCCCCCTATAGTCCTGATCTGGCGCCCTCCGATTTTCATCTTTTTGGGCCACTGAAGGATGCACTTCGCGGGACAAGGTTTGAAGATGACGAGAGGGTGATTTGTGCAGTGAGGACATGGCTATGTGAACAGGAAACGAGCTGGTACAGGGAAGGCATGCATGCCCTTATTTCGCACTGGCATAAGGCCGTAGAAGTGGATGGAGATTATGTGGAAAAATAGCATGTGTAAAGGATACATCCAGTTATACTGTGCGTTAATTTCATACATTGTGAATAGTTTCTGAGAAAAAAATTTGGGGGCATTACTTTCTGAGCAACCCTCGTAGCATTGCCACTTGGTGCGATTGGCAGCTTCATCCTCCCATGTTGCTGGATTTATGTCCAGTGCCCTCATATCTCTCTTGCACACATCTTTGAAACTCCGCTGCGGTCGCCCAACTGCTCTTTTGCCATCCGCTAGTTGCCCATAGAAGATATCTTTCGGGATGCGACCATCTTCCATGTGGCGGATATGGCCAGGCCAGCGTAGTCTGCGCTGTCTAAGCAATGTATACATGCTTTGAAGACCAGCACGTGACAACACCTTGACATATGTCACTTTTATCTTTCCACGAGATGCCGAGGATGTGGCGTAGACACCGTAAATGGAAGGTATAGAGCCTTCTTTCTTGCTTAGTCTAGGTTGTCCAGGTCTCGCTGCCATATAGGAGTGTGCTGGTGATGCAGGCGTTATATACCGCAGCTTTGGTCTTTGTTGTGAGTTTGAAGTTTCCCCAAACACGCGATGTGAGGCAGGCAAAGGTATTATCCAACTAATTTATATGAAACAAACATCAAATTAAAGGGAATTAACTGCCATTTTATTACATGTTGTTATTGTTTAATTAGGATTGCTGAGCTTCTCGCTGTTTAGCAGCCAATACCAAGTTGAAGACTCCTTGGTATTACAAGGGGATTGACATAAGTCTTGGGCCTGACCATGAAGGAGTCACAGGAGGAAGATGAAACTTGGCACATTTAAAGTTCATCACATTTGCACTGATTGTGTTAAGTACGCGTTTGTTTCTTCAATGGGTTTTCCAGCTACGGTGCACGGCGCAATGTACCCTATTGACCGGATCTGCTGCTCCAAAGATTTGACAAAACAATGGAAAAGAAGGAGGCCAGAGCTGTGATAAAATTTCTGATGTTTCAGGGAAAAACACCTACAGAAATACACAGGGAGATGGAACCAGTGTTTCGTGATTCTTGTCCTTCATATACTTCGGTAAAAAACTGGTGTCAACAGTTTAAGTGCGGCCGCTCAAATGTTGCTGATCTGCCAAGATCTGGTAGACCAGCCTCAGAGTGCAACGATGAAAATGCAACAAGAGTGAAGAAAATCATTGACCAGGATCGAAAAATGACAATTGTGGAGATAGCTAGTAGAGTAAAACTAAATGAAAGAACAGTTTATAGAATTTTACACAACAGACTGAACATGAGAAAAGTGTGTGCACGCTGGGTTCCGCGACTGTTGACACGTGAACAGAAGCAAACGAGGGTAAATTGGTGTCAACAGTTGCTCAAAAAGTGTCAGTCAAAAAAATTTTTGGAGACCATGGTGACAGTAGATGAGACTTGGGTACACCATTATGACCCCGAATTCAAAATTGCCAGCATGCAATGGAAAACCCCGGGCTCCCCAACACCTGTCAAGCCGAGGGCGCAGAAATCTGCAGGAAAAGTGATGCTGACTGTTTTTTGGGACGGCAAAGGTGTCCTTTTGAAAGATTATCTGCCTCGTGGCAACACAGTTAATGGACAGTACTATGCAGATCTTCTCACAAAACTAAGAAAGGTTGTGACCAGGAAACGAGGGATAACGCGCACTCAAAATCTTCCTTTGCTTCAAGACAACGCGCCCTCTCACAAAGCACGGCTTGTGCAGCTAGCAGCCAACGATTTGAATATTGAAATTCTTCCACACCCACCATATTCTCCAGATTTGGCTCCATCAGACTTTTTTCTATTCCCAAATCTTAAAAAAACAGCTAAAAGGAAATCATTTTGACAGCGATGTAGAGGTTATACTGGCATGTGATGACTGGTTTCGTTTGAAAAATAGGGTGTTCTACTCCCAAGGTCTTTTCAAGGTCAAGCAGAGATGGCAGAAGTGTGTCAATTCAGACGGTGGCTATATTGAAAAGGAATAAACATTATACAAAATTTCAGCTCTCTGTGACATGTCCTTCATGGTCAGGCCCAAGACTTATGTCAATCCCCTTGTATCTACACTGTAGATCGTGGCTTTTCTTGTGGCTTTTCTGAAACATGTTGAGTTGAAGTCATGAGCCCCAGTTTCTCCAGCTTGGCTTGCATTTAAAGGATCGTCACATCTGGTTCCAAGCTAGGAATAAGAAGTGTGTGGCATACTGTGCATTATCCGCCATCCAAGGGGGCTATTCAACTACCCAGAGCTAAAATACTGTACTCTGGTTCTGGGCTCACCCAAGGAATTGTCACGTCCTGCACAGAATCACTTCTCAGCCTCCCCTGCCTATCACTGGGTCCATAATGAGATCCTTCTGCATGCAGTCAACCAAGTCAAAGCCAAAGAATTACGCCTAGGGCTCAAGTGACTTCTCCAAGCTTAGTGTGCAATGCTGGGTTCTCAACAAGTTTCACCTCAGGGGGAATCCCTGGAAGTGTGTGGATGATTTCAAGAGTCAACGGGGGTATAATTAGCCTCACAGACGTAGGTTCACTTCCTTATATGTATACTGTAGCGTTGTGCATAGCTGATGGTCATATAAGAATGACTCCAGATATGCCTCCATGCATATTATATTACAAAAATTGCGATGTCCCATTTACATAACAAGACCCAATTGCTGTGACCTCTCATCAAGTGTTTTCAATTTGTCCTGCATTTGATTACGGTTATGGGACAGAAGAGCCAAGTCATCAGCAAAATCCAGACTCTGCTTAGTCAGAGTCCACTGGATTCCATTTCTGTTGTGTGTTGTCGATGTTCTCATAACCCAGTCTATTGCTAGTAAGAAAAGAAATGGAGACAAGAGGCATCCCTGTTGCACTCCTGTTCTTATCTCAAATGGTTCTGTACGAATCTTCTACTCAGAAGTGAATTCAGTACTATTATATGGCTCTGAAACATGGAGAACAACAAAGACAACAACCAAAAAGCTACAGACTTTCATAAATGGGTACTTGCGTAGAATAGAAGGATTAAAATGGTATGACAAGGTTACCAACGTGGAACTGAGGACAAGAACTAGACAAGTGCCAGTGGAACAAGAGATGAGAAGAAGACGATGGCGAAGGATAGGCGACACACTGAGGAAACCTGTTGATAGCATTACAAGGCAGTCATTGTTCTGGAACCCCTAGGGCAAGAGAGGCAGAGGTAGACCAAGAAGCACATGGAGAAGGGAGCTGAAAACAGGTGAAAATGATGAGGAAAACGTGGAAAGAACTTTAGATGATGGCACGTGACAGTAGGACTTGGCATGTGTTTGTTGAAGGCCTATCCTATGCTCCTTTGGGAGCGGAGGGTTATGAATAAATTAACATAACAACACGAGATCCAGTTTGTTCAACACAAGATATCAGCTGGCAGTCATTTTTGTTGTCTCTTGTAACGTCTGTTGGCCACTGTCAATTTTATTTTATTGTTTCTGCGAATTTAAAAAAAAAAAATCAAAATAAAGTGGTGGTCCTTGTTTTCACATTTGTTTGATGTACATCCAGTAGGTGCAAGCGAGGTTATGAACATTTCAAAACAGCAAGTGACTTTTGAATCTCCCTGTACAGAATGGTTTGGTTTGGGTTGGTTTGGTTTTAAGGACTATCTTCATTACATATGGACAACTCCATCAGTGCTCCGATCTCCTCCCTTAGATCACACAAGGAGGATCTCAGCACAGTGCATGAACTCCGTAGCACAGGAGAGAATCCTAATTTGTGTATATAAGAATTACACTTTCTATAAATATTTTTGTGGTGGGTAGGTTATTAGTTTTTTAATTTTGCCTGGGCAGCGGCCTGATAGGCCTACTCTTTACAGAATACATTGTAATATCATGGTGAGGAACTGTCACTTGACACTTATCCAGAGGAAGGGTCGAGGTCAGTTTATCTTACCAGTTTACATAAGTCAGCACAACTGTAGCATCATGTTAGCAATGCCGCAAATGGATTAATATGGCAACATCCCAAGTGCCAATAAATAACACATTTCACATCATCGCATGATATATCCTGCGAAGAACACCATGCATTTATGGCACTTAATGATCTCATATACACTCTAAAGACTATCTGTACAGAAGAAATAGCACTGTCATCTTTATAACGATCTCACACTAGCTGTCCATAAAGGTTTCTTTATTACAAAAATCATATAAAAGTCACAAATAATCATTTAAATCATGCAAAGTTATAAAGGGTCATGAAAACTGCATTAAAGTGGTGTATGATCATATTAAAATTAACCATAGCCATAAAATTACATTAAAATTTATACATAACTATATAATTGCATTCTAAATGTGATGCAAAATACATAAAAATGTTGAATGATAATGAAAATTACATCTAATTTATGCATGAACATTCTAAAAAATTACATGAATATATAAACCATCATAAAAACTGCATCAACATTACATACAATCACACATATTGCAAAATTCATATGTCAAACCAAAACAATATTAAGTTTATACTTTATCATAAACAGGAAATATCAATAATATATTATGCAAAAAAATTATAATCTATATAAATAAAAGGCAATGTATGTTTCTATGTTCTTAATACAAATCCGCATGCCTTATTATTTCTTAATGAATTTTGGCAGTCTCTTTAATTACTGCCGGGTAACGCCATGTACTTATTTCATAATTTAATATTGTAACATTGACAGATTTAATTTAAAGTTTTCGTATAAAATGTAAACAAGCCATTTCATTCTCATGGGCCATAATCAAATAAATAGATATCTGAGAGATATCAAGGGAGATAACACAAATGTTAAAACTATTATTTTATGTTTGTAATTAACAACCATATCAGGATATCACCTGATATCATGTCACCTTATCTTTTCATACTCCTCATGGACGATGTAATCAAGGCATGTAAGGACAGGACAGGAAAGTATTCAGTGGGGTACTGGAAGATGAGACTGGTCTGTATTTCAGAGCTGGCATTTGCTGATGATGTTGCCCTGATTGCTAAATCAGAGACACATCTTCAATCCAACCTGCAAGTCTGGAAGAAAGAGCTGGAGAAGAGAGGGATGATCATAAGCAGCTCGAAAACAAAAACCATGGTGATATCAAGAGAGGAAAGAAGACATCAGATTAAGCTGGGAGAACAGGTCCTGGAGCAGGTCAACCACTGTAAATACCTTGGAGCTTTCATAGACCGTAAGGGAGGCATCAAAGAAGAGTAGGCTACCCGAAGAGCAGCAGCTGGGAGACTTTTTCAAGCCATAAATCGAGGATTCCTCAGCAAAATAGAAGTTGGTAAGAAGACGAAGATGGCTGTATACAGCTCCACCTATGTCCTAGTCTTGACGTATGGATGCGAGTCATGGGCAATGACTACAACCCGCAAAAGCCAGATCCAAACCTCAAAAATGAGGTATCTGAGGAAGGTGGATGAAGTAACAAGAAAAGACATGGTCTGCAACCAAATGATACATCAAGGCCTAAAAGCCCAACCCCTGCAGACCCAAGTAGAACAGTCCCAACTGAGATGGTTTGGCCATGTCTGCAGAATGGGAGAAGACCGGCTACCACGGCAAGCATGGGAAACTAAGAGTCAGGGATCCAGACCTGCAGGACGACCCAAAGTCCACTGGGAGGACAACATTAGACAATCTTTGAAGAACCGAGGGCTAGAATGGAACCAAGCCAGGAGGAAGACAGCCGATAGAATAGTATGGTGCTCTCTCTTACAAACCTCTACACCTGACGGTAGAAGAGGAATGACTAAGTAAGTAATTAATAACTGTCACGGCATATTTTCTGGTGGCAGAAAATCTAGGTTGGTGACATCGTTATCAGCGAGTTTTGGCAACCCTGATAACTTTTTAAGAAACGACGGTCACGTGAAGAGGACGGAAGTGGAAGATAGATTAAGCGGGAAAGGGGCAGAGTGATTTTCTGGCTTGTCCTTTACGGACATGTTTTGCTTCCCTTTTCATTGAGTATGGATTATGGCCTAAAGTTTGCTAAAGTGGTTTATTCTGTTGGACATAATTATAATTCTGGAGTGGTTTAGTGTCCAGTGATATTATTGTCAGGCCATCGGGTATAATTTGCCAGTGGATTGAGTTTTTCCATTGTTGTAATTCTGGTTCGCCATAGTGAGCGATCTTCAAGTACTGAGTTATTATAGTACTCGTGTACTGTCATGTTTGAGATTAATTTGATATATTAATTCGAGAAGTTTGTCGGGCAGTGTTATATATATTCCATACTGTTTTCAGCCGTGTGTGGCTATACTGTGCGCAGTGTCTATTAAAAAGGGAATTCCTACAGAAAGTGTTATCTTTCTGTGTCAACCATTTCATGTTGTGGTCGTCTCCTAGCGGAGCGAGCCAAGTCTTAAATTATTGTCATTATTAAATCCACAGCATTAAGTGGTAGTTGACAATAACCATACGTTTTCATATTTTACAAGATAATTAAAAATGTTTAACTACACACTTTTAATTTAATGGGAAATAATAGAAAAAACCCAGTTTTATGAAGCACTTCCTTTTTTTTAACTACGTAATTTTAATGGCACTAATTTTGCCACGCGGTTTCAAATTGCATCAGAGCTGTATCAATACATATATTAAAACAAATGAATGTTCTGTGAGGATCAGCATCCACTGTGCGTGTTTAATCTGAATAAAAATCTATAGCACGTTTCACTAGCTTTGCCCTCAAACAAATGTAATTATCTGATTAACCGTCTAACGTATTAATGCCATTTTTTGCATACGATGTTATATTGGGTTAGACCCAACAAATATATACTTTATATCTGTGCATCTTGTCCAGTTCCCATAAACGGATGAAATCCTTTGATCTTTGTCGGCATACTAATTATTGTGTATCGAGAAAAGAAATTTTACCACTTCATGCACAGATTCTGTGAATTGATTAGGCATAGGCGTGTCTACTATTACAATAATGTGGCCATCACGTTTGCAATTGAATACGTGTTGAAGATGATTTCTTAAATGATCTGCATGCGAAATACTCGTGACATTGTTTGTCATTGACATTTAATGCGCTACCAAACTGGACCTTCCTTGATCTAATTATTTCAATGGGTATCATCTCTTTGCGGTTCATAAATATCATAATGGAACATTGCTCCTCTAATGTGCTTGTAAATAACGGTAAGGTCATCTTTAAAGAAATTAAACTTCATCCGAATCATAATCAGATGTCTCTGAGAAATTGAAAATCAATCTCGGCTGAATGAAGGACAAACCATCATTCTTCCAATATTCCTCTTCCTCTTGTAACACATGGTTCTCACTTTTCTTCCAATAATCCCTGGCTATATTGGAGATGGCGGCTTTTATAAGTATTTCAACATCTTTTAATTTGAACGTTCTATTTTCTGTTGCTACCTGTTCCTTAATTTTAGCCCATACTAATTCTATTGGGTTTAAGTGAGAATGGTAAGGAGGTAATCTTAAACATCTGTGACCATGTTCATGGATTGCCTTGACTATGTGAAATATCTTTGTATGCTGTGTCTTTTTTTACAATTCCAAGTAATTCAGGTTCATGGACATTTCGTTGAATGGAATGTTGTTTATGGTCAGCCAAATCTTTATTACATCTTTAATACTTGGTGAATTAGAAACTTTATCTTCTGGTGCCACAACGTTGTGATATGAGGCATTGTCCATTATCAAACACCACGGTCTATCCAAGGAAGGAAGTACATGATTCACAATCCAATCTTGAAATATCTTGCCATTCATCTCTGCATGGTAATCCCTATTATCTGTGGATTTTGAAACAAATATGAGTTCAGTATTATTTAGAAGCCCATGATGGCTGCTTCCTGGATGTGCAATTATTAGGCGCTGTCCTTTGCTGCTTGGTACTAGTCTCTTAGTTGTTCCATCAGATGATTGCCATTCTCGTTCATTACTGTGGTGCGCACTGATCCAAGTTTCATCTAAATACACAAAATCATAACAATCTCTTCTCATTTCTCTGACCTCGCGTAAATATTTGCTTCTCATTGCAACTATATGAGGCTTCTCACAAATAAGGTTTCTACCACCAACATATTTTCTAAAAGTGAATCCCAAACTCCTAATAGTCCTCCATAGCGTAGATTTGGAAATATCAATGTCATTATTCTTTCTTAACCAAATTTTCAATTTCCTTAAAGTCACTGCCTCATTATTGTGAAACATATTTGTTGCGTGCATATTTTGACGCACATTTTACAAAAATCGATATGGCTATTTAATATGGGAAAAATATAGACATTCAATTTCCTTAAAGTCACTGCCTCATTATTGTGAAACATATTTGTTGCGTGCATATTTTGACGCACATTTTACAAAAATCGATATGGCTATTTAATATGGGAAAAATATAGACATTCATTCATTTGTGTATGAAAATGCTGTTTATGGTAAAAGCGAGATAATCCATGTTTGATTCACACTTTTGATTATAGGAGTAATCGTTCTGGATATTGATCCAGCGCAAGGATATTGCGCTTGCGTTTGTACTTATTTTTTAGGGCCAGAAAATATATTAATTTGCTTATTGTGTTTATGGCCTGAATTCATATGTATTACATATTATTAGTACAAGTAGAATCAGTCCTATATTGTATATTTTGGATTGGTAGGAGGGACTAGATTCTTGTATTCCGGTCTAGCGGAAGTATGAGTTGTCTTGACAAGTCGTGATGAGTTCCGATGTACTGCTTACAAATGGCGGGGTACGTTTTTCTAGAGCTGGTCCTTTCGTCAGAAAAAAATGTCTTACGAAGTGGTTTCTTCTGAAGGAGATGGTGTCTCTACGATAGTTTGTGTTAGAGACTCTCCTCATGTCAGTATATAGATGATTCGGACTCCAGGTAAACCCAGCTCCTATTTTGATGATCTCTCGTCGGTTAGGCCTAGCTTGACTTTTGTGCTTCGCTATGCTAGTGTCGTGTTTTGTATCGACGAAGATGACAGATTTTCCTGCAGCGGTTATGGCTACGTGAAATTAACCTGATCACCGTAGAGCTGTATGGAAACATTTATGAAATCCTTTATATACCCATTATAAATTAACTCTGGCTTATATTCTCCTTCCTATGAATGAGTGAACGACAACTCAGGGAGGCAGCCATGTTGGATTTCGGTCAGCATATGTTTTGATCACTGCCAAGAGAACAGATTATTTATCCTATTATCGGACAGTGACAGGGAGATCTCAATCTTGCTAGAAACCCCCTTCGTGGTTTCATAATATATACTACAAACTATGGACGTCAAGTAACTTTGGTTATTTATCGATCCGCCCTTCACTGACGCGTTTAGTCAGATAGGGGGATGTGGCCATAATGTATCATGACATTGAACTTTTGATGTACTGCCCATTATTTCTGAATGTGTCATGACTTCAGATCTGCTATGTATACCTACAAATTGATATGTCAACATACCATGATGTACTCGTATGTCCCAGTGTGTACGTCTGAATAAATTGAGTAAACTAAGATTCCAGCAGTCTGCATTGGTGCCTTGTAGACACAAGTGTATGAGTGGTTATATTGGTCAGCACACGAACAGTACACCATTCGCGTCAATCACACTCTACATTTCTACTTCATACATACACCATCCTGCGTCGGTTGAAGTGACCAAGTTTAGGGCCTGCTTCCCCTGGAGCCTTTGCCTTCCCTAACTCAGGACTAGGGTGAGTTACCCATTTACAGCTGGGTAGACTGGAGCATGCCTGATCTCAACAACACACCACTCTTCCTTACAGAGCATCCAGTGTGTGTGTGAAAGCAACTTTACAGAGCAGACAGACTGATACTTTACAGTGGCGAGCCAGATTCCTGGGTCCAGCTTACGCAGTTTTGTGTTGAGAATCACAGTTTACAGCTGAAAGAACATTTGTTTGAACACATCAACACCAGTAGGACAGCTATACAGTCGATGTCAGCTTGACCTGTATTACCGATAGGATGCTGTATCTAGGTCAGCACTTGTTGACAGTTTTTCGCTGTACAGACAGTATTACACAGGACAGTGGTATCAAGTGTAGAAAAATATCTGGAGCAGTATTGTTGACATTTCTCAACGTACAGAAGAATCACAGTGTTGTTGAAAATAAAGTGCATAGTTCATCGTTGGATCTTCATATGCTCAAAAGAGAAAAAATTGACAGTGTAATAGTTTAGAATTAAATCTATTACTCAATAAAGTGGCAAGTTATTAGAATTAAAATAAACTGTGCCTGCTTTACAACACCATACCTGCAACACATTCCATTCATGACATAAATTATATTGTATGCTATATGCTATTTATGCTTACATGTTATTTGTTATGTATTAAATTAATTTATGTTCTGTGTGACTAATACAAGGTATGCTGAGTTACATTGGTCTGGTACTAGTATTCGATAGGTACACATTTTCTTAATTGGAAATTTGTTAGCAACAATTTGCTGCTATTTCTGTTAGTTGTGATGAGGTGTTCTTTTCTTCGTTGTTTTTGTTAATAATTTTGTGTTCCTTAGTTTTGTTTGATTTGTTTGTATAATTGTAGGTCTCATCTTTCCTTTCATTTCAGTTTTTTACACCCTTATGTTTATACACTGTGGCGTTATTTGTCTTGTTATCTTATGGCAGTTATCATCACGGTTTCTGTGATCATTTTTTTTCATTTCTCCTAGTTAATTTAATTTGATCTCTGCAAATGTGTTCATATTGTCTTTTCTTGTTTGTCCTTTGTAATGTCTTTAGTTGACATATGACGTATAGTGGTATACACTGATAGTATAGTACAGATCAGTACTTTATGATTGTTATTGTTATAAAACAAAATGTACAAGACCTTTGTAAGGCTTGTCTCCCAAAGTGATTGGTAAAGGGAAATATTTTTTCCACAGGTACTCAAGTGATCTTTGATTACATTGAGGTATACAAGACCTTTGTAAGGCTTGTCTCCCAAAGTGATTGGTATAGGGAAATATTTTTTCCACAGGTACTCAAGTGATCTTTGATTACATTGAAGTATACAAGACCTTTGTAAGGCTTGTCCCCCACAGTATTTGAGATACAGTTATTGTTGTCCACAGGTACTCAAGTTATCATTGGTTATTATAAACCATACAAGTTTGGACTAAGACTAAGTCTATGGTATAGACTTGTCTCCCATTAACTTGAAAGAGGGTAATTTATTTACTTTTTCAGGTTTCTGATTTAAGAAGACAATATGTCTACATTAGATTATTTCATTACACAAGGAAAATCTCTTGATAAGACTGGAAAAGACTTAGAACAATGGGCTGTTGCTCAATATGACAAAGCATTAGCTGTAGAAGAAAAAAAAGCTGCTGCTGAGGAAAAAAAAGCTGCGGCTGAGGAGAGAAAACTTCAAATAGAAGAAAAAAAAGCTGCTGCAGAAGAAAGGAAAGCCTTAGCTGAAGAAAAAAGATTAGAAAAAGAAGCTGATACTGCTGCTGAACTTAAGAAATTGCAGATGCAAGTGGAGGAAAGGAGATTTGAGGCAGAACAGAAGAAATTAGAAGCTGATGCAGAGCAGAAAAAATTAGAAGTTGCTGCAGAACAGAAGAAATTAGAAGCTGCTGCAGAACAGAAAAAACTAGAAGTTGCTGCTGCTGCAGAACAGAAAAAATTAGAAGTTGCTGCTGCTGCAGAACAGAAAAAATTAGAAGCTGCTGCTGCTGCAGAACAAAAAAAAATTAGATAGAGAAGCTGAAGAGAGAAAAGCAATAAGAGAACATGAGTTTGAATTAGAGAAATTAAAATTGACATGTATGAGTAATGTTAATCAGGCATCTGGTGGTAATGGTAAACCCTTTGTATACAAGGTCAAGGTACCAGCGTTTAACCCTACCAGTGATGACATAACATTTTGGCTTTCTAGATTTGAACGGGCTTGTCGATCTCATAATGTTGACAAATCACAGTATGTGAATCAGTTGTCTGAAAATCTAAAAGGGGAGTCTCTGAGTAAGTTATATTTTGTTGAAGAGGCCGACAAAGATAATTATGATGCTGTTAGGGCAGCTTTGATAAAGAGATATCAGCTGTCTGAGGAAGGTTACCGTCTTTTGTTTAAAACAATGAGACCTGAGGTAGGTGTAGAATTCTCAGATTTCATCTCAAAAGCACGAATTACACTTTCACGATGGATTGAATTATCCAAAACAGAGAAAAACATTTGATGGTCTTACGGATTTATTGCTAAGAGACAAGGTCATGTCTTCTGTAAATAAATCATTCCTAGAGTTCTTACATGAGCGTAAACCTGGTACAATAAAGCAAATGGAAGAATATTGTGACCAGTATGCCACGGCACACCCTGACATGATTCTTGGTAACTCTAACATTAAAGAGAGTATGCCAGTTGCTTCGGCAACAGAATATAATCAGAATTACTCACACAAATTCCAAGGAGCTAAAAATAAATTTGATAAAAAGGTTAATTGGGATAAGTATCAAAACCAAGATAACCGCTCAAATCAGAGTTCTTCTTCGAAGAACTGGAATCGGTCTGATAGTCCTCGACACGCGAGGGGTTCCCATAATGTTAGAAATTCTCGGAAAGGGAGTAGCTATAGGAACTACCCAAGTGCTTCATGGAGACAAAAGAAACAATATTACAGGGATACTCAATATAATGAGCATGATGATTATGATCATGAATATTATGATTCAAACCCAAATAGGGGTTATAACAGAGGCAATAATAATTATAGAGACAATTATAACCGAGGTAGATCACAACACAAAAGACATGGTAAATCTTATTACCAGGCTAACTCTGCACAACAGGAGTTTCACGACACCGATAATCAGAATAATGATAAAAAAGACTCCAATAGTGTAGCAAATTCCGCTTTCGATTTTGCTAGAGCATCTGAGTGTTCGCAATGCAAAACATTATTCGATCCAACCACAGTGTCTACTTTAAGCTGCGGTCACCCACTTCCCGCTCTTCATGCGTCAATTGCGCATAATGGAAGGGGTGCTCTTGTCTTTAATAGGGGCCTAATAGATGGTACTCCGGTATCAATTCTTTTCGACTCGGGGTGCACTACCATTGGAGTGAGGCAATCACTCGTAAATCCTTCTCGAGCTACAGGCAATATAGTCAAATGTGTAACATTTGGTGGCACATTGGAGAAGTACTCCACTGCCATTATCAATATTGCTACGCCTTTCTTTACAGGAGAGGTGCAAGCATGTCTCTTGCCGAATCCGATCGCTGATCTTATCATCGGTCGCATTCATGGAGTGAAAGAATGCACTCCACAGCAAATTTCTAATTGGGAAAATGTTAATATGCAATCTGCTAATGCAGTAATCACTAGGGCTCAAGCTCTTAATATGCCACAATCTTCACATTCTGAAGATAATGATGCGCAGATCCAAGATGATCCCTTGGAGATTTCCCACGATTCCTTTATCAAACAGCAGGAAGATGATCCTACTCTAAAGAAATTCTTTACTCTGGCAACAAAAGGTGATCCGAATAAGGATACAAATCGTAAATCTTGGATTACGATGAAGAATGGCGTACTTGTACGTATGGTACAAGACTCCGCTAAGTCCATTCATTCTCAAATCCTTGTGCCTAAAAATATGAGAGTTAAAATCTTACAGCACGCTCATGATTCGCAGTGTGCTGGACATATGGGTTTTTCCCGTACTAAAGCTAGAGTTCTTCAATCTTTCTTTTGGCCTGCTGTGAATAAGGACATACGAATCTATTGTCGATCTTGTAAAGTATGTCAAGAGATTAAATCCAGAGGTCCACGCCATGATGCACCTATTCAGGCTGCAGACATTCCCATTCGGCCATTTCAAAAAATGGCGATAGACATCATTGGTCCATTTAAGATAAAGTCTGCTAGAGGACACCAATTTATTCTGACGTGTGTTGATATGTGCACACGTTGGCCGGAGGCTGTTCCTCTAAAGAGCATAACTACTGCTGATGTCGCAGATGCTCTTTGGTTAATATTTTCTCGTCTGGGATTTCCAGCAGAAATATTATCCGACCATGGTACCCAACTCATATCGGATACCATGTCTCAAGTAATGTCGACTCTGAAGATAGAGAGATCGCTGAGTAGTATTTATCATCCTATGTCCAATGGGATGGTGGAACGTTTGAATAGAACTCTGAAAAACCTACTAGGTAAGATAACAGAAGATCATCCTCAGGATTGGGATAGGGTTTTACCCGCGGCTCTCTTTGCATATAGAGAGGTCGCCAACGAACATACAGGATTTTCTCCCTTTGAACTTGTCTTTGGCGCGAAACCGCGAGGTCCTATGTCCTTACTTCATGATCTTATAACTGCTGATAATATTGTCGATGACACAAAATCCTCTTATGAATATGTCATCGCACTTAGACACAAGATTATTGAAGCATGCAAATTGGCAACTGCTTCATCTGAATTTGCGAAACAGAAGGCAAGGGAATTTGCCAATAAAAAGAGATGTTTGCGACAACTTTGTCCAGGTGACAAAGCATTTGTCTTGCTACCTTGTAGGGAAAATAGACTTCTCATTTCTTGGAAAGGTCCGTACGATATAATATCAAAAGTTTCCGATGTTGACTATATCGTCGATATTGACGGGAAGCGTAAAACCTTCCACATCAACATGCTCACGGAATTCCATGAACGTCCTGATTATTTACAACCTGTTTTCCAGGCAACGGACGATTTTCCAGTCCAACATGGACAGTACTCATCTCTGTCAGTAATACAGGATGAGGAAACGAGTTTCTCGGATGTAAATTTACCTTTTCCACTGATTCCTCTTCACTCTAATGAATCATGGAAAGATGTTGCAATTTCTCCAGAATTATCTCCAGGAGAGCAGAAACAAGTTTCTACTATGTTAGAACAATTTCAGGATGTCCTTACTGACATTCCTGGTCAAACGGATGTCATTCAACATGACATTATTCTTACTGACCATAGTCCTATAAGAGTCAGACCGTATCCTATCCCGATACATTTTCAAGCACAGGTAGAGAAAGAGTTAGATGAGATGATAGAGTTAAAAATTATTGAACCATCCACATCAGCATATTCTTCGCCGATGGTTATAGTACGGAAAAAAGACAATAACATACGTCTTTGCGTGGATTATCGCAAATTGAATCAAGTGACTAAATTCGATGCTGAACCTATGCCTTTACTAGAAGAGCTACTTACGAGACTATCGAATTCTCACTTCTTTTCTAAACTCGATTTGTCTAAGGGATATTGGCAAGTTCCACTATCCGAACACGCCAAACCGTTTACTGCTTTTTCGACGCCTAGGGGTCTATTCCAATGGAATTTCATGCCTTTCGGTCTTATGAACGCCCCTGCTACATTTGTACGCATGATGCGTCGAATCCTATCTCATCGCTCAGATGTCATTGCGTATCTTGATGACATCTGTCTTTTCAGTGATACTTGGAACGATCACTATAATGGTATAAATGAACTATTGTCTATCTTACGCGAGCATAACCTGACAGCGAAACCATCGAAAGCATGTATTGGTTTTAGCGAAATATCTTTTTTAGGACACCGTGTTGGTCATGGGTTCCTAAAAACAGAAGACCATAATACAAGTAAGATACTTAACATTTCTATTCCTAAGACTAAAAAGCAAGTACGAAGTCTCTTAGGTCTAATACAATTTTATGGACGATTCATCCCGAATCTGTCCTCCATTATGTCACCTCTTTCTTCCTTGCTAAAGAAAGGGTCTCCTAATGTAGTCCATTGGACTCAAGAATGTCAATCCTCTTTGGATAAGGTTAAAACTATGTTTTCTACTTCACCTATCCTAGTATTACCTTCTAAGGATAAGACATTTATTCTTCGTAGTGACGCTTCATCCACCGGGATTGGAGCTGCACTAATGCAAGAGTACTCTGGAACTCTGCATCCTGTGATGTATATTTCTCGGAAATTAAATGCCGCAGAGAAGAATTACTCGGTCCTAGACCGTGAATTATTGGCTATGGTTTGGTCAATCCTTAAACTGCAAAGATTTCTTCTGGGCGCGCATTTCATTGTGGAAACTGACCAGAAAGCTCTTACGGCTATTCAGAGTAAAAATCTGAAGAGCGCGAGATCAACGCGATACGCGATTGCTCTACAGCCATTTCATTTTGCGGTGCGAGCTATCCGTGGGTCAGAAAATGTGATGGCAGATATTTTGTCTAGATGCCCACACGATTCATAACTGTTATACAACTTTGATACAGTTGTTTCTATGTTGAAATGTGTACACATATGTAATATATCATATATTGATTGTAACGCTACTTAGCGGTTCATTGATATGTATTCACCGCTGATCTTTCAATGTTTTTCGTCTTTGATGATCATGATGTTAAGATATCTTAGATGGAATTTATGTATAAACTAATGTGGAAATTATGTCATTGCTAATATTGTAGTATGCGTTGGTGACACCTCTCTGGAAATATTTATACTTAGAGAAGTACTTTCTCTAAGGTCATAAAACTTATGCTTATCATCTGCGCATTGTTATTGCTGCGTTGTGAGCCTATTGTATGTTGCTCCTAGATGTATTTCAAAAAAAAAATGTACCATTTTTTTTTTCCCGAGGGGTGTGGTAATCTGTTGCGTGCATATTTTGACGCACATTTTACAAAAATCGATATGGCTATTTAATATGGGAAAAATATAGACATTCATTTATTTGTGTATGAAAATGCTGTTTATGGTAAAAGCGAGATAATCCATGTTTGATTCACACTTTTGATTATAGGAGTAATCGTTCTGGATATTGATCCAGCGCAAGGATATTGCGCTTGCGTTTGTACTTATTTTTTAGGGCCAGAAAATATATTAATTTGCTTATTGTGTTTATGGCCTGAATTCATATGTATTACATATTATTAGTACAAGTAGAATCAGTCCTATATTGTATATTTTGGATTGGTAGGAGGGACTAGATTCTTGTATTCCGGTCTAGCGGAAGTATGAGTTGTCTTGACAAGTCGTGATGAGTTCCGATGTACTGCTTACAAATGGCGGGGTACGTTTTTCTAGAGCTGGTCCTTTCGTCAGAAAAAAATGTCTTACGAAGTGGTTTCTTCTGAAGGAGATGGTGTCTCTACGATAGTTTGTGTTAGAGACTCTCCTCATGTCAGTATATAGATGATTCGGACTCCAGGTAAACCCAGCTCCTATTTTGATGATCTCTCGTCGGTTAGGCCTAGCTTGACTTTTGTGCTTCGCTATGCTAGTGTCGTGTTTTGTATCGACGAAGATGACAGATTTTCCTGCAGCGGTTATGGCTACGTGAAATTAACCTGATCACCGTAGAGCTGTATGGAAACATTTATGAAATCCTTTATATACCCATTATAAATTAACTCTGGCTTATATTCTCCTTCCTATGAATGAGTGAACGACAACTCAGGGAGGCAGCCATGTTGGATTTCGGTCAGCATATGTTTTGATCACTGCCAAGAGAACAGATTATTTATCCTATTATCGGACAGTGACAGGGAGATCTCAATCTTGCTAGAAACCCCCTTCGTGGTTTCATAATATATACTACAAACTATGGACGTCAAGTAACTTTGGTTATTTATCGATCCGCCCTTCACTGACGCGTTTAGTCAGATAGGGGGATGTGGCCATAATGTATCATGACATTGAACTTTTGATGTACTGCCCATTATTTCTGAATGTGTCATGACTTCAGATCTGCTATGTATACCTACAAATTGATATGTCAACATACCATGATGTACTCGTATGTCCCAGTGTGTACGTCTGAATAAATTGAGTAAACTAAGATTCCAGCAGTCTGCATTGGTGCCTTGTAGACACAAGTGTATGAGTGGTTATATTGGTCAGCACACGAACAGTACACCATTCGCGTCAATCACACTCTACATTTCTACTTCATACATACACCATCCTGCGTCGGTTGAAGTGACCAAGTTTAGGGCCTGCTTCCCCTGGAGCCTTTGCCTTCCCTAACTCAGGACTAGGGTGAGTTACCCATTTACAGCTGGGTAGACTGGAGCATGCCTGATCTCAACAACACACCACTCTTCCTTACAGAGCATCCAGTGTGTGTGTGAAAGCAACTTTACAGAGCAGACAGACTGATACTTTACAATATTGCAAATTTCTCTGCGGATCAATTCTCTGTCAAAATTATCCACCACTCTTGGCCTAATTTTCGTGTGTAAAACACTGGAATTAGACATTTCAGATGTCGCTATCCAGTGGTGCAATGATCGTTTGCTTATCCCCAAGGCGTGAATAGTCCTCTTTTGTGGGTTTGAAATAGAATGATATAGTTTTCCTCGAGTAGCTTCATTGCAGAAATACTTTAAAATCCTATTTGTGATTTGCTGTAATGTCATAAAATGTACTCGCAGACTCATTTTTCCTTCTTAACCACACAATAATTTTTGTAGACACACCTCTGATTGACAATGTGTGCGTTGCACCGGATATAAACTGTTTTATGTTCAAGAAGTGCGATTTCACGCAATTTCACTCAAAAATCATGCCAATTGCTTGATAAACCAAAAAATGTGCAAATGAGGTCGTATAATTTACTGTAGACATTTCAATATGTGTGCGTGTGATGTGTGTTGGCAAGTAGGATTTTATATTATATCGCAAAGAAACGAAAATTGAAACCAATGGCCGCATTTTAATGAAAAATTTAATTCATAGGGTCTATACCATTTCAAATTCACACACAAAATTTCACTTATATGCGTTATATATTCGCTGAGATATAGCATTTTGAAGTTGGGCAAAGCTAGTGAAACGTGCTATAACATGATTTAAAGTACTATTTTTTACAGCATTTTTAAAATGCGTCGTCAAACGAATTTAAATTATAAAACAACTGTATCAACAAATGTAAAAACCAAACTCACTCAATAGTCTCTTTTTCTTTTGGTGCAATTATTTTTATGTAATTTTATAGTAAAAACTTTAGTTGTTGCAGAAAACAAAATTATTAAATAGTTATAATCGCTGAAGGACCGTTCAAATGGAAGTAATTTTGTCGCATGTTGCCAGGTAACATTGCGGCCCCTCAGATCTAAACATTCTCTGGGAGAAATATAAATACAGCTTGAGTGAAGATATTCTTAGACAAGCACTTAGAGATAATCTGACTATGGATTTAGATTACTCTTCTGTAATTTTTAATCAAGCACTTATATTGCTAGAAGATAAATGTATATCCATGAATGGCAGACCTCTTCAACAACTGGTTCTAGAAGCGCCTACACGAACTGTTTTTGCAATACTTGATAGGGACATTTTGCGGGAAACGAACTATGACACTGATCAGTTGGAAAGATTTGTTTAAACCAATGAACCGCTCTTAGTTGATGATCAAAGATTGGCATACAACGCTATTCTGGACCTGATCATAAATGGAAATGGAGGACTATTCTTTCTTGATGCACCTGGTGGGACAGGAAAAACATTTCTTATTAATTTGCTTCTTGCTAAAATATAGAAGCAAAATGAGATTGCTCTTGCGGTTGCATTATCTGGAATACATTATTGGAAGGAGGTCGTACAGCTCATTCAGCTCTCAAACTAGCCCTAAATCTAGCATTTTTAGAGTCTCTGATTTGTAACGTTAGCAAGGGCTCTGGACAAGCACAAGTGCTAAAAAAATTCAAAGTCATTGTATGGGATGAGTGCACTATGTCACATAAGAGAGCTCTTGAAGCTCTTGATCTGACTCTACAAGATATTAGGGGAAACACTCTTCCAATGGGAGGGGCTGTGATAGTGCTTTCTGGTGATTTTCGTCAAACATTACCAGTTATTCTGCGATCAGCACCAGTGGATGAACTAAACGCTTGCCTTAAAGCACCATACCTTTGTAGCCACATTCAGAAAATGGAACTGACCACCAATATGCACGTTCATTTACATAAGGTTCATAAACCATTAGTAGAAAATCTGGGCAACGCCGGGTACTTACAGCTAGTTTTCAAATAAATCTGAAAAACAGCATATTCTTTAACAGTACAGTGGTTGTTTAAGACATTTTGAAATGATTCACATCACAAGACAGCCATCCTCCACATCTTCTGGCTCACTTAACAATGACTGCAGCTTATTTATTACTTCTTCATTGTCTCCAAAAACATCCTGCGACAACAATTCTGTCATTACAGAAATGGTAGCTTCCAGTTCCTGGCTTCCCATTCGCATGCGCGCATTTTTACGCTTCACTCGTCCATGGCACTGCCACAACTTCTCACACAGTGACCTTGGCACAGTTATTTCTAAACAGTTTTCTATGAAACTTAGGGAGAAACGTAAATCTTCGTGAAATTCTGTAGATTTGTAATACAGTCTGTGAGCCCTTGGGATGAAAGCTCGTCCCACCTCATATGGATTTAACGGCCACTTAGAAGAGTTGAGCCGTGACCAGTTGATTCGTGGTTTGTATTGTGGCTCACATACTGCAATGATTTCCCTTCTCCACCTGTTTAATGAATGACACAACGTTTATCAAAATACCATAATATGGGATCTATAATAAATTTTAACAATAAAATATGGGAGCACTCCGCTCTTATATACTTTTTCATCATGTAAGTGTTCTCAACGTGTAAGAGCAGCTTCGAGCTGTTGCAGATTAGCTGGAGAACCTTGCCTGTTTGTATGTATGTATGTGTGGGCGGGCGGGTAGATATATATATATATATATATATATATATATACGAGGGGCGTTCAGAAAGTAATGCACCACATCGTTTTTCTCAGCTAATAATGAGGATAGAAGCATGAAATTTTGCACACTTCAAATATGGCATGTGCCAATTGTGTGCACCAAATTGCACTGCAACTGGCCAAATAATACGGCTGCCCTAAACCGTTGAAATGGAGCGTGTTAGCAACTTGCGTTATAAACAGCGAATTGTGATAGAATTTCTCGTTGCAGAGAAGGAAACTGTTGTGAACATTCACAAGCGTCTATGTGATGTGTATGGAAGTTTTGCAGTCGACAGGAGTACAGTCAGTCGCTGGGTTCAAAGAATCAGGAAGTGGAGATACGGAGCTGCTTGATCGGCCGCGCTGTGGACGTCCTGCCACAGCCACCAACGCAGAAATGTTGAAATGCGCTGAGGGCATTATTCTTACTGATAGATGAATCACTACTCAACCTTTGGCCTTACAGCTGTCAGTCAGCATTGGTAGTGCAAATGCAGTTATAAAAACTCTCGGATTTTCTAAGGTGTGCGCAAGATGGGTTCCTCGAAGTCTCACAAATGACCACCGATTGCAAAGGAAAGCAATTTCTTCTGAATTGTTGGAGCGTTTCAATGCTGATTCTTCTTCCCTCTTCTTCCGTCCTTAGCCACCGACCGTCAAAGCAGTCAGTGGCCATTACGCCTAGTGGCGTCTTAGGGCAACAGCAGATAGGTTTTCTTTGCCATTGTTTCCCATCACGCCTATTGGCGTCTTTAGGGCAACGGCAAATCAATCCATCTGCTGTTGTTTCCGTAATCGAAGTGACTGGCAAACGGGTGATCAGCCCGTTGGTTTCAATGCTGATGGTGAGAACTTTTTGGCTAAGATCGTTACAGGTGACGAAACCTGGGCACATCATTTTGAACCTGAGACAAAAAGACAGTCAATGGAGTGGCATCATCCACAATCACCACGAAGAAAGAAATTCAAGACAATTCCTTCAGCTGGAAAGGTCATGATCACTGTCTTTTGGGACATTGAAGGTGAGATTCTTGTGGACGTTATGCCAAGAGGAGAGACAATCAATTCGCAGCTTACATTAAGACATTGAAAAAACTCAATCAACGTTTTCGCAGAGTTCGGCTGCATAAGAATCCAGCAGACCTGCTTCTCCTTCACGACAATGCGCGACCTCACACAAGTTTGGTAACACGGGAAGCAATCACCAAATTGGGTTGGACTGTACTACCCCATCCACCCTATAGTCCCGATTTGGCACCCTCTGATTTTCATCTATTTGGTCCACTTAAAGATGCACTCCGTGGGACACAGTTTGAAGATGATGAAAGAGTGATTCATGCAGCGAAGAAATGGCTACATGATCAAGACAAAATCTGGTACGGGCTAGGAATACATGCACTTGTTTCGTGCTGGCATAAAGCCGTACAAGTTGATGGGGATTATGTTGAATAATACCGATGTTTACATGACATATCCATGTATATTGTGTAAAAATTTCATGCTTTTTGAATAAACAGCTCCTGAGAAAAACGATGTTGTGCATTACTTTCTGAACGCCCCTCGTATATCCACCCGCCCGCCCACACATACATACATACAAACAGGCAAGGTTCTCCAGCTAATCTGCAACAGCTCAAAGCTGCCCTTACACGTTGAGAACACTTACATGACGAAAAAGTGGCTTCAGATCAACTTTTGTTAGCCACAAATACTAAGTGCTACAGCAGCTGGAAGATGTAGCAAATACAGAAGACCACAACAGATAAAAAACATGCAATGAAACATGGAGAAGCACTAGGAATACAGAATGATGGAACAAAGCATGGATAACAACAGAACTATCAATTAGATAACAGTGAGAAAAAACAGATTTAAACAGATGCAAAACTAAACGCTCTTGAGCCAAGGCCCATGAAGCAAAATATACACAGAAGCAAACAAAGAGGTCAGAAGAGACAAGAGGAAATATACTGATGAGCTGACAAGAGAGGTAGAAAAAGCTGCAGCTAAAGAAGTATAAGGGATCTGTACGTTAAAAGGGAAATTCTTCTTCTTCTTAGTTCATCCTGAAAAGGACGTTGGTTGCGTTGTGTCCGTTTACAGTGAAGCTGCGATATTTGCGCTTTTCGGCCGACACATCCGACATCAGCACGGCATGTTTTGGGACCGGGTTTACCTTCCCACTTCGATCCCTACTCTCTCAGCCAGACTGCAATGATGCAGCCTGTTTCCAGGACCACCACTTGGAGGTGGAGTAGGGTCTTGGTCAGCTCTGGTTCGCTGACCCTGATGCAAGCAGTCTAGCTATGGGTCCTAACTGCATTCCTCACTGTTGACGCGTCTTAGGTCCCATAAAAGGGAAATACAATCAAGTAAATGATTTTCTCAAAGAAAAAAAATGTTTAGCAATATAAAAGAGAAAATGAAGAGATGAACAGAACAGTATGACAAACCTCTCAATAGACCAGCTCCACAAAATCCCCAGCCACCCAACCAGCAGAAGATGAGCAACAAGTTAATTGTGGAGGACCAAATAAGGATGAAACAAAGAAAGCCATAAAGCTTCTAAAAGATAGCAAGGCTGCTGGCATAGACAGCATTTCATAGAGGACATAAAAGTAGATATAGACACCTCTACAGAGATATCATACAAATTACTTGGGGAAAGTCTGGGAGAGAGAAGAAATATCAGCAGATAGAAGGATGGCTAACTGGTCAAGTCGCCTAAGAAAGGATATTTACACTGTTATTGTTGATCAATTATTGACATCACTGCACTCCGGATGAACTCATAGGTGCTCAGTCTTCCTCAGCAAATATTGAAGTGTATGAATGCTGTTTGTTGTTGCGGACTGGTTTTATACACACTGGATGCATCCTCTCATACGTTCATCTCTGCTAGTCTTACGTTTTATGCAAAATTTCAGCAATCTTACCCTTGTTGATTCATCTATTGCAGTGTCATTCTCTAATAGGCTATCCTTAATTGTCTCTGGCATCTCTCACTTATCCAAATCCATTGTCCCCACAATGGGTGCTCTCAAAGCTGGTCTCTCAGCTTTCTCATAGCCACATACCCCTGCATGACCAATACAGGAGATCTACATCAATTTCTTCTTCTTCTTCTTCGATTGTCATGAAAAGGACGTTGGTTGTGTTGTGTCGCTGCTTACAGCAAAGCTGCGATATCTGCGCCTTTCAGCCCGACACATCCGACTTCGGCACGACATTTTTTTATGACCGGGTTTGCCTTCCCACTTCGATCCCTACTCTCTCAGCCAGACTGCAGTGATGCAGCCTGTTTCCAGGACCACCACTTGAAGGTGGAGTAGGGTCTTGGTCAGCTCTGGTTCGCTGACCCTGACGCAAGCAGTCAGCTATGGGTCGCTGACTGCATTCCACTTTTGACGCGTCTTAGGTCCCAGAAAACCCTGAATATTTGAGTCTTCTATGAATGTTTTCCATTCATGCCATAGCCATCCATTTAGGGCCTTCCAAAGCATGGACTGAGAGTCTGACATAAAAAGGGAGATTTACAATAGTGTATAAGTTACAGAGGAGTAATGTTACTATCATTGCCAGGGAAAATATAAAACAGGATCATCCTCGAGAAATTAAAAGAGTCCATCGATAGAAAACTGAGAGATTAACAGATAGGTTTTTGACAGCACAGATCCAGGACAGACCAGATAGCCACATGGCAAATAATAGCTGAACAAAGTTTGAAACCGAACTCATCTCTTTACATTGGATTTGTACTCTATGAAAAGGCATATGATAGTGTAGACAGAGAATCACTTTTGCAACTGATGAAGTATTATAGAGTTACCTTGACAATCATTATGTTAATGAAGAAAACATATGAAGGGCAGCAAAATTTGTACCAGAAGGACAACTTACAGAACTGTTTGAGATCAGAAATTGAATGCAACAGGGATGTCTCTTGTCACCGTTCTCTTTTTTACTGGCTATAGACTGGGTGATGAAAAAATTGGTATCACCTAAGAGAGATGGAATTCAGAGAACTTTGAATAAACAGCTTGATCATCTAGATTTTGCAGACAACCTAAAATGCAACATGTATAACCCGCACATGACTTTTAATAAAAGTGGTTAATAATTAAATGTATTAATGAACTAATTAATATTAGCATCTGGGAACGAAGACGCAGCAAGAGAGATGAATGCAGTCAGCGACTTATAGCTTGACTGCTTGCGTCAGCGAACCAGAGCTGACCAAGACCCTACTCCACCTCCAAGTGGTGGTCCTGGAAACAAGCTGCATCACTGCAGTCTGGCTGAGAGAGTAGGGATCGAAGTGGGAAGGCAAACCCGGTCCCAAAACATGCCATGCTGAAGTTGGATGTGTTAGCCGAAAGGTGCAAATATTGCAGCTTTGCTGTAAACGGACACAACACAACCAACGTCCTTTTCAGGACGAACGAAGAAGAAGAAGACATTAGCATCTCCTTTAGTAGCATGGGGCAGCTATTTGGGTTGACCATCATGCAGAAAAACTGCAACAAAGCAAGTCATGTGACCTTGCTTAAGCAGTTTCTCTAGCAGTTTGTTTTATATGATGAAGCTGCTTCCTCCATATTGGTTCCCTTGTACAACACTCCATATTGGTTCCCTTGTACAACACTCCATATTGGTTCCCTTGTACAACACTCCATATTGGTTCCCTTGTACAACACTCCATATTGGTTCCCTTGTACAACACTCCATATTGGTTCCCTTGTACAACACTCCATATTGGTTCCCTTGTACAACACTCCATATTGGTTCCCTTGTACAACACTCCATATTGGTTCCCTTGTACAACACTCCATATTGGTTCCCTTGTACAACACTCCATATTGGTTCCCTTGTACAACACTCCATATTGGTTCCCTTGTACAACACTCCATATTGGTTCCCTTGTACAACACTCCATATTGGTTATTGGTACAACACTCCATATTGGTTCCCTTGTACAACACTCCATATTGGTTCCCTTGTACAACACTCCATATTGGTTCCCTTGTACAACACTCCATATTGGTTCCCTTGTACAACACTCCATATTGGTTCCCTTGTACAACATGCCTGGTGGTAGCAGTGGTTCTTACCTTTCTTTGTCTCTTCAGAGACATCTAGGGGAAACACATGGAATAAAAAAAAAAAAAGAAAAGCGAAATTTCACTTCACCTGTCACAAGTTGTGCACCAAGGTATGGCAGTGCCATCACCAACCTGACTACAGTTCTGCCGACACTGTGGTGAGGCACCGATTATTCTCTGCATGTTTTTATGAATCCGAGAGATCTCTTGATGAACACGGACTGCAAGGATTTTCGATGTTTCCCTAATAGCTATGTTGGCACACAACCAGTTCCTCATACGTGGATTACTGGTTTCTGTATGTATTGTTTTCTGCCTGGAAGTCAACTGTCCCATGATCTAAATTTTAAAATTAACAATAACAGTATTATAAATTCTTACAACAGACTAATAGTACGTGTCTATGTATTTATGCCAGCACAACAAACTAGCAAATATATAAGTATGAATATCACCTTAAGTCCTAAGAACTGATCTATTTGCATTAAGAATTTCAAAACTGTAAATTTGTTTAATCATTATTTCCCTTTGTACTCCTCATGGAGCATGGAGCCACCACTACAGCTAGTCCCTTCGTAGGAAGCCTATCTCAAGCATTCTTCTTCTTCTTCTTCGTTCACCCTCAGATGTCAACTTGAATAAGTTCAAAGAAAGCAGTGGTCAGCCTGAGGCTGTTAATATCTCAGTAGATTTTCTCCAGGAATGGTACTGGTGATGGCCATATGCGTTTTGTCTGTTCCTCATATGTTGGGCACCTTTGAAGCAGATGTTCGGCAGTCATTTTATCGGTGCCACAGTCACACTCATCAGTAGTTCCTATCTTTAATTTTTTGAATAGATGGTATCTCAATCTGTAATGACCCGTGCAGAGTCTGAAGATTACCACTTGTTCACTTCTGCTGAGCTGGTAATATGGATCATTTTTTGTGTGGCCTGGATGCTCTTCTTCCCACTTGTGCTTGTATCTGTGCTTGATGAAACTCTTGGCCTCCTCATAAGTTATGTTTGTGTCAAGTTGAAGAAGCTTTCCCCCTTCCTTTGCCAATCTGTCAGCCTCTTTATTTCTGGGGATGTTGCAGTGAGAAGGGATCCACTGTATCACGGTCTCAAGCATTCAATTGCTCTTGTAGTAGTGGTTTCTGTGGCAACTGGTTTTACATGTTGAGGTTGCCAGCCTCATATTAGTTTTACATGTTGAGGTTGCCAGCCTCATATTAGTTTTACATGTTGAGGTTGCCAGCCTCATATTAGTTTTACATGTTGAGGTTGCCAGCCTCATATTAGTTTTACATGAGGTTGCCAGCCTCATATTAGTTTTACATGAGGTTGCCAGCCTCATATTAGTTTTACATGTTAAGGTTGCCAGCCTCATATTAGTTTTACATGAGGTTGCCAGCCTCATATTAGTTTTACATGAGGTTGCCAGCCTCATATTAGTTTCACATGTTGAGGTTGCCAGCCTCATATTAGTTTTACATGAGGTTGCCAGCCTCATATTAGTTTTACATGATCAGGTTGCCATCCTCATATTAGTTTTACATGTTGAGGTTGCCAGCCTCATATTAGTTTTACATGTTGAGGTTGCCAGCCTCATATTAGTTTTACATGATGAGGTTGCTAGCCTCATATTAGTCGCCTTGTACAACATTCCTGAGGGAGCAGTATTCATATTATTTCTTTGTCTCACCAAAGACCCAGTGGACGTACACAGGGGAATTTTTTAATACGTTATTATATTTATTTTAGAATGAAGCTTATGTAATAAGCCTTAAAGACATTCATCTACTTATGAAATGACCCATATGGGCAGAAATAAAATGTTTTATTATATATTTTCTTCATTATCAATACCATTCTTCTTCTTCTTCTTCCTCGTTCGTCCTGAAAAGGACGTTGGTTGCGTTGTGTCTGTTTACAGCGAAGCTGCGATATCTGCGCCTTTCGGCCGGCACATCCGACTTCAGCACGGCATTTTTTGGGACCGGGTTTGCCTTCCCTCTTCGATCCATACTCTCTCAGCCAGACTGCAGTGATGCAGCCTGTTTCCAGGACCACCACGTGGAGGTGGAGTAGGGTCTTGGTCAGCTCTGGTTCGCTGACCCTGACGCAAGCAGTCAAGCTATGGGTTGTAGACTGCATTCTCTATTGCTGCGTCTTTGGGTCCCCCAATACTATTCAGCTCCCTAAGGGGCATAGGACTTCAACAAACTCATGCCCAAGTCCTTCTCTCTCTTGTCATCCAGGTCTTTCTGTGTCTTCCTCGTTCCTTTCATTTCTGTCTCCAGTCCTCTTCTCCATGTGTTTTTATTCTTTCTTTTCCTCTCTTACCCTGGGGATTCCAGAACAAAGACTGTCCTGTAAAGCTATCAACAGGTTTTCTCAAAGTATGTTATCCATGTCTTTAGGATTATGGTTTTGGTTTCCTAGGCCTAACCCTTACCCCTCAACGCTATGTCTGAATTCTTTTTTGAGTCTATAAATGTGGGTAACTTGAATGGATACTGGATCGATAGACATTTCCGCAAAATCGGACACACATCCCATTGTTCTTCGTTTCAAACAAAACCAAAGCAGGAGACACTTGCCACCATGTTGCCTCAATATTTATCAGACGTTAGTATTTTTGAAAAAGCTTGAAACAGGGTTTCGGTTAAGGTTCATGTTAGTGGTTATTTTTTTAATTCGAAAAATTCCAGAAAAGGGCTCGAGTTAGGATTAATGTTAGCGTTAGAGGTTGTGCTTAAATTAGCCTAAGCGACACGGCAGACTATTGATAGCCCCTTGGTTAATATGTCAGCTTGTGTCTACAAAGAAATTCTACTCAAATGTTTGTTTCTTGAATTTAATAAAAGTGGGACGTGTTCTTCGATGACATCCAAATAGGTCGCTGTGTCGTTAGGATTACGGTTTGGGATTCCTAACCCTTATTATTGCGTCTATGAATCCTTCGAACATACGACCCACTGTTCTTCATTTCAACTTTTTTATTTTATTTTTTCTTCAATTCATTACTTCGAAGAGCAACACATTGACAGAAATCTTATTTGAAGGAATCTCACTGAGGACGCCGTCCCCCTCCCTAAAGTTCCTTTCAGTAACTGCACTGGGGTTATGATGCGTGTCAACTTCCATTTATTATTATAAAGACTCTTCCTTCGTACAGCTCATTTTAATTACCTTTATACTTGTAGGACCAATGTCAAGCACATAAAATAAAAGTTTGAAACTATAGGCTAATCATTTCTAGTTTAACATTTAACTTTTCGTAAATATTAGTTAAGACAATTTTAACTTATGACCACAAGAGCTATTATAAAAACTATCGTAACGGTATCGTAAAAAACCAGGAACAACAGAATGCGAATCACATAGAATAGAATACGACCAGAAGTTTCTGAAACTCAATTCGGTTTCATTGCTGATAAAGGTACCAGAAATGCAATTTTCACACTATCAATGCTAATGGAGAGATGTATTAAGGTACAAAGAGACCTTTATCTATGCTTTATAGACTACTCAAAAGCTTTTGACAAAGTGAAACACCAAGACCTATTTGATGTTTTACATGAACTAAATATAGACGGGAAAGATCTTAGGATAATAAGTAACATATATTGGGAGCAGGAATCCGCGATCAGATATGAAGGAGAACTAAGTGAATTCAGAGCAATTAAAAGAGGAGTTAGACAGGGATGTGTGTTATCACCTGATCTTTTTAACATATACAGCGAGACAATACTTCGAAACATTGAACACCTCGAGGGAATTAACGTCGGAGGACGAAATATCAACAATCTGAGATATGCAGATGACACAATTTAATAGCAGTCAGAGGAAAATCTACTAATCATTCTAGACAAAGTAGTGGAAGAGAGCGAGTTGACAGGATTATCTTTGAATGTCAGCAAAACTGTATGCGTGGTAGTTTCTAAGAAAATACAAATACCAGTAAGCTCTTTGAACAGCAAAAGAGAAAAAATCAAACAAGTCAATTTCTTTAAATATTTAGGCTACACATTGACATCAGAAGGCAGATGTGACAAAGGGATAAAGAAAAGTCTCGCCATGTCCAAAGAAGCCTTTACTAGGATGAGCAACGTAATGAAAAACAGAAACATCACCATAAGCACAAAAATTCGTTTACTAAGGAGCTACGTGTTATCCGTTCTTTTATATGGATGCGAATGTTGGACAATGAGTAACCAAATGGTGAAAAAACTGGAGGCAGCGGAAATGTGTTTTTTTTAGAAGGATACTGAGAATATCGTGGACAGAGAAGAAAACAAATGTCGAGGTATTGACAGCTGCGGGTGTTAATAGATCGCCCATCAAAACCATCAGGAAAAGACAAATGACATTTATGGGACATATTAACAGAAGAGGAGGAGTGGAGGAATTAGTCTTATGTGGGAAAATACCAGATAGAAGAGGAAGGCAGAGAAAGATGTATGTGGGAAAGCTTAAACAACTGGGCAACAAACAACAGCATGGGCAACACCAACCTCATTAGACTATCAAAAGACAGAGAAGATTGGAGGGTCATGATCGCCAATGTCTGTTCCAGACCAGGCACCTGAAGAAGAAGAACGGTATCGTAGAACGGTATCGTTAGAACGCCAATAACAAGCAAGTAAATTGTTATTGTTCAAAAGAATCGACATCATTGCACTCCAAGCAAACCCATAGATTTTTTTTTTTTTTCGTACGCCCGCTATTACTCGAGGCGAAATCTCAGGTTAGTATGTCTAATCTGAGACTGATTTTACGTGAGTATCCCTTTTTTCTTGCACAGAGACAGGTGTCCCTCACCATTCAGGCAGATACTCGCCGATTTCGGAGGTACCCATTAGAGCTGGGTCGGATCAGGAGCCGCCAGTCCCCTGGTCGGCGACACTGCTTCAAATTTTCTCGTCAGGGCTCGAGTTAATCCAGTCCAAATCCCGGTCGACGAAAACTTCAAATGTCCTTGCCCGGGTTTGATCCTGGGTCACCCGATCGCCAGCGCAGTGTGGTAACCACTATGCTAGCGCGGCTCCCAAACCAATAGATGTTCAGTCTCCCTCATTATATGTCCAAGAGCGTGAATGCTAACTTTTTTTTTTTTAGAGGTGATGGTTGGGGAGAGGGAGAGTGCACTTACTGTAGTGAAACCTTCACCTTTTTTTTTAAAACTAACTGAAAATTCCTGTAAAACAGTCTATAACAAGAACTAAAATTAATGTATAAGGATCAATGATGGTAGGAGGAAAAGGGGTAGTCTGATGGGGTGCTTATATGGCTGATGGCAGGTAATTGATGGACATCAAGGGTTGAACGGGATCTTTATAACAACAAAAAAAAAAATTTAATTCTTTTGTTTTTAACACACAAGCATAATTGGTTATTGTGATTAGACCTATTTACAATGATTTGACAGGTGTGATGCCACTTTCTCATTTTGGTAGTTGTTCATTGTTGATGTCTTGATGTTTATCTTGTTTCCTACTAGAGTTACTTGCCCTTAGGCTAGCTCTACTTTTCTCTTCTTCCTACGTCCTGTTTTCTAAGATGGTTGATTAAACATGTCGTGTTTGTATCCTGTGTTCAAGCTTCGTGATTAAACTTCATAACGTGAGAATGTATGACAGCCAGCCACGTCTCATTATATCTTACAATATTTACTACACACGACGGTAAATATCAACATGGTGGCAGCGGTGTTTATTTCTACAGAATTCTAACTATTCTGCTGAAGATCTTGTAACACGTGTGCTGACTCATAGACTGGTAGGTTATTGCTTGCATACCATTATTAGACATTTCGTCATGGCAGAACGGCCCTTATTTCGGTTACCACCCTGCCTAGACATAAATAACGTCGAACCAGACACATTTCGTAAATGGAGACGACAGTTAGAACTATACATGCATGCAACAGAGGTGGCGTCTAAACCCGATTCTGTTCGGGCGGCCATTATTCTACACTGTGCTGGACCTCAAGCTGTTGAAGTTTTTGATCAACTTGCAGAGGAAGGAGACCACTCTAATCCTACTAAAATTCTCGATTTGCTCCAGAACCATTGTAGCTCACGAAGCAATGAAGTATTACATACGTTCAGATTCTGGAACACACCTCTTCAAGAGCCCTTTAATTCCTTTTTAACTGAGCTGAGAACTAAGGCAGATTTATGCAACTTTAATGACAAGGATCGTATGATAAGAGACAAAATTGTCTTTACTGTTAACAAAAGGTTACAAGAGAAGCTCTTGAGAGAAGCTGACCTCGATCTAAAGAAAGCCATTCACATTTGCAGAGTCTTCGAGCAAACTGGAAACGACATAAGAGAGATGAGTAATGCAGTACAACCTTCTGAAGCAAGGGTTGAAAAGGTACAGAAAAAATCACTCAACCATAAACCTGCCAAGAGAGACACTGGGCATGCTGCTGGTAAAGCCTGTCAAAGTAACACTGACAGTGGGTACTTTGAACCTAGAAAGGAGTGTCATTACTGCGGACAGAAACATCCATTAATTAAGAAAAAGTGTCCTGCATGGGGGAAGTTTTGTTCAAATTGTGGGGGAAGAAACCATTTCAAAGTTAAATGCAAGAAAGTTCATACTGTTCACACAGAGTCAGTGGAAGATTCTGAAGTTTTTCTTTATTGTGTGAAATCTAGCAAAGCTTGTACATCTGCACAACTCATTGTCAATGGAAAAATGGTAAAATTTCAGTTAGACACAGCAGCTGATGTGAATACAATCTGTCAACGCTTTGTGATGCAAGAACAACTGTTACCCACTAAATGAACAGAGGTATATTAATACCAGTAGAGGAACCGACTGAATGGGTTAACCAAATGGCTGTTGTTGAAAAGTCTGATGGTTCTTTAAGAATATGCATTGATCCTAGACCCCTGAATGAGGCTTTGCAGAGGGAGCATTACAGATTACCAACTTTGGATGATGTATTGCCTGAACTCAATAATGCCAAGATTTTCACAAAGCTGGATATCAAGGAAGCATTCTGGCATATCAAACTTGATGAAGGAGCCGCGCTAGCGTAGTGGTTACCACACCGCTCTGGCGACCGGGTGATCCAGGATCAAACCCGGGTGACGGCATTTGATGATTTTTCGTCTACCGGGATTTGGACTGGATTAACTCGAGACCTGGCGAGGACATTTGAAGGAGTGTCGTCGACCAGGAATTGGCGGCTCCTGAGCCGACCCAGCTGTAATGGGTACCTCCGAAATCGGAGAGTATTTGCCTGAATGGCGAGGGACACCTGTCTCTGTACAAGAAAAAAGGGATACTCACGTAAAATCAATGTCAGGTTAGACATAAATAATAACCTGAGATTTCGCCTCGAGTATTAGCGGGCGTACGAAAAAAAAAAATTGATGAGAAGTCTAGTAAACTTACAACAATGATCACACCTTATGGTAGGTTCAGATGGTCTAGATTACCATTTGGCTTGAATGTAAGCAGTGAAATTTTCCAGAGGCATCTAGCACAAGCTCTTCATGGTTGCATCAATGTTGCTGATGACATAGTTATTGCAGGTTGTGGATGTAACAGACAGCAAGCAATTAAGGACCATGATCTGAAGCTTAAAGCACTGAAACATAGGTGTAAAGAGAAAGGCATTAAACTGAATGATGCTAAAGCTCAGGAGAAGAAAGAAGAAATTACCTTCATGGGTCACCTTATTACTGCTCGAGGTGTTGAACCAGACAAGAAAAAGGTTGAGACAATACTAAACATGCCCGTTCCTAAGGACTGTCATGAGGTTCGCAGATTTTGCGGCATGATACAGTATCTAGCAAAGTTTCTCAACAATCTTTCAGAAGTTCTTCATCCAATAAGAGAACTTACACGTAAGGATACTCCTTTTATCTGGTCTGCTGAATTTGATCAAGCTTTCAAGAGAGTCAAGAAACTGATTACTTCTACTCCAGTACTCGCATACTATGATCCTGATGAATCTTTGTGTATTCAAGTTGATAGTAGCAGCTATGTCCTCCTACAAAATGGTCAGCCAATAGAGTTTGCTTCTAGAGCTCTAACTGAAACTGAACAACGCTGGGCTCAAATTGAGAAGGAGCTCTTAGCTGTTGTATATGGTTTGGAACGCTTTGACCAGTACACTTATGGAAGGAAAGTTACCGTCATCAACGACCATAAACCTTTGGCGGCCATCGTGAAGAAACCTCTGAGTCAAATTCCTCGAAGACTGCAGAATTTATTGATGCGCAGCCATCGATAGGACTTTGAATTCCAGTGGGTACAAGGTTCCGATCTTCTTATAGCCGACACACTGTCCAGAGCTTGTATTCATAATGTCACATTTGATTCTTTAGCTGATAGAGAGAGCAATGCAGCAGATGCACCTGTAAGATTACCTGAAATACCAGATGTGATGATGGAAAAGATTAAAGCTGAAACTCTCAAAGACAGCGTGCTCCAGAGGTTGAAGTCGACCATTTTGGATGGGTGGCCTAAAAGAAAGTCTGATGTACCAGCTGAGCTTATGCCTTATTTTGACATTCGTGATACTCTGACAACAGAACAAGGCATAATACTTAAAGGAGAGCGTATTCTTATCCCAAAAGCACTAAGGCCTGAAATCAAGCAGAAGCTACACGCTGCTGATCTTGCATTTGACAGCATGATGCGCCGGGCCAGAAGTTGTCTGTTTTGGATCGGCATGACGGCTGAGATTCGACAGATAGCTGACAGTTGTTCAGAATGTCAAGAAACGAAGGCAAGGAATACTAAAAAACTTTTAAACCAACACTCAAGAGGTTTATCACCCTGGGAGAAAGTTGGCACTGACATCTTTATTATTCATAACCCTCCCCTCATCATTTTCACCTCTGTTTCCAGCTCTCTTCTCCATGTGCTTCTTGGTCTACCTCTGCCTCTCTTGCCCTGGGGGTTCCAGAACAAGGACTGCCTTGTAATGCTATCAACAGGTTTCCTCAGTGTGTGTCCTATCCATCGCCATCGTCTTCTTCTCATCTCTTGTTCCACTGGCACTTGTCCAGTTCTTGTCATCAGTTCCACATTGGTAACCTTGTCATACCATTTTAATCCCACTATTCTACGCAAGCACCCATTTATGAAAGTCTGTAGCTTTTTGGTTGTTGTCTTTGTTGTTCTCCATGTCTCCGAGCCATACAATAGGACTGACTTCACATTTGAGTTGAAGATTCTTATTTTCGTGTTGGATCCTATTTCTCTTGATCTCCATATATTTCCCAATGCAATGAAAGCTCCTCTTGCTTTTTGTATTCTTATTTTGATATCGCTGTCTGTCCCTCCAACTTTGTCTATATTACTGCCAAGATATGTGTATGATTCTACATCTTGTATTGGCGTTTCTTCAAGTTCAACCCTGTTTTCATTACCTGCATTTATTCGCATTATTTTTGTCTTTTCCCTGTGTATTTTCAGACCCAATTGCTGTGACCTCTCATCGAGTGTTTTCAATTTGTCCTGCATCTGATTACGGTTATGGGACAGGAGAGCCAAATCATCAGCAAAATCCAGATCATCCAACTGCTTAGTCAGAGTCCACTGGATTCCATTTCTGTTGTGTGTTGTCGATGATCTTATAACCCAATCTATTGCCAGCAAGAAAAGAAATGGAGACAAGAGGCATCCCTGTCGCACTCCTGTTCTTATCCCAAATGGTTCTGTAAGCTGTCCTTCATGAAGAACTCTGCACGTCATGTCTTCATAGGTTTTCTTTATTAAATTAATGATTTTCATGGGAACTCCATAATGCCTCATCAATTTCCAAAGTGATTCTCTGTCCACACTGTCAAATGCTTTTTCGTAGTCCACAAATCCGATGTATAGTGGTGAATTCCATTCCAGACTATTATTCTCAAAGTGGCTATCTGGTCTGTACATGATCTGTTTTGTCGAAAACCTGCTTGTTCATCTCTCAATTTCTTGTCTATGGACTCCTTTAATCTCTCAAGGATAATCCTGTTCAATACCTTTCCTGGCACTGATAGTAACATTATTCCTCTATAATTTGTGCACTCTTGTAGATTTCCCTTCTTAGGCAACTTAACCAGATATCCTTCCTTCCATTCTGCTGGTATCTCTTCTTTTTCCCAGACTTTACCAAGTAATTTATATAACATCTCTGTAGCCGTGTCGATATCTGCTTTGATGGCCTCTGCTGGAATGCCATCAGGTCCAGATGCTTTTCCATCTCTTAGAAGCTTTATGGCTTTCTTTATTTCTTCCTTCGTTGGTCTTTCACCGTTAATTTGTAGCTCTTCTTCTGCTGGCTGGATGTCCGGCGGGTTTTGTGGAGCTGGTCTATTGAGAAGGTCCCCAAAATATTCTGTCCACCTCTTCATTTGCTCTTGTATATTGCTGAGAAGTTTCCCATTCTTATCTTTTATGAGGCAACTTGTTTGCTTGTATTTCCCTGTTAGCTTCTTTGTGCTGCTATACAGTTCTCTCATATTTCCTTTGGCTGCAGCATCTTCTGCCTCTCTTGCCAACTCCAAAATATACTTCCTCTTGTCTCTTTTGATACTTCTTTTTACTTCTTTGTTTGCTTCTAGCATATTGAAAATGCAGAAGGAAAGGCCCGAAGACGACTAGGCATACTCAGAAAATTAGCAGGTACCAACTGGGGAGCAAATGAACGAAATCTAAAGAAGATTTATAATGGAGTAATAAGACCACACTTAGAGTTTAGCTCAGCAGCATGGTCATCAGCTGCTAACTCACATCTGCAGTCTTTGGACAAGGTGCAAAATCAAGCTCTCAGGCTCATTACAGGAGCCAGGAAAACTACACCAATAACAGAGATGCAGAAGGTTGCTGGAGTACAGACATTGTCCCATAGAAGAGACACAAAAACCATGATCCAGATGGAAAAGTACAACAGTATGCCAATGCACCCAATGAAGGCAAGACTAGATGATCTGGCATTGGGACGTCTAAAGCGTAGCAGCTTTGTGCATCGGGGGAAAAGACTTATAAGACAGCATCAAGAAGACCTATCCATGAAGACAACACCACTGAAGCCCACCCTATACCCTGTACCATGGGAGCAGGCCAGCAGTGCCCTCCAAATTAATACAACAGTCAGTGGTCTCACAAGTGGATGTGAGTATAATGATCTGCAAAAACGAACTGCTACATTGAGTATGATCCAAGAAAGCTATCCCGATCAATCAGGGATACATGCCTATACAGATGGATCAGCAACTAATGCTGTTAGGAATGGAGGTGCCGGTATCTTTATCTCATATCCTGACAACCACTATGAGACTAGGCACATTCCCACTGGTAAATTCTGTTCCAACTATACAGCTGAGGTTCAAGCTCTAGAGCAAGCTGCAAATATGATTTATAACACCAACTCTGACTGCCACCAGGTAGTCATCCTCACAGATGCACTGTCTGTCCTGCAAGCTCTCAAGGGTGGTAAACTCCCGCATCTGAGAAAATGAACTAAACAAGGTAGCTGCCAAAAAGAGAACCATACTTCAGTGGGTACCATCTCATTGTGGTTACCCGGAAATGAAATGGCAGATAAACTTGCAAAAAAGGGAGGAGAATGTGAACAAGAAGATAATGAAGTCACATACTTTGAGAAAAAGAGAGCTATCCAGACTATCAGAAGAGAACAGAACCAACCCAAAGACGACTATCACACTCTCGACCGGCAGGGACAGACAACTATTTTTCGACTCAGGACAGGGCATAACAAACTGAATAAACACATGCACAAGCTACGATTGTCTGCTTCACCACTGTGCACATGTGGATTAAACGAACAAACTGCTGAGCATGTGTTCTACAGGACTGTCCTCTGTATGACCAGTTAAGAAAGATATACTGGCCCAATGACTCAACACTAAACTCAAAGCTATATGGAGTTAAAGAGGAACTTCAAACAACAGTCGAATTCATCATGAGAACTCGTCTGACGGTGTAATCATCAAAGATGCGATCGCAAGAAGAAGAAGAAGAAGTTTGCTTCTGTGTACACTTCTTGAGCCTTGGCTTTGGAACTTCTGGTTTTGCTTGTGTTTAACTCTGCTTTCTTGTTTTTTTCTATCTTTTATCTTATTGATGGTTTCTGTTGTTATCCATGCTTTTTGTTGTCTTTCCCTTTTCCCCAGTATTTCTTCACATGTCTCCTTCCATACCGTTTTGACCTGCTGCCAATAGTCTTCTGTATTCTCTACATCTTCCAACTGTTGGAGCACTTGGAATTTGTTGGATACTGTGACCGCAAATTTGTCTCTTGTTTCTTGATTTCTTAGCTGTCCTACATTAAACTGTTGTCTATAATTTTGCATTGTTGCATATCTCTTGAGTTTCATTTTTACTTTGGCTATCAGAAGATGGTGATCTGATGCCACATCTGCTCCTCTATATACCTTTACATCCTGCAATGATGATCTAAACTTCTTCTTTATGCATATATGATCGATCTGATTTTCTGTTCTATGGTCTGGTGATATCCATGTTGCCTTGTGTATTCTCTTATGTGGAAACATGCTTCCTCCTATAGCCAGTTGATTTGAAGCACAGAAGTTTGCGAATAGTTCTCCATTTTTCATTCATTACTCCTAGCCCATGTTTTCCCATGACTTCTTCAAATCCAGTATTGACTGTACCTATCTTTGCATTCATGTCACCCATCAAAATTGTGATGTCTCTTCTTTTTACTTTATCCATAATTTCCTGTAGTTTAGTATAAAATGCTTCTTTCACAGACTCTTCTTTGTCATTAGTTGGTGCATAACATTGGATGACATTGACATGAATTTTCTTTTTTAGCTGTTTTGAAAATAGCTGTTATTATTCTGGGTCCCACAGCTTCCCATTCAATGAGTGCTTTCTGTGCTTCTTTAGATAACATAAGAGCTACCCCTTCACTGTGGTGTGAACTTTCGTCTTCTTGTCCTGAGGACAGCACCAATTCACCTGTGATGAGTTTCTTCCTGTCTACCCCCTTCCACTTTGTTTCACACATTCCCAGAACCTCGATTTTGTATTCCCTCATTTCTGCTGCTACTTGTGCCACTTTCCCTTGTTCGTTCAATGTCCGAACATTCCAGGTGCCAAATCTGGAAGTTCTCCTAGAAGAAAGAAGGTTAGTCAGCAACACAGACTCCTTTCGGCTTTCTCTGTGTTGCATCATACGCCTCCCCGCGAGAGGACCTTCCCCTGTCTTGGATGGCTGTGTTTTATTTTCTTTATTTGACTTGTCCATATTTCTTGAAGTTTTTTGTGGTTTAAATTTTTTTTACAGGATGGGGTAACCGGCCCCATGCCCAACCCTCCTTAGTCGCCTTCTACGACATGCTTGGCAGGGGACAGTGTTACTATTCTTTGCTCCCCTTTCGGGCCCCGGTAACACACGGGTGATCTTTATTATAGAATGCCGATATTATTTAGTCCTGATTGACTACTTCTCCAACTTCATTGAAGTAGACTTTCTACCTACAACGAGAGCACAGTTAGTCATCAGGTAATTGAAGTCTCATTTTGCTCGTTATGGTGTCCCTAAAGTTATTGTATCTGACCAAGGTACTCAGTTTACGTCTGCACAGTTCAGATCATTTACTGCTAGATGGGGAATACTTCATGTTAAATCAGCACCAGGTCATCATAACGCCAATGGATTAGCTGAATCTGCTGTGAAACTCATCAAGGGTATGATGAGAAAGACTGTTCAAAATAATACAGATGCATATGAGGCACTACTTGAACTTCGTAATACGCCGAGACAAGGGTTTGATCAAAGTCCAGCAGAAATACTGTTCAACAGGAAACTGCGTACACTGATACCTTTTGCAGTGAAACCCGTTGCATCTCACAGTAGAGTTATTGAAAGTAGAGGCAAGAGAGACAGATCAGTGAAGAAGTATTATGATAAAACTGCTCATGATCTGCCCAAGTTGTCTCACCAGCCAGTCTACTATCAAGACCCTGAACAACCAAACTGGCAACCTGGAAGGATTGATAAGAGGCTCCTGAAAGATCTTATCTCGTTGAAGGGGAGAATGGAGGTCAATATGTCAGAAACAGAATTCATTTAAGACCTAAAACAACACCTTTCACACCTGATCCCGAAGACCTGGAAATTGATGTCTCCTCTCCAGCTCTACCCGAGCAACAGGTTGTTTTGCCAGACATGGAAAACACTAGTGAAGTGAACATTTCCAATCCTCCAGAAGTTGATCCTTCAACTCCAACTACTTCTAGTCCTGGGAAAGCTGACAAAGAACATTCTCTCCTACCATCTTGCCCTAAGAGACCTCAAAGAGATCGCAAGAAACCCTCTTGGATGAATGACTTTGTTCACTCATAAAGAAGGGGGGATGTTGATGTCTTGATGTTTATCTTGTTTCCTGCTAGAGTTACTTGCCCTTAGGCTAGCTCTACTTTTCTCTTCTTCCTACTTCCTGTTTTCTAAGATGGTTGATTAAACATGTCGTGTTTGTATCCTGTGTTCAAGCTTCGTGATTAAACTTCATAACGTGAGAATGTATGACAGCCAGCCACGTCTCATTATATCTTACAATATTTACTACACACGACGGTAAATATCAACATTCATATTATTTGGAATTGAAAACAAATTTATATCCTAATTATAACCCATCAGAGGTTGACCAGGATATTTTTCATCTTTTCATCTTTAAATTTAAAAACAAAAAAAATACTAGCCTTACTTTTGATGCCAAATTCCAACAGTCTTAACCTTAATGATTAATCTATTGCAGAGTCGTTTTCTAACAGTCGATCATTAATTGTTCTCAGTATCTCTCCCTTATCCATATCCAGTGTCCCCACTGTGGGTGCTCTTGATGCTAGTCTGCCAGCTCTCTCATTACCACGTACGCATGCATGACCAGGATAGCAGATCCACGCTAGCTCCTGCAGACTCGAAGCTTCTATGAATGTTTTCTATTCATCCATAGGAAACCATTTTGAATTATTTGAAGCATAGACTGAGAGTCTGCCACAATGACTGCCCTTATTAAAGCAAGTAAATTAACGAGCTTAACTTGGAATCAACACTATTAGACAACTTCAAGAACATAGCTAACTTTATCAAAACCCTACAGTTAATTAAGCCTGCACGATTTCGCGATCCAGCGGTTATGTTTTTAAAGAAGAAAAACAAATATTTCGTTCAACCTCTGATGGGTTATATTTAGAATATATAGTGTTACTAAAGTATCACGGAAAATACATCCATCTTCACTGTAGAGATGGTGGCAATACTAAAAGCACTAGATATATTCTCTAATAACCCTCCTAAGAAACTAACAATTTTAACTGACTCTTTTTCAACTATTCAAGCACTTAGAAATTTACGAGAATGCAGTATAGCAGAGGACATATTTCTGGGAGATGATCATGATAGTGCAATTAAGAGAGTCCATGGCTCCAGACCTGAGAAAATTTCTCATGGAACAAGGTGCAGAGAGGTTGGGGGAGGTTTTGAATGTCGCTGAGAGGTATCAGGCAGCCCAGGCAGAGGTAAGTGGTTCATTAAAAAAGACTAAAACAATTTAAAAAGTATAGAAATTTTATAGGCCACGTTAATAAAAATGAACAATTAAAGGTAGGACAAACTTTGTGATAGAAACTCACAGTTCAATGACCAAAAATATAATGAAAGAAAACCTTTTAACCAAGGAAAGAGGTGGTGCAAATGGTGTAAGAAAGACAACCATAACACCGAATTTTGTAAAAGGAAACCTTCAAACATTGCTGCAATGAAATCGGGGAACCAGAGATTAAAGGTTAATCCTAATGGACAGCAGGAACCTTATCACCCCCCAGTTTGTGAGGATGTTATTTGTAATGGGGTCACCATAAGGTGCCTATATGATACAGGTTTGGATTATGATTCAGTTGTGAAGGCTAGCCTAGTGGACCCAAGTCAGTATACCACAGAAACAGTGGAAATACAAGGGGCGACTAAGGACATACCACTCATGACACTTCCCATTGCAAGGATAACGGTGAAAACTCGCTATGTGGAAGGAGAAATCAGAGCAGCAGTGATAGATGAACCAATCTACCCTCTGATATTGGGGTGTAGATACGTCTTCTTGGGGAATCCCGAGAGACCTGTGATCATGGCGACAGTACAGACCAGGTCACAGTCAAAGGAGGAAGAAGGTGAACCTATAAATGCTCATCCAGAAGAGATGAGGAAGGCGCAGGCTGAGGATAGGACACTCAAGCCATGTTTTAAAAAATTGCCCAAATGCCACACACCTCCAAGCAAGGGAGAGTATTTTATGAAGAACAAATTGATATACAGGAAGGCCGGAACTGGAACAAATGGTCACAACCAGCTGGTTCTTCCCGCTTCATATAGGGAGAAAGTGATGGAACTAGGGCATGCGATTCCCTTCAGTGGTCACATGGGGATCAGCGCCACAGGACAGCGTATAGCTTGTCATTACTTCTGGCCAGGGATAACGGAAGATATAAAAAGATATGTCAAATCCTGTCCAGAATGTCAAAGGGTAGCTCCAAAGCATTGGACTGCTCCTGCAACTCTAGGGGAAATGCCCATAGTGGGAACACCTTTTGAGAGGGTTGCAGTGGATATTGTGGGACCTCTCACTCGGACCAAGAGGAGGAACAGTTACATCCTTACTCTGGTGGACACTTGTTCTATGTGGGGAGAGGCGGTAGCCCTGCCATCAATTGATTCGAAACATGTGGCAGAAGCACTACTTACAATATTCACAAGATTAGGATTCCCGCATCAAATCTTGACTGATAATGGCTCACAGTTCAAGGGAAAACTAACGGAAGAAGTTTTTAAGCTATTTCAAGCCAGACACTTTCATTGTAGTCCGTACCATCCACAAGGGAACGGCCAGGTAGAGAGGTTCAATGGGACTCTCATTTCTATCCTGAGGAAGCTGGCACATGAGAAACCTGATATGTGGGATCAATTTCTGCCCGCTGCGTTTTGTTTGCGTATCGGGAAGTACCACATAGTTTCAACCGGGATGGCTCCCGCAACCTTGCTATTTGGGAGGCCAATAAAAGGTCCATTAAAAGNATCATTAAGGACCTGGACAGATGAGAAAGCAGAAGAGACTGTTACCTCATCATATCAATATGTGAACGAGCTGACCACTCGTCTGAAAGCTGGATGGAAACTGGCAAATGATAATTTGAGACAAGCCAGGAAGAAACATGCAGCGTATTTTAATAGGAAAGCAAAGGACAGAGAATTAGCTGTGGGAGAGAAAGTGCTTCTTCTACTACCCGGCAGCCAGAATAAGTTGCAAATTGGATGGCAAGGTCCATATACGGTTCTAGAGAAGGTGTCTAGAACAAACTATAAAATTGACAAAAAGGGGAAGGAGAAAATATATCATGTGAACCTTTTAAAGAAGTATCTGGACAGACCAATCCAGGAAAGCACCCCCTTACTGACCTTGGCTATCGCAACTGAAATGAAAAAGGAACCACTCACCTCACATGAATACCCATTACACCCCTGTGAGACAGCCGCACAGGTAAAAGTCAGTAAGCACCTGACTAAAAATCAGAGGGAGAGAGTTCAACAGGTTCTGGAGGAACATACAGATGTATTAACAGATAAACCAGGACATACAAATTTGCTACAGTATGACATGAAGCTGGTAGACTCAAACCCAATCTGTATGAGAGCCTATTCTGTTCCGTTCGCTAAGGAGAAGGCATTGAAAGAGGAGATAGATTATTTGTTGAAAGAAGGGATTATTTCACACAGTGAATCTTCTTTTAGCTCCAGTGTAGTTTTGTTGAGGAAACCGTCTGGGGAACATAGACTGTGCATAGATTACAGGAAACTGAATGCTGTCACAGAAGGACAAGTGGATCCATTACCGGACACAAAACAGTTATTTGCCAGATTGAACAAGGCAAAATACTTTTCGAAGGTGGATCTTAGCAAAGGCTATTACCAGATTCCAGTGAAGCCTGAAGTTAGACCTTATTTAGCTTTTAGCACCTCGGAAGGACATTATGAATTCAACATGCTACCATTGGGATTGAAAAATGCTCCGAGTGTATTTTCTAGGATGATGCGCAAAATTGTTGGATCCACTGAATAATCCATGTATCACAAATTTCATGGATGATATTCTCGTCGCCACGGAAACATTTGAAGAACACATTAACGCTCTGAATATGTTATTTGATAGGCTCAGAGAAGCGAACTTAACTGCTAGACCAACAAAATGTTGTATTGGATGCAAAGAGTTGGAATTCTTGGGACATACTGTATATCAGGGTAACATGACCCCTGACCCCAAGAACTTGGAAAAACTGCAGAGAGCACCTAGACCACAAACAAAAAAAGACGTGCGATCATTCGTATCGTTATGTGGGTTTTACCAAAAATATATCAAAAATTTTAACTCTATATGTGCTCCTCTGACTGATCTGACTCGCAAGGGAAATCCAGATAAAATTGTTTTGTCAGCACAATGTGAATTGGCATTTCAAGAGTTAAAGGAAAAACTCACTAGCAAGCCTATTCTCAAATTGCCTGATTTGACTCAGGACTTTGTGGTGAGAACAGACGCAAGCAATGTAGGCCTGGGGGCTACTTTGTTGCAAAGGTCCTCTTCACCCAATGGGGAACTGAACCCAGTCGCTTATGCAAGCCGCAAGTTGAACAAAGCGGAGCAAGGATATTCCACAAGCGAAAAAGAGTGTTTAGCGTTAATCTGGGCAATAAAAAAGTTCCAAATCTATCTGTATGGTAGGACTTTTGTGGTCCAGACGGATCACCAGCCTCTCGTGTTCTTATCTCAGGCCAAGCATGAAAATGCAAGATTGTTAAGATGGTCTTTATTGTTGCAACCATATCAGTTTAATATTCAATATATCCCGGGGTCACAGAATGTCGGTGCAGATTGCCTCAGTAGGCACCCCTGTTATCAAAATTAGAGTAGTTGGCAGGCGTGAGGAGTTAATTTTATCTATGTGTATCACTGGTTTTGGAACTTGCATTAGTGCATGTTCTTAGGTGGGGAGATGTGTGGTGAAATTACAGTGATGCAACGTTAAAATTCCTCCATTTTTAAAGTAAACAGGTAAAATAACATGTAGGGATAAAAATATAGGTAAGATATGCCGAGGCTTCTTCACCTACGCCAGCGTTTTCTAGGGTCATTGAACACTAACTAGTTAGAACATGCAGACTAAACGGACTATCCTTTTAGACGGGGTAGAAACGGAGATAAAAGAAAAAAATATGACGGTCTGAACACGTGTTTGAATCTAAAGTCTACAAGACGCAATTTGTAGTTTTTAAAGAAAAAATTACGCCACTAGTTGACACAATGTAAAAAAGTGGACGAAAAAACGACCTTAGCTCTTGTTAGAAACAGACGTATATTGGACGTTTTACGGTAATTAGTTGTTTTTAGTTTGAATATAGCGGCAAACGCCGTACACGAAGGTTCAAAAACAAATTTCAAAACTAACCTTGAAAAAAGTAGGTTTTTTCTTAATAATAAGTTTAGGAGAATAAAAACTAGCTAGTTTGATAGCCCATCTTAATCTGAGATATAATATACTTTTAATTACACAGATGGACAGATAACACGGAAGATATTGACGAAAGACTGTATTGTTCAATACAGACTAGCCAACAGTTATTGGGGCATATTTTCACTAAAGTTACATTTTGACGCGTGCTTGAGCCTAACGCATAAAAAACCCAAACTGCAGGTGGACTAGGGGCAGGGTAGGAGGATAGTAGCTAAAAATAACTTAGCATAGAATCTTAGAAGTAGGGGAGAGACAACAATTGTGTAGTTTTTTCTTGTAGTTTCGTCCAAAAACAAGTGTAATTTTGGGAAAAGCCAAGTTGGGACGGACAGACCGACAGAAAAATACTACACACTAGACTGAGACTGGACCGAAATTGGACATTTGTAGTTTGAATATTTGAAAGGTTGAGGGGAAGTCCGTTGATTGGACAGAAGTTTTCATATTATAGAAAGAAAGACGCCCGCTAGTGCCATTTTTATAAGACTGTCCATTTACACAGTTCGTTAATGCTAGAGGTGTGATTTCCAGGAAATATTAAATATTATCAGTGGGACGCCTTAATCTAGCCAGCAGCTCTGCTGAGTTTTGCTAGTACAACCTCTCCACATGTAAGCCTACCTTGCCGTGGTTGGAGAGCTTGAGCGCCTCAATGATCCCGGGAGCTATGCCGGCGGGAGTTTTACTCCTGGCAGGGTCACCCAAGCCGGACAGGTCCTGGGTGAGGGGCCAGACTAAATGGGCTGAGGAGTGGGTGGAACCCTATAGGTGTAGATGCAGAACCCACCGGCGAGTGGTACATGCTCTGGTCTGCACCAATCCACCCCCACTTCATGGGTTAAATGCTTTCTTGCCTCATTCTTCACTGTTTGTCGTCTATCACGCCCATGGCGACCGTTGCCTCAATTGGCTGTGTGTGGTGTACCCGGAAACGGGGCCTCCCAGTACTGAGGCAAAGTTAAGTCCCCGATGTCACTTATCGGTGCAGAATTGAATTGAGAGAGATGGCTGAGCATCACAATCCCTCCTGTGTTGCAGCATGATGAGAACCCAGCATTGCACACTGAGCTTGGGGGGATCACTTGGGCACCAGACTTAATACTGGCTCTTGACTGGATGGCCGCATGCAGGAGATTTCTACAATGGAGGGTTGGCAGGTGGTGGGTATCGGGAAGTGGCTCTGTGCAGGACGTGAGGATTCCTTGGGAGAGCCCGAACCAGAGCACAGCATTGTGCAAGCTCTGCATAGTTGGAGAGCCCCCTGGATGACGGGAAATGCACAGTGTGCTACCCCACCTATCCCCAACTGCTAACTTAGAACCAGAAGTGGGGTCCTCTGTATGCGTGCCAGGCCAGGATAAAATGCCTGGGAAGAGAGACTGGAGCTCAGAACTCCCTAACTCAAAGTTGCAGGATGGCAGAAAAGCCACGGGAAAGACAGGGCTATTTTGAAGATAACGCAACCATATTTTCACCATACGAGCTCGGACGCCGCCTCGGTAAACAAGGTCCGCGCAGAGCAGTGACACCCCCAGGCTGCTTGCGAATAGTCTACTACTGGGAACATAAACAGATTAGGGATGAGCCCACTCTCCCGTTGAACAGGTGCTAAAGTCGTAGATACTGGGCCAGAAGGCGCACCGGAAACCACAGTATCATGCAACTCGCTTTTTTTTTCTATGGAGAGTACACCGTCAAATAAATCTCGTTCTGGTGCTCGCCCTGTGGAGCTCCACCAGGCAGGTGCAGTGCCGGGCTCTGAGCCTCGACAGAGCCCACCCTCAGCTACTGGAGGAACCTCTAGACCGTCTTGTGGAGTCAACAGACGGCGGAGGAGAACTACTGACCAAAACAAAACAGAAAAAGAGAAACCCAGAGTGCCACTTGTCATGATGCACTGGAATGCAGAGGGAGTGAACAGCAAGCAGGCTGGATACAGCAAAAAGACAGAGCTGAAAAACATCTTGTATGAGAAGCAAGTCAGTGTTTGCTGTATCCAAGAGACTCACTTGAAAGCAGATCAAACCTTTAAAATAAGGGGATATCAATGCTTCAGATCCGACAGACAAGATAGACGAAAAGGAGGAGTACTTACTCTTGTAAGGAATAACATTCCTGCACACGAAAGGAAAACCTTCATGGATGGAGCAGAATATCAGCTGCTGCAGATAAAGGTAGACAAGATGGAAATAGAACTCCTGAACTATTACTGTCCGAACAACAAACCCCTGAGTCTCAGCTCTATACAGGTACCAGCCACCAACTTTATAGCAGTTGGAGACTTTAATAGCCACTCCCAGAGCTGGGGCTATAACCATCTGGATCACAGAGGTGAAGAGGTTGAAACTTGGCAAGATGATCACTCCCTAATCCTAGTCAATAATGCCACAGATACTCCTACCTTCTACTCCAGAGGATGGCACACAACCTCAACACCAGATCTTGCCTTCTCCACACCAGATATAGCTGGATCTATTAGTAGAGAAGTAGGAGACCAACTAGGGGGAAGCGACCATCGCCCAATCTTTCTTACTGTCCAGAGTGCAACTCTCAGTACAGGCCCAGCCATTACACGATGGAACTACAAAAAAGCCAACTGGGGTTTATTCAGGCATCAGGTGAACACGCTGCTGTCTACCCTCAAGGTACAGAACAGAGACATTAATGAAGTGGTAAAAGACTTCAACAGATGCATACTACAAGCTGCAAAAGAAACCATTCCCAAAGGATGCCGGCGTAACTACATACCATACTGGTCCAGCACACTCCAAGAACGTCAGGAAGCTATGGACAAGGCTAGAAAGGACGCAGAGTCTCAGCCTTCACTTGAAACTCACAACAAATGGAAAAAGGCTGTAGCAGAGTTTCAGAGAACAAAGCTAGAAGAAAAGCGGAAAAGCTGGAGAACTAAAACGGCATCGCTGAACCTTGAGAAAGACGGCAGGAAACTTTGGAGATTAGTCAAGTCTCTAAATGAAGAGCATTCCTCACCAAGGCAGACTATCACATTGGATGAAGGTGGCAAACTTTTCAGAGGAAAACAAGCTGCAGACTTGTTTGCTAGAAGATACAGTTCAGAAAGCAACTTACCCATTAACATAGACCATCAGAGAGAGATAAGAAAAGAAATACTGGCAACCATGGGACAGACAGATACTCCTGCCCCAATGAGGGAACCCATCACACTAGGAGAACTACAGAAGGCTATTTCCAAGCTTAAGTTTCAAAAGTCACCCGGCCCAGACAAAATCAGCAACGAAATGCTAGTAAATCTGAGCTCAGCAGCAAAGACAAAACTGCTTGAGATATTCAACCACAGCTGGTTGAAAGGAACGGTACCCCAAGTATGGAGAGAAGCCATCACAATACCCATACTAAAGAAAGGGAAATGTAAGACCGAGGCTGCAAGTTACCGGCCAATCAGTCTCACAAGCTGTGTTGGGAAGACTATGGAGCGAATAGTCAACCACAGATTGAAATGGTATTTAGAGTCTGAGCAGATCCTGGTGCCGGAACAAGCTGGATTTAGAGAATGCTACAGTATAGAAGACAAAGTTACTTACTTGTCTCAAGCAATAGAAGATGCCTTCCAGGAGAAGAAAAAGGTCCTAACGATCTGGGTCGACTTCAAGCAGGCCTTTGACAAGGTGTGGAAAGATGGCCTCATTGCAAAACTTAGGAGAAGTGGAATCCAAGGCAACATGATGAAATGGATCCAGTCATACTTGCATAACAGGAGAAACTTAGAGTCACTCTTGACGGTCTGCAGAGCAGAAAAGTGTTGCTCCATCAGGGGGTACCTCAAGGAGGAGTAATTTCCCCAACACTCTTCCTTGTTTACATCAATGACCTGGTGAAAGATCTCCCTGCAGGAGTTAAAGCTGCCTTATATGCAGATGACCTAGTACTCTGGTGCGCTGATGAAAATGTCACCACAGCAAATTATAGAATGCAGCGGGCAGCAGACATGCTAGTGTCATGGGCAGAGAAATGGCTTATCACAATAAACACAGACAAAACCTCCACAACACTGTTCTCCCTCGCCCCAAGGACAAATCAGCTAACATACACCTAGGGACAACCGTGATCAAGGAAGAAAGCTACCCCACCTATCTTGGGGTGACATTTGACCAAAGGCTTACATGGAATAAGCATATTGAAAATGCAGAAGGAAAGGCCCGAAGACGACTAGGCATACTCAGAAAATTAGCAGGTACCAACTGGGGAGCAAATGAACGAAATCTAAAGAAGATTTATAATGGAGTAGTAAGACCACACTTAGAGTTTAGCTCAGCAGCATGGTCATCAGCTGCTAACTCACATCTGCAGTCTTTGGACAAGGTGCAAAATCAAGCTCTCAGGCTCATTACAGGAGCCATGAAAACTACACCAATAACAGAGATGCAGAAGGTTGCTGGATTACAGACATTGTCCATAGAAGAGACACAAAAACCATGATCCAGATGGAAAAGTACAACAGTATGCCAATGCACCCAATGAAGGCAAGACTAGATGATCTGGCATTGGGACGTCTAAAGCGTAGCAGCTTTGTGCATCGGGGGAAAAGACTTATAAGACAGCATCAAGAAGACCTATCCATGAAGACAACACCACTGAAGCCCACCCTATACCCTGTACCATGGGAGCAGGCCAGCAGTGCCCTCCAAATTAATACAACAGTCAGTGGTCTCACAAGTGGATGTGAGTATAATGATCTGCAAAAACGAACTGCTACATTGAGTATGATCCAAGAAAGCTATCCCGATCAATCATGGATACATGCCTATACAGATGGATCAGCAACTAATGCTGTTAGGAATGGAGGTGCCGGTATCTTTATCTCATATCCTGACAACCACTATGAGACTAGGCACATTCCCACTGGTAAATTCTGTCCAACTATACAGCTGAGGTTCAAGCTCTAGAGCAAGCTGCAAATATGATTTATAACACCAACTCTGACTGCCACCAGGTAGTCATCCTCACAGATGCACTGTCTGTCCTGCAAGCTCTCAAGGGTGGTAAACTCCCGCATCTGAGAAATGAACTAAACAAGGTAGCTGCCAAAAAGAGAACCATACTTCAGTGGGTACCATCTCATTGTGGTGTACCCGGAAATGAAAAGGCAGATAAACTTGCAAAAAAGGGAGGAGAATGTGAACAAGAAGATAATGAAGTCACATACTTTGAGAAAAAGAGAGCTATCCAGACTATCAGAAGAGAACAGAACCAACCCAAAGACGACTATCACACTCTCGACCGGCAGGGACAGACAACTATTTTTCGACTCAGGACAGGGCATAACAAACTGAATAAACACATGCACAAGCTACGATTGTCTGCTTCACCACTGTGCACATGTGGATTAAACGAACAAACTGCTGAGCATGTTCTACAGGACTGTCCTCTGTATGACCAGTTAAGAAAGATATATATCAACACTAAACTCAAAGCTGATATGGAGTTGACTCAACACTCGAATTCATCTCAAAGACGGTGTATCATGGAGTTAAGAAGAGGAACTGAGTTTCTGTAGTCGAATTTCATCATGAGAACAACTGTAATCATCAAAGATGCGATCGCAAGAAGAAGAAGAAGAAGAAGCTAGTACAACGTAACTGTGTTTTCAATTTTGAATTGTGAGTTTCTGGTCTGGCACTACGCTAGTGCCAGATGCTTTGTAGAAGTCCAAGTGTGGATGCCTAAGAAGCCTGCAAAAGTGGGCCCTGGAATTCTTTACTGCATCGTCACAGGCCAGATGGACCTGGCCTGTTGTGGATTCATCAATACTTGTCCACAAATCAATAAATAAATAAAATCCTGTTGTACAAACACTAAACCGCAGTCCATATTTCAAAGACAATGAACATTATAAACAGAGATTGGGCATGATGACACCACCCCGACTAGACATCCAGTGCTAGTTTTCAAAGACACTGTAGTTAGTATTAATATTAACCAATGTAACAACATATTTATGTATTAAATTTTCATTTGATTATTCAATATATATATGCACTTTTATTGATAAATACATATTGTTCATACGTCCTGACCAGAAGAAACATTTGGTTCAGGACTAAATAAAATTCAAAAAATTGTAAAATCTAAACTTCTAAAGCCAGTGTTAGTTGATTTGATCATAGAGCTTATTATTATTATTAGACTTAGTATTTACATGTGTGTGTCTGTGTATTTAATTACCTACACATCACTTTTCATTACCCTAGACATTAAACGTAGCTAACATACATACATAGTAGAATAAGTCTGTTTGAGGTCATAAGTGGTAGCGGAAAGGCATTCTGTAACTCACACAAACTGTTATCTTCAGGAGCCTTCACAGCTGACCTCATCCAGTACACTAGGTAACATAGCAACCATACAATAACATCAAAACCACTACACTCTGGTGCGCCGATGAATACGTCACCACAGCAAATTATAGAATGCAGTGGGCAGCAGACATGCTAATGTCATGGGCAGAGAAATGGCTTATCACCATAAACAATAAGGACAAAACCTCCACAACGATTTTCTCCCTCTCCCCCAAGGACAAAGCAGCTAACTTACACCTAGGGACAACCATGATCAAGGAAAAAAGCTACCCCACCTATCTTGGGGTGACATTTGACCAAAAGCTTACATGGAATATGCATATTGAAAATGCAGAAGGAAAGGCCCGAAGACGACTAGGCATAGTCAGAAAACTAGTAGGTACCAATTGGGGAGCAAATGAACGAACTCTAAAGACGATTTATCAATCAATCAATACCCTTTAGTTCCCCAAGGAGCATAGGCTTGCTGGAACAACTTGGGGTGCAGATGACAAAGTGCTTAAGACGTTGTACACAGGGCGAGTGAGGTCAGCTCTTGAATATAGCATGGCAGCATGGGCAACAGCAGCTAAGACAAACTTCGATAAAATTAGCAAACTCCAAAATCAAGCAATGAGAATTATAACGGGAGGCATGAAGTCAACACCTATAAAAGAACTCGAAAAGATTACATGCCTCCAGCCAATGACAGATAGAAGAGACTGCAGGGCTCAGCAACAGGCCGAAAAATTCAAAAGACTAACAGACCACCCAATGTGCCATAGAATAAATGCTCTTAGAAGGCAAAGACTCAAACGAAGTAATTTTATAGAATCAACCAAACCACAAATGAGAGCAATATCCATAGATGAAATATCCACTGTTAAACCCATCTACACTGCACACAAGCTTCCAGTTTGGAAACAAAATCGTTTCCCTAAAATGATAGAAAACATTCCTGGAATTGAAAGTAAAAAGAGCCAAACTGCAACAGATAGAAAATCCATAGCGACAAAATACATAGAGAAACACTATCCACGCAACACCTGGACCCATGCATACACAGATGGATCAGCAACAAATGCAACATAAAATGGAGGTGGGGGTATCTTTCTGACCTTAAGCACTGGTGCAGAAAAAAGGCTGTCAGTTGCGACAAGACGATTCTCCAGCAACTTCAGAGGCAGAGACCTTGAAAACTGCAGCAGAGGTTATATTGACAACAAAAAAAAAAAAAAGGGCAGAGAGACAAGTTGCTTTCTTTACTGATGCACAGTCAGTAATTGCAACGTTGAAAAGCCAAAATAATACAGACCTGGATGATCTCAGAGTAGTGCTCCACAAACTTTGTCAACGATTCAAAAGTGTTGTGATCCAATGGATCCCATCTCATTGTAACATCACCGGCAATGAAGAGGCTGATAGAATGGCAAAAAAAGGTTCACATCTACCTCAGCCTGATGCAAGCATAACTTTTGAGGAGGCAAAGAGTTTTATCAGAATCAGATACAGAAACAAATGGAATGTAGAACATCCAGGGCACACACACAGAATGATGCTTACTACCAGCTCCACAGAAGAGAACAAGTGGTAATCTTCAGACTCTGCACTGGCCACAACAGATTGAGATACCATCTATTCAACAAGCTAAAGATAGGAACTACCGATCAGTGTAACTGTGGCACTGATAAAACGACTGCTGAACATCTGCTTCAAAGTTGCCCCTTATATGTGGTACAGAGAAAGTGCATGTGGCCGACGCCAGCTCCTTTCGTGGAAAAGCTTTACCGGGATTCAAATAGCCTCAAACTGACTACTGCTTTCTTTGAGAACATTCAAGTGGACGTCTGAGAGTGTACGAAGAAGAAGAAGGATGACCTTGCAAGACAAGCAGAAGAGGCAGCACTGAGAAATGAACAAAGCACAGTTTATAAAATAACCAAAACTATCAGTGGAAAACGAGGTGCAAACAACATAAAGTAAGAGACAAGCAAGGAAATCTCATCACCACAGCACAGGGGCAGGAAACAAGATGGGCAGAGCACTTCAGAGAAACACTGAATAAGGAACCACCAGAGACTCAGCTGAATGTTTCTGAGGCTGAAAGTGACAGACGTAAATACAGACATTCCACGAAAAGAAGAAATCATCACAGCTATCAAAGGGTTAAAAAATGGAAAATCGCCTGGTCACGACAATCTAAATGCTGAGTTATTCAAGGCAGACCCTGAACTAGCAGCAGAACTATTAGAACCACTATTTGCACAAGTTTGAGAAACTGAGACAACACCAACAGAGTGGAGTAAAGGAATAATTGTCAAATGGCCCAAGAAGGGCGACCTTGTAGACTGCAACAACTGGTGAGGAATTACTCTCCTCTCAGTTCCCAGTAAAATACTAGGCAGGATAATTGTGGCTTATTGTGGCCCGTTTAAATATCTCTTGTGATTTGCTCACTAATTGTGGCGAAGGTGAGATAAGTAATTACTAGTCTCCTATAAGTAGTACATAATATAGGAGATAATAACAGATAACTCAATAGCTCTCCAGGGAAATTCCTCTAAATAGAAGTTTAGTCTCATGAAAGGAGTAAGAAATGCCTGGCGGAAACTATGGGACAGAACTTAGAGAAAGCGATGGGTACAGATAACGAAGAATAGATGTCTGCTCCAGATCTTTATCTCTGCCACTGCTGTCCTGAATTATCTGAGACCACTGAAATTCAAATAGATCAGATCCGACAATGATATCTGATAGACTGTGGCTCGACGATGCCCCCTTCCTGACGTATAGTCGAGGATTAGAATATACTGGATGATAAGGTATAGATGTAAGGATAGGTGAAGTGAGTTCTAATAATAAGAGTGTATAATAACTGGTCACAACGTACTTGTTACAACATTGAAGTATGAATTGAACAATACTCTGCAGTTATATTATATAAATATAACGACTAGCATTTATTACAAAGATTTGTGTTCAACACTTGAGATAATAGGAGCCGCGGTAGCATAGTGGTTAGTGCACTGGCTTCCTATCGCAGTGGTCTATGGTTCGATCCCCAGATGAGGTGGGATATTTTTAGGCTACAAACGGCTCCTGTGTCGACCCAGCCCCAAATGGGTACCAGAGCAACTTCTGGGAAGGTTAAGGCGGCCGGCGTGATGCTGACCACATCACCCCTAGTGTGCCGACGGTCAAGATAATATGGGCCTAACACCATATTCCCAATATGCCTCAATGGGCGTGTAACGGGATCATTTACCTTTTTTTACTTTGAGATAATACAATAACCTAAATTCAGACAAGTGATCATGTTACAAATCAAATCAACCAAATGTATTAATGAGTTTTTGTTTCCTCCAAATATTACACTTAATTAGATCATCATAGACAGGGATTGTTGAGTGATAATTTTGTTAAGTTTTGAGAACTGTGATTACAAAGTGTTATGAAACAGAATACAAATAGCCGTGAATACAACTACTAAATATCAATAGCCGTGAATTGATTTTTAGTCCCTTAGGACTTATCTGTGCTTTGCTGATCCTTTCTTAGTGTATTGCCAAAGGGTTTTGGGGTGACTCTCTTCTTCTCAGTCTGTTTCCACGATTGACTATCGGAGACATTGAGTTTGCCTTCCTAGACAATGTGCTAAGAACACCAGCTTCTAATGCCAACAGAGACTGTAAATAAAATAGAGATAACCTGGAACCGGTTAGAAATTTAAATCTAAATCAGAGATTTGTCTCGTCCCCCGTCAGTGATTATTTACCCCTGTCTCAGAGTTTAGTGGGCGTACTACTTTAAAAAAAAAAAATGTGTTTGCTACTTTTCTTTGTAGCACGCTCCTTTCAACCATCTACCATGTACATGGAGCAGTTGGTTATATCAGGACATGTTTCATTTATTGTAAAATGTTTTTGTTTATATTTATTTTATACTATATTATCTCTAGTAGGTATTTTTCCTTTTGTAGTTATAGTTAAAAATGGTTTTATTATCCAAAATATGATATTTTTCAAGCTGGTATGTTTTTTTAATTTTCACTGGAGGCTTTATTTGGTTAACCCGTTTGTATCTGGGGGGAGTCTTTCACCAGTGTGGACTACTGACTCGGACCCTTATTTATTTATTTTTTATGCGTTAGCTTTAATTTTTGTAATATAGTGTTTTATTAACTTTTGCACTTCTGGTGGGGTCTCAGTGCCTATGAGATTTTCTACACTCATTTCTACCTTGTGGTTACTACAGTATGTCTTAATGTTTTGCCTCTGCTGGTCATATTTTTTGCAGTCCACCAGAAAGTGTCTAATTGTGTTTGGTTCTTGACACTCTTCACATGTGGGTTCCTCAATCATGAAATATCCAGTTCCAAGCTTGAGCCTCAGCAACTTTTTATTAACTGGTATTTTTAGTTCATCTTGTACTTGACATTTTTTTATTGGCTTTTTTGGATTTTAAATGAGTGTCCTGCTTTTTTACTTTGGTCCCATGCTGTTATCCACTCTTTAGTTATTGCTAGAGCAATTAAGCTCTTAATTTCAAACTTCCCTAAGCCTACTTCAATTTTGTTATAGCTAGTTCTTCCCCCTTTGGCTTCTTTGTCTGCAAGCTCATTTCCTGCTATCCCCACATGTGATGGTATCCATGTTAGTGTTACACTGCATTCTATAGTGTGCAGATATGTATTGATCCAAGAAAGCTATCCGGAACAATCATGGATACATGCCTACACAGATGAATCAGCAATAAATGCTGTAAAGAATGGAGGCGCCGGTATCTATATCGCATATCCTGACAACCACTATGAGACTAGGCATATTCCCACTGGTAAATTCTGTTCCAACTATACAGCTGAGGTTCAAGCTCTAGAGCAAGCTGCAAATATGATTTATAACGCCAACTCTGACTGCCACCAGGTAGTCATCCTCACAGATGCACTGTCTGTCCTGCAAGCTCTCAAGGGTGGTAAACTTCCACATCTGAGAAATGAACTAAGCAAGGTAGCTGCCAAAAAGCGAACCATACTTCAGTGGGTACCATCCCATTGTGATGTACCCGGAAATGAAAAGGCAGATAAACTTGCAAAAACGGGAGGAGAATGTGAACAAGAAGATAATGAAATCACATACTTTGAGAGCTATCCAGACTATCAGAAGAGAACAGAATCAACCCAACGACGACTACCACACTCTTGACCGGCATGGACAGATCACCATTTTTCGCCTCATGACAGGGCATAACAAACTGAATAAACACATGTACAAGCTACGATTGTCTGCTTCACCACTGTGCACATGTGGATTAAACGAACAAACTGCTGATGATTGTCTTCTGTACGACCAGTTAAGAAAGATATACTGGCCCAATGACTCAACACTAAACTCAAAGCTGTATGGAGCTAAAGGGGAACTCCAGACAACGGTCGAATTCATCATGAGAACTCGTCTGACGTGTAAACATCAAAGATGCGATCGCAAGAAGAAGAAGAAGGCATAGTGGGAAATGAAAATGCAGATAAAACAGCCAAGAAAGGTAGATCTGATAAAAAATCTAATAAATGTAGGGATGAGTAAATCAAAGATTAAGAGCTTAATTACAGAGTTAATAACTGATGAATGAAAAGCAGAGTGGGTTAAAAATCTGAAAGGAAGACATGCATATAAGTTGTTAAAGGCTCCAACAAGAAAATGTCATATATATCTAAAAAAAAAAAGTGTCTGCAAGGTGGGTGCCACGGCAGCTTACTCCAGAATTGAAACAACGACGCATTGATGCTTGTCAAGAACTTTTGCGGCGATTCGAAACAGAAGGTGGTGGTTTCCTATCAAGAATTGTTACTGGTGACGAAACTTGGGTTCACTACCACGAACCTGAAACAAAGCGAGCGAGTAAGGAAAGGCGCCATCCCTCCTCGCCGAAACCGAAGAAGTTCCGCACGCAGCCATCTGCAGGGAAGGTAATGCTGACTCTCTTTTGGGATGAACGAGGCGTTATTTTAGAGCACTACATGCCAAGGGGCAACACTGTCACCAGTGCCACGTATACAGAGCTTCTCAGGAATCATCTTCGACCCGCAATCAAATCCAAACGACGTGGACTTTTGAGTAAAGGTGTCCTTTTTAATACTTTTCCTGGCACTGATAGTAACATTATTCCTCTATAATTTGTGCACTCTTGTAAATTTCCCTTCTTAGGCAACTTAACCAGATATCCTTCCTTCCATTCTGCTGGTATCTCTTCCTTTTCCCAGACTTTACCAAGTAATTTATATAACATCTCTGTAGCTGTGTCGACATCTGCTTTGATGGCTCTGCTGGAATGCCATCAGGTCCAGACGCTTTTCCATCTCTTAGAAGCTTTATGGCTTTCTTTATTTCTTCCTTCGTTGGTCTTTCGCCGTTAATTTGTCGCTCTTCTTCTGCTGGCTGGATGTCCGGGGGGTTTTGTGGAGCTGATCTATTGAGAAGGTCCTCAAAATATTCTGTCCACCTCTTCATTTGCTCTTGTATATTTTTAAGCAGTTTTCAATTCTTGACTTTTATGAGGCAACTTGTTTGCTTGTATTTCCCTGTTAGCTTCTTTGTGCTTCGATGCAGTTCTCTCATATTTCCTTTGGTTGCAGCATCTTCTGCTTCTCTTGCCAACTCCTCAATATACTTTCTCTTGTCTCTTTTGATACTTCTTTTTACTTCTTTGTTTGCTTCTGTGTACACTTCTTGAGCCTTGGCTTTGGAACTTCTGGTTTTGCTTGTGTTTAAATCTGCTTTCTTGTTTTTTCTGTCTTTTATCTTATTGATGGTTTCTGTTGTTATCCATGCTTTTTGTTGTCGTTCCCTTTTCCCCAGTATTTCTTCACATGTCTCATTCCATACAGTTTTGATTTGCTGCCAATAGTCTTCTGTATTCTCTACATCTTCCATCTGTTGGAGCACATGGAATTTGTTGGATACTGTGACCGCAAATTTGTCTCTTGATTTCTTAGATGTCCTACATTAAATTGTTGTCTATAATTTTGCATTGTTGCATATCTCTTGAGTTTCATTTTTACTTTGGCTATCAGAAGGTGTGATCTGATGCCACATCTGCTCCTCTATATACCTTTACATCCTGCAATGATGATCTAAACTTCTTGTTTAAGCATATATGATCAATCTGATTTTCTGTTCTATGGTCTGGTGATATCCATGTTGCCTTGTTATCGTGAGTTGGTCTGTTTTCACAACACATCCGCGCGCCATACTTTATGATAACTTCTTGATACACTGACCAATCAGAAGGTACCGTTCTGCCGTGTTTATTAAAGCAGTGAACAGACAAAATGGCTAGGACTAATCCGTGCAACCGAGTGAAGGATGCCATTTAATTACATAAGTAGGAAAGAAGTACCACCTGGAAGAGGTCTCTAATTCTACAACGGAAATGTGCAGAGACTTTCACGACTAGTGGTGTAGTACTGGAGAAATCTTTGGTTGAATGCGTCGAGGCCTAAGGTTTGTCCATAATTTGGCTGTTTAAAGTACACATAGAATAAAATGAATTTAGGAAAGTAACAAATTATTAGCTAGGAAGGTGTAGAATAATACAGAGCGTATTTAAAGCTTTAGATGAAGAAAATCGCTTCAGGAATAATGTAGATAAATAAAATCTAAGTTTTCCTGATTTGCACAACTAGATAGATTTTACAAATATTTTGGATAAAAATAATAGCGAGCAGGGAAACCCCCTCTTACGCCCGAGCTCACACTATAAATAACGTGTGTTCTCAACAAATTGGTCCAGTCATTTAAAAAAAAAAATTATAGTGAGCGCAACAGTGTTAGTGTTACAAGGGGTGGTGGTTTGCTCTGAACAATGTTCCATGTGATATGAATAAACAATTATAAATTTCTGGCCATTGTTTTTTCATTGATGTGTTAGTTTTTTTTCATTCAGAGATAGTGCATCGTGCCTTCGATGGAAGATTAAGCGAATGCGGGGGTGGAAGATTCCGAACAATAATTGAACCTTGGAATACGATTGATTTGATAAGTCATTTCATTGAGTCCGTACATTTAATTCACCGTACAGTTTAATTCACAGTTGTTTATACAGTATTGTCGTCAGGATGCATAGACATGGCTACCTGCCGACAGTGAGACTGCGAGTCTGAAGATATTCATACGAATTTGACGAACCTTTAGCAGACGGCGTTAATATCATATACCGTAACAATTCCCTGTACACCCGGGAAAAAAAATCTATCGATTTTTTTTTCAAGATCTATCCGACTTAACAATTTTTCAAAAAAAATTTAACACAATTGTGACATATGGCCGACGATGTTCTGAGTAGAACCGTGTCGCGGTCATGTCAACCAACTATTTGTCATAGTCATCTAACATTAATCACATGATATATCAATTATACATATTATTATATCAACTAAATAAAATGTCCAATGTTAATAGTGAATGATAGAATTAAATGAAAGTAAGGTCTGTCGTATTAGTATGTCATATAGGAATTAATTTGACTAATTAAAATTAAATTAATGAATTAAACTAAGAGATAAATTATTAAGATTCTAATGTAACGCGATGTTATGAGAGAAGAAAAAACAAAATAAGTGAGAAGAAGTAGAAAGAAATTCGAATATAAGTTTAACTTAATTGTGTGTGTTAAGTGTTAGTGAATAATAACTATCTAATTTAACTAACTAAATAATGTATAGGTACATTAAAAAAAATTATTAATCTAATACTTGTGTGAGATTTATTTTCTCTTTTCATAATTTCTTCTTTTTATATTTCGTTCTCTTTTTTTTTTTTTCTTTCATTTCATTTTTTTCTCACATTTCATTTTATTGATAATAATTCAATTAAGAAGTTAAGTTAACTAATTAATTAGTATAGGATATGATGATCCATCCGTAGTCTTGATCCTGATGAATTCTTTTAGGCAAAAATGTTCAAACGTTTACGTTGGAAAGAAATGTCATTTATCACAGTATCCAAGAATTAAGTGTACATAGGATAATAAGTTGGACTTGTCGTCAGATATTGTTCCATGATTGTTCAACGAATATTCATAGATCGTGTATGGACGTTAGACGAAGTTTCAATGACAATATGTAGACCTTGATTGTCTTTTAGTTCCATTCTGTGATGCATACAGTATTTATAAAGTTTAAATTGAAAGCAAGGTTAGTTCCTTTATAGTTGATATGTTTTAGGAATGTCAATGTTGATTATTCGTCGTCAATAGGATTACGTGACAACGCATCAGCCACAATATTTTCAGTGCCAGGAATATGTTCAATGGAGAATTCAAATGGCTGTAGGATGATTGAATATCTGGCGAGTTTCTGGCTTTTATGATTACATCGACGCAAGGATGCTACAGCACGTTGGTCCGTCTGTATGGTGAAGGGAGCACCGAGCAGGAACTTTTCGAGCTTCGTTATTGCCCATATCACAGATAAAAGTTCCTTGTCGACTGTTGAATACTTTGTTTCTGCCGGCTTTAGCTTTCTTGAAATGTATAAGGTAGGATGTAGAATGCCATCATGGTTCTGGAGCAGGCATGCACCAATGCCGTAGTTACTAGCATCTGTTCGTAAGAAAAATCTTTTGGAAGCATCGGGAAGTCTTAAAATTGGTTCATGCGAGAACAAATTTATAATTTTGTTGAAAGTTTCATTGCATGTACCAGTCCATGTCACCTTCACCGGCATGTCTTTTTTTTAACAATGAAGACAATACAGCCGTGATGGATGACAAGTTTGGTATGAATCTACTGTAATATTGAACAAGTCCTAACAAACTCCTGACCTGTTTCTTCGTCTGAGGAACTGCTATGTTTAGAATTTTGGAGACTGTACTAGGTAACGTTCGGATATATCCCGATCCAATGATATGTCCCAAAAAGGTTATCTCATTACACGCAATTTGCACCTTTGTAGGTTTAGCAGTTAGATGATAATTCCTTAGAGTGTCGAAAACATATCTAAGTCCCGAAACATGTTCCTCAAACGACGAACTAAACAAGCATATGTCGTCAATATATGTAATAACGTCTGGTCTACCTGATAAAATTTGTCGCATCAGGCGAATGAAGGTAGCTTAGTAGTTTTAGCAAGGAAATGTAAAGGAACAGAATAGGGATGTACACGAATAGGTGTATCATCATTGAGAGTAATGTCATGACTGATAGCCGATGTGCGACCCGGGACGTCGGTCAATACATCTGGATAAGATTGTAATAGATTAGCAATCTGTAGACGCTGTTGCGGTGTAACCGTTGAAGAGATGGTTACATCCCGCCAAGATTCAGTAGGTTGAACTACTGGTACCGGTAACGGTAACTGTACCTCAGGAAAAGAAGATTCTTCTTCCTGGATGACAGATAAGTTAGAATAATAACAAGTAGATACTGTGTTGTCATCTAGTTCATGAAAAATTGACTGTAAGTGTTCAGGACGTGTATGAAATTGCTTGAGCATGTTAATATGAAATATCTTTTTGTGTTCCTTGATATCTAAGACGTAATCAACGTCGGAAATTTTATCAATGACTTTGTAAGGACCATTCCAAGATATCAATAATTTATTGTTATTGTGAGGAAGTAACACATAAGCCTCGTCGCCTGGGAATAATTGGCGTAATCGTCGAGACCTATTTTGTAGAGATCGAGCCTTAGCTTTTGCAGCCTCAGAAGAAGCTGTTGCCAACTGGCAAGACTCAATAATGTTCTTCCGAAGATTAATCACGTACTCGTAAGATGACTGAGTGTCCTGAGTCATCTCCGCGTCAATTAATAAGTCTTTTATTAGTCCCATAGGACTTCTTGGGGGAGCACCAAAAACTAATTCAAAGGGAGAGAAGCCAGTTTGTTCATGCGGTACCTCCCGATAAGCAAATAGAACAGCTGGGAGTGCTCTGTCCCAGTCATGAGGGTGCTTAGCAGTAACCTTATGTAGTAGTTGTTTAAGTGTACGGTTAAGTCTTTCAACCGCACCATTACTCATCGGATGATAAATACTACTTAAATTCCTATCAATGTTCCAAGTTTTCATAACTTCCTTCATGGTGTCAGATATAAACTGTGACCCATGGTCTGATTAAAGTTTTCTAGGAAACCCTATTCTAGAAAAGATGAGATGTAGTGCATCAGCTACATCTGTGGTAGTGGTGGTCTTTAATGGGATGGCTTCTGGCCATCGTGTGCACAAATCAATGCACGTAAGGACGAATCTATGTCCTCTGGCCGATGGTAGCAATGGACCAATAATATCTATTGCCATCTTGTCAAACGGTCTTACTGAGATATCGCAAGCCTGAATAGGCGCCGTGTGAAAAGCTCCACGTGCTTTCACTTCTTGGCATGTAGTACAGGAACGTACATACTGCGAAATATCTCTTGACACTCCTGGCCAAAAGAATGAAGCCAGTACTCGAGATCGTGTTCGAGTATATCCCATATGTCCAGCACAATGTGAGTCATGTGCATGTTGAAGAATGTACCGTCTAAAAGTATATGGGACCATAACTTGTTGTTTCATTTGTGATTTGTCATTAAAACATCTAATCAATATGTCATTTTTAATAACAAAACAATGTTTGTTATTATTACCTGAGGATAGATTGTCAACTTTATCAACCAACTTAAAAATTTTTTTTAAAGATTTATCCTCTTTTTGTTTGGTTGCAAATGTTTCCCTGTCAATAGGTGAATTGACTACAAATTCCTCTTGGTTGTCTTCTTCTTCTTCTTCTTTGATCCATAACCGCCAACCGTCAAAGCAGTCAGCGGCCATCACGACTGGTGGCGTCTTGTAGGGCAGCAACAAATTGATTCCACTTTGCTCGGTCGGCGGCCATCCTTCGTACAGTGCCCCAACTGTGGTTCATTCTTTGCATCTCAGCTTCCACAGTTCTCCGCCAAGTTGTTTTTGGTCGGCCACTCTTTCGCTTTCCCTCGGGGGTCCATAGCATAGCTGTTCTTGCGATGGTATCAGGGTCCCTTCTGAGGACATGGCCAACCCAACTCCAGCGTCTGCCAGCTATGATGGTGTGCATGTCCTCCTGGTTACTCCGAATAAGTAGTTCTTGGTTGCTGATGGTGTTTGGCCAAAAGATTCGGAGAATTTTCCTTAGGCAGATTGTGTGGAAGGAGGACAGTTTCGACATTTCCTTCTCTGTTACTCTCCAACATTCCGCACCATAGAGAAGCACAGAAAGTACGCAGCTCTCATACAGTCTTAATTTGGTGTTTGTGCTGTACTGGGAAGACTTCCAAATGTTGTTGAGAATAGCAAAGGCTGTTCTCGCTTTATTCATTCTGTTGTTAATGTCCTTGCTTGTTCCGCCGTCAGGTGTTACTATGCTTCCTAGGTAAGTAAATGTGTCTGTCTGTTCTAACTTCTGGTTCCTTACTGTTATTGGCTCAGGATTGCCCACATTTAGTGTCATGACCTCTGTCTTCTTCAGATTGATGTTCAGGCCAACCTGCTGGCCATACTTATTCAGTCTATCAGTTTTGTCTTGAATGTGTTGGTGTGAATGCGCGAGCAGTGCAATGTCATCTGCATATTCCAAATCTTCCAGTGTAGAAAACGTTGTCCATCTAATTCCCCTTGGACTGCCCTCTGTTGTCTGGCGCATCACCCAATCTATGACTGTCAAAAATAATGTTGTTGATAAGGGGCATCCCTGTCGTACTCCTGTTTTCACTTCGAAAGTTACATTACTCGATCCAACACTGCACGTAAAGTTAGAATAGAGGCTTTTTATAATGGAAACAATGCGGCTGGGAATTCCATAAGCCCTCAGAATTTTCCATAGGCTGTCCCTGTGTATGCTGTCGAAAGCCTTTTCAAAATCAACAAAGTTAATGTACAGCTGTCTCTGCCATTCTGAGCACTGCTCTATAATGTTCCTGAGGGCAAATATATGATCTGCACATCTTCTGTTCTTTCTGAAGCCCGCTTGTTCTTTCCTCATTTTATGGTCAACTGCTTTTGAAATTCTCTGGATGATTATCCTGCCTAGTATTTTGCTGGGAACTGAGAGGAGGGTAATTCCTCTCCAGTTGTTGCAGTCTGCAAGGTCGCCCTTCTTGGGCAATTTGACAATTGTTCCTTTACTCCACTCTGTTGGTGTTGTCTCAGTTTCCCAGACTTGTGCAAATAGTGGTTCTAATAGTTCTGCTGCTAGTTCAGGGTCTGTCTTGAATAGCTCAGCATTCAGATTGTCGTGACCAGGCGCTTTTCCATTTTTTAGCCCTTTGATAGCTGTGATAATTTCTTCTTTTCGTGGAATGTCTGTATTTACGTCTAAGTCACTTTCAGCCTCAGGAACATTCAGCTGAGTCTCTGGTGGTTCCTTATTCAGTGTTTCTCTGAAGTGCTCTGCCCACCTTGTTTCCTGCCCCTGTGCTGTGGTGATGAGATTTCCTTGCTTGTCTCTTACTAACGTTATGTTGTTTGCACCCCGTTTTCCACTGATAGCTTTAGTTATTTTATAAACTGTGCGTTGTTCATTTCTCAGTGCTGCCTCTTCTGCCTGTCTTGCAAGGTCATCCAGAAATGTCCTTTTGTTAGCACGGGTTTGACGTTTTACTTCCTTGTCCAGCTGACTGTACTGTTCACTATATATTGCCTTTAACCTGGGAGACTTAGCTTCTGTTTTCTTCCTTTTCATTTCCTTTCTCTTCGCTATGGTGTTTAGCGTTTCTGGTGTTATCCAGTCTTGGCTCTTTCTTTCCTGGAATCCCAAGCATGACTTGCTGCTTTCTTTATATATTGTTGAGATGGTGTTGAATTTCTGGTCCACATCGTCGGTCTCTGTTCTTTCCTGGCTTTTGGTAATCAGATATCGTCTCTTTACGTCGACCACAAACGCTTTTCTGGTGAGGGGGTCTTTAAGTTTCGTGATGTTGTATCTTTTCTGTTTGACTGCAACTGGTCCAGCAGCTCTGAGTTTCACCTTCAGTCTTGCTACTACTAGGTGATGATCACTTCCCACATCTGCGCCTCTTCTTACTTTCACGTCTTGTAGTGCATGTCTCCATCTGCCATTGATCATTATGTGATCTATCTGGTTTTTGTCTCGTCCGTTTGGTGATTCCCATGTTAACTTGTGCACTTCTTTGTGTTGAAAAAGTGTTCCTCCGATGACCAGGTTGTTAATACTGCAGAAGCTTATTCTTGGTTGTCTGCATCCATTTTATTATCATCAACTTTCTCCATGAGTTGAGTCTGCGCTCTAGTCGTCACGGCGTTTCCAGTGCATAGGTTATGTTTCTCCCATTCTATAATCTCATCTGGAGTACAATCTTTACTGCCGTGTATACGACCAACCATCAGATCAGCTATAGGCTTTTTCAGCATACATACTTTTACGTTCCCTGTGAAAAAAGGTGTGTTAACATGAATAATAGCTGTGGGGTAAAACTCAATAGTTCCCCCAAAAGTCATGCAACGGACATATTCCCCCGTTGCACAGCTAGGATGTACCAGCGACTGTCGTACACCAATCGTTGTGGATCCTGAATCCCTCAGCACTGAGACGACGGATCCATTAACTAATCCTCTGTTAAAAATTAGTAGGCCTGTTCCATCGTTGACTGCAAGACCTACCTCTGGTGTAATATGTCCGCAGTTAAGCACTGTTTCTTTCGCCTTCTGAAAAATAAGATTGCATTGTTGGCAACTATTTGCCACATTATAATTAATAGCAAAACATGCAGCAGAAGACTGTGTTGTATTATTGTCAAGTGGGACCTGAGCTATAGGGGTAGTATTATTTGTAACTGCCGCCCCTGTATTATGGTTGTAATGAGATGATCCCCGAGAATGAGATCGATTCCGAGTATAATTGTTAGAATTATCTCGTCGTCCTCTATAGTAACTATTATCTCGATGTCTCGAGCCATGATTATTACCATTCCAGTTACTATTATTATTGGGAGTATGTGATCGATTATAATGAGTGTTATGTTGACCATTGTGGTAGTTTGTTTGAGGTGAATAATTTCTATCTCGTGATCTACCTCTGTTGAACTCATTTTTATTGTTGAAATCATTATTATATTCCTTCTGAAAGTGAACATTGTGATTTCTTTGGAACCTGCTTCTGTCTACACTGTGATGTCTTTGTTTGTTATTATGATTGTAGGCCATATTAGACGCCACAGGTAGAGGTTCTCTTAATGAGGAGTTAGAAATGGTTGCATTCGGATGTGTCGAACAGTAGTTTAAAGAAATTTTTTTCTAAATCGTCCATAGTACCTGGTTTACGCTCCTGCAAATATGCAAAAAATGGCTGGCTAACCGAAGATAATACTTTATCCCGTAGTAGTAAATCAACTAATTTGTCGTATGATTTGTTGACTTCTGCCAGTTCAACCCATCTATTAAATGTATTGCGTATATTCGCAATGAATCCTGCAAAATCTTTTGGAGATTCAGGTAAAATTCCCTTAAATTTCAACCTACAGTGTTCCTCGTCCAGGTGAAACCTTCGTAAAAGCAAGGACTTAATAGCACCGTAGTTATTTGCTATTGATGGGTCAGCATTTTGAGAAGCCGTCAATGGTTCTCCAACCAAGAATTCATTTAACTTGAGTACCCATGACTCTTCAGGCAAATGGTTTGTTTTGCAAGTCTGTTCAAAACGTGACAGGAACGATGAAAGGTCGTCCACGTTCAAGTTGAGAGTGGGTAATTTAAAGTTGTAGAAATGTTTAGTTTGGCTGGATGATGATCCATTTTGTGCGTTATTATTCTGGTTTGCATCAGCACTTTGTGCTTGTAATTTTGCTGTCTCCAATTTAATACGCGCCAATTCCATTTCTTGTTGTAAAATAATTTCCTCTCGTTTCAATTTATTCTCTTCTTCCTGTTGAGCAATTTCTCTCAATCTATTTTCCTTGTCAATTTGCTTCATCTCACGTTCTGCTTCCTTTCTTTCACGTTCCTCCTCCTCTTTCTTTAATTCAGCTTTTTTCTCTGCTTCTTTTCTTTCATGTTTTTTCCAGTTCTGACTCAGCAAACTGACGAAGTTCTTGAGATTTATAACCATATTCCCGACCAATTTTAACGAAATGGTCTATAGTAAGCATTTTGACTTTTATCTGTAAGTAATTATTGATAATTACTGATTAAAATAGTCAATAGTAGCTTCAGAGTAATTATTATACTTACTCAACTTAGAAATATTCAATATAAATAAGCACAATAGTACTGAACTTAATGTCTAAGTTCAACTAATAGACAATATTTTGTAACAATATTGTATCTAAATAATAACTATATCATAAATAGTTATGATATCTGTTAAATATAATGTAATTATATCACACAATTAATCTCAATATCCAATAATGTTGGGTATGATTCCTAGTAATTATATTGTTCAATGTACTAAGTCACTCTCTTAGTACCAGAAAAGTATATTAAATAATATACAATGGGTCTATTACCTCAAAGGTAGCTATAAGATTATTTTATTTTGTCAATATATATATTATATTATTATGCCCTAGGCATCTATTATAAATTGTAGTGCTACTTTCTTGGACTATCACTGCATAATTATGCAATGTCCCATATTAACCTTAAATATCAGAAAAAATTAATTAAATTAAATTACAAGTATATTATTGCATATAATATCATATTATTAATGTAGTATTAATATATATTATGAGGACAAACAAAACAATGATGCAACTAAAGGGTACAAACAATGTTAAGACGCAAACAAGACATTTTCACAATTAAAAATGAATTTATGAACTAAATAAAACAAGCGGAAATGTCACAAGCCAAATGAAGGGTCAAGGTCTGACCCGAGGTCAACTTAATATTCAGAGTACACAAAAAAAAAAAATGACTGCAAAAAATGATGACATCACAGGACTCATAACGGACGAAAATTTAACAATCATCAAATAAATGATAGTAAGAGGAGACTGGACGAAATAGTTAACAAACATGATACAAAACTAAAAAAAATTGTTAACTGAGTACGAATAAAATACACCAGTTATCTACGGAACGGTACAGCTAACACAAATCGTCAAACGGTAGCAGATTTGGACAGGTCGTCCAATGGCAAACCTCAATGGGGCTTCCAAAAATGCAATCGTTTAAGTTCCCTAAGAACGACTGAAATCTAGGTGGTCAGCTGTTCGCGACATTCCCCAGAGATTTCAGTTCCCTCCAACCGGCCCACGAATTAACAACACATTAAGACAACAAAAAGTACATTAAACATAGGTAAAAATATGCCGATGTAGGCAGAGGGCATGGACTTAGTAGCACTGTTTGCAATAACAACAGTTAAACACCTAGACTTATCTTTTCCGTTGATCAGTGCTAGAGGTCGTCAACAGCTAGGCCTGTGCCTTTGACTGTCTGCTCCTGATGGGCAGGCAACGGTAGTCCATCTTGTGCATCTTGATCAATTTGAAACGAACTAGAGAGGCGTTGAAAAGATGTCTTCTTCCCTGCGACAATGCAACAGTGACGTCATGTTGCTATTCATGATCACGTGCGTCACGTCAGCTTCGTATTGGTCATGTGATCGAAACTTGATCGTAAATATTTCATTCGAAAGTCATGAAAAAAATTTTGGTTTTTGGTTGTTTTTTCGTCCCCACACACCGGACACCACTGTTACAAGGGGTGGTGGTTTGCTCTGAACAATGTTCCATGTGATATGAATAAACAATTATAAATTTCTGGCCATTGTTTTTTCATTGATGTGTTAGTTTTTTTTCATTCAGAGATAGTGCATCGTGCCTTCGATGGAAGATTAAGCGAATGCGGGGGTGGAAGATTCCGAACAATAATTGAACCTTGGAATACGATTGATTTGATAAGTCATTTCATTGAGTCCGTACATTTAATTCACAGTTGTACATACAGGATGATCATTTCAATAGGAGTAGAGCATAAGTCCATATAAGTCATGCATAAATTAATCAACAACGTAGACTGCTGGTTATGTGTCAATGTCCGTTTAAGGATACAATGCAGTATTGTCGTCAGAACATCACAGCTATATGCACGCGCAGCTAGACATGGCTACCTGCCGACAGTGAGACTGCGAGTCTGAAGATATTCATACGAATTTGACGATTATTCTTCTCCTTCTGAGAATTCTAGTTAAATACTAACCTCCATAAAATTCCCTCTCATATAGAGTTCTAGGACTGACCCTGATCCATCAAAAATGCAAATAAAATGGCTATATCATGCCATTGAATTGGAAGGTTAGAAAAACGCAGCTATTCAGCTTGGCGGTCAAGTAACAAAGGGTAGCGTTTCTTAGTTACCGACTGTGTCCTAAACAACGCTATACACGTCATGATCGATCGTGTATGGAGCGTTCAGTAATTGAAACATCTATCGCAATATATTAAATGCCTTAACCTTTTACAATTGCACGTCTGATAACCTTTAGCAGACGGCGTTAATATCATATACCGTAACAGTTAGTGAACAGTGCTTTGCCTTCTGTATCTGAGAGCAGACCAGTATAACCATTAACAGCTCGACTGTATGTGCCCGAGGGTAAGAAAGAATATATATATGTATATATATATATGCATTTTAGTGATTAATTCATTTGTGCGTTAGGAAGTGTGTAAACTGTGTTAGAAAACTACGGTGTATTGCTGGCAGACTTACAGGCATGTGTATAATTCTGGAGGCAAAAGCCAGCCTTGGGAAATGTTTAAAATAGTGAAGAATGATGGCAAAAGTGTGTCTGTAGGTTTAGAAAAGCATTTAAAGAATTATTTCTTGATGGAATGGCACACTCACCAGGAACGTAAGGAAGGATGAAAGTGATTGTTTTAATGGATTGTTTAAGTTATTACTTAGTATTTTATACTAGACCAAATCATTGTATGGAGGCGGATCATGGACAAATGGATCTAACTAAGGATTTAGAGGGAAAGTGTAGTCACGGTGAACTGAATGTGGGTAATACTGGTATAAATTGTCCCGTGCATCTGCTAGCACACTGTCTGAAACTGTCTATCATCCCCACTTGTGTGATAATGGGATAGTGATGGACCATATAGGGGTTATATTGATTTAGTTTCAGGTTCTATCCTGTAAAACAACACACTTTAAAGAGTCAGCCACTACTGCTGGACCTGTGGTGCGAGCGCCCTTGTTGTCTAAAGGGCCAAATACCCAGTATCCAAGGCCTGGAGGAATTTCATAGGACTTGTCCGTCCATGTTAGGAGTGTGACAGAACTCTATACCAGAGATAAGTGGTCAAACAAAGCCACTGATCAGAGTATCCGGATGACACTACCATAATAGAAATCAAGATTCTAATAAAGACACAGTTTATGATTAAAAGTGTGGACATATATATATACACATATATATATATATATATATATATATATATATATATATATATATATATATATATATATATATATATATATATATATATATATATATATATATATATATATATCCAGTAAAAATATTTCACATTCAAGTGATAGTGACAGAAACTTGTTAGTATTATATAAATGTTCTTCTAGCGGAGATAATTAACCAAAGTGGTAACCTTCAACAAGTTTAATGTCTGTTGAGACCTTTTGATTATTTTCCAATGTTTATTGATTTAATGTTGTAATTGAATTTGATTTCATTTCAAGCTTTTCAAACAGAAAAGAGAAACTGTATAAATAAATTGTAAATATTTACCAGCAGACTTACTTACTTATTTAAGTTGAGTTCAAGTTATGGTTGGTAAACAATTTTGTTAATACCCCTAGCAGAGTCAACAACAACAACAATAATAACAATAATAATAATAATATAATCATAGGAGGATATTGAGAAGGAGCACATAGGGATTCAGGAACCTATAATATCATCATACCTGGAAACTTATACAGCTTGATCCTACCTTTGATGCCGATACACCCTTATTCTTTTCAGAAAAAGGGGTATTTCTTATACGACCAGTCTCTTATCTGGCACTATCCTGGTATCATCTGATACAACTTTTTGTCCAGGATATCTTATTCTTTCAATAACATCAACCCTCTCGTGACACTTGTGTATTCTCTTATGTGGAAGCATGCTTCCTCCTATAGCCAGTTGATTTGAAGCACAGAAGTTTGAGAATAGTTCCCCATTTTCATTCATTATTCCTAGCCCATGTTTTCACATGACTTCTTCAAAACCGCGTTGACTGTACCTATCTTTGCATTCATGTCACCCATAAAAATTGTGATGTCTCTTCTTTTTACTTTTTCCATAATTTCCTGTAGTCTTGTATAAAATGCTTCTTTCACAGACTCTTCTTTGTCATTAGTTGGTGCATAACATTGGATGACATTTGTAGTGATTTCTAAATACAATATCTAAATTAATATATAACAATATAGGGCATAAAAGCAAAGATAAGAAAGTACAAACGAATTTTCTGCTAGAAAGGTTGGTATTGTCTACGCTTTCAGATTATTATTTGCTAACGAATAGCCGAACAAAACGGTACCCAATTTTTCAAATTCGTCCTTGACATAAACACCCACTTTTTCTAGTTCTAAGAAAATATTTGCCTAAAATGCATTGTGGAACGAGGAGGGGCAAGGAAAGATGAAATGCTAATTCGTTTCGCATTGATTTTAAACTAAAAGCCAACACTAGCACATTGGCAAGCCTTGCCTTAGGGGTTTCCCCAAATACAATGAAAAAAGTTAGAATTGTGGACACTACGTCATGTAAACATATTAAGCTCTTATTGTGAATGACCTAAGCTCTCGTAATTAGCTTGAAAGTACATGAGAAAAGAATTGAACAGGAGGTAGTTAAAATCAACAACTAACATGGAAAAAATTATAGAATTTTGAACTAAGCCACATAGCCCCTTAAAAATTGTATATTCGCGTACCTGAAGACTTGCTGACCAAGAATATGTTATTAGTTATATAAATAGTCCCTTAACTAATTAAATATTCATAAAACAATACATAGAGATCAGAGATACTGTCAGGTCAAGTCATATCTGCTTAGATTGGATCGCATATGTTTTGGGAAAAAAGTAGGTGACAGATAGGCTAACATAGTACAGCGAATCCGATTGGGTGGCATTTGAAGTGAGACTAAATATTATTGGCTGACCTTCGAATAAACATAAATAACCAAGAAACGTAGGAAAAGTTTGAATGATATTTTTGAAAAGACTGTTTACCCTTGTAAAATTAATAGCGATTGGCTAACTGAATCGATATTGTCAGAATAAGCGTTAAGGGGACGCCATTTCTAATAAAATTTTCAACAGTGATTGATGAGAGCAGGCTGTACTTTTAAATACATTTCTGGACAGCCTGGGAAATAAAACAGATCGAAACTGTGTCAGTCATCTTCTCTGTGTGTATTTCATTGAACATTGTGGTAAGCTTGACATTTATTAACCTGTATTTATATAAAAATTGAATGTGAAATAATAAAATATGTATGGACATGAGTGGGTCTATAGCGAACATGAGGCAAAGCCTAAAGATTGATCCACCATGTGATAGTCTGTCAGAGAGGTGTAAAACTACAAGAATAGGTATGATTGTCATAAAGGAGCATAACACCTATCCTATTATATGGAAGAGATTACAGCTGGAATTGCAGTGGCGTTGTAACTATTAGGGAAAGGAATACTGGTGTACATTGTCATATCAAAAGAAAATGGTGGCATCGGTTTGTATAAGGATATGATCCTTTTGTTTGTTTGTAATGTACATGTCCTTAACTGTGGACTATTAGTGTATGCTAGATATTACGAAGGATGCATACCTTCACATTTCAGAGGTCCTGGGTACTGACGTTAATGTGGTACCAAACGCTTGAAAATTGATTGATTCAAGACTCTGCCTGTTTACTGAGAGCCCATGCTAGTGGCCATTGCCTAGCAAACAGGGAACAGATTGTCAAGCGAGCAGAGGAAAGGTTCATCTTATATTCTACGGCCAAGATAAGTTCTCGTTCGGCACCTGAAAGCTCAACTACAGAACTTTAAAAGAACGATCTTATGAAAATGAAAAACTGGGACAAATATTTAATAGTTCCACAAGTGACAAAATAGAAACAAACATTTCCAAAAGGACATGATTTAAAACAACAAACTAGTAGTATCACCAGTATTACCTTAAAGTAGGAGAACACTACATAAATATATTCGATTAATAATTTTATATATATGGACAGAAGATCTATTGTGCTATTTGACTGATGTAATTGATTATTGTGATTTCACTTTTAAATTGTCTGTCCTGATTACAAATAAATTTGAATCAGGATAATAAAACTGTAAAAATCTTATTTACACAAAATTCAACCACAGTCTTAAATAAGATAGTCTTTTTAGAGTGTCGTTTGTATGTTATTGTGGTAGTACTGTGTGCTGTTGTGAATAATAAACTATTTGTTTGTATGTTTGTTGATTATTATACATTACACTCTACATCCATAACCCTAGACACAACACGAAGTCAATTAACATACTAATATAAATACATTTTGAATGAGATAAAAAGGTGGTAGTGGAAAGGTACCCTGAAAAGTTCACAATATTATTGGGTATATTCAGGGACCTTCATAGCTAATCTCATTTAATACAAATATAATAATACCTACAACAATTAATAACATCAAATCCACCACAACATTTACATTTATTTCTTTTTTAGCTGTTTTAAAAGTAGCTGTTACTATTCTGGGTCCAACGGCTTCCCATTCAATGAGTGCTTTTTGTGCTTCTTTAGATAACATAAGAGCTACCCCTTCACTGTGGTGTGAACTTTCGTCTTCATGTCCTGAGGACGGCACCGATTCACCTGTGATGAGTTTCTTCTTGTCTACCCCCTTCCACTTTGTTTCACACATTCCCAGAACCTCGATTTTATATTCCATCATTTCTGCTGCTACTTGTGCCACTTTCCCTTATTCGCTTAATGTCCGAACATTCCAGGTGCCAAATCTGGAAGTTCTAGAAGAAAGAAGGTTAGTCAGTAACACAGACTCCTTTCGGCTTTCTCTGTGTTGCATCATACGCCTCCCTGCGAGAGGACCTTCCCCTGTCTTGGATGGCTGTGTTTTATTTTCCTTAATTGACTTGTCCATGTTTGTTGGAAGTTTATTTGTGGTTTAAATTTTTTACAGTATGGGGGTAACCAGCCCCATTCCCAACCCTCCTTAGTCGCCTTCTACGACATGCATGGCAGGTAACAGTGTTACTATTCTTTGCTCCCCTTTCGGTCCCCGGTAACACACGGGTGTAAAGACGTTTTAGTAAGACAAATAGTATATAGGAGGCATTTGTAACTCCGCGATTAGTCCATTTGACATTGCGGCTTTACAATAATGTAACTCCTGTCAACTGACCTCTTGTAACGAGGCGGCAATATATAAATACCGGCAGAAAAACCTCAGTAGCTTCACATTTGATGGCAAAATGAACAGAACAAACGTTTTTTATTTTTACGTCGTTTATTTTTGTCCCAAGTGCCACTTCTCCGCCTCTAGACAAAATGCCAGTTTCCTCACACATTACTTAATCAATTGATTACGTATATAAGAGACAATGTGTGTGAGTGTGTGTGATATGAGCGCGTGCGCGTGAAATTAAAAAAAAAAAAAATTTGTAATTGCATTCGTTAACAATTTTTCGTTTCCGTGTTAATTTCGCCGGAGACAAGGCAGTTTTTAAAGTAACCTGACTCGTCTCATCCAATAAAAATATTAGCTGAGCGTGACGTCAAGAAGCTGGCCCAATCACGTGCAAGTAACGACAAAAGAGGTAACAGGCCGAATACTGGTGGCTCATTGTGAAAAAGGACATGGTAAGGGAAAGACCGTGAGGAAAAGTGGGTTTTTTTTTGTAACAACTGACGGCATTTACCATCTGCCATGGCCGACACGGAAAAGCAGTCTGAGGTTGAAGACAAGCCGGCGCCTGAACAAAAAGTAGAAAAGGAAAAGAAAGTTATCGGTACGTATAGCCGTTATAAAAATTAGTAGGCCTACACTACGGTATTTCTTCATTCGAAATCAGTTTTGCAAAACCGTCGACCGTTTTCACCGGAATTGACCCATCATGTCTCGTTAATCGATCGTGGTTCATTAAACAGTAATCGCGTTTGTCAATTACTATTGTGCATATTTTTTGTTTGTTTCAGCTACCCATATTACAGGGACGGTGAAATGGTTCAACGTGAAAAGTGGATATGGATTTATCAACCGGTAAGTTGTCTTTCAGAAGGTGGAAAGGGAGGTGTTCCTCCATGCTGTTGGAATGAGTCATAATCAGCGCACCTTCTTTCTTTGTTCCCGGCCGTTTTACCCCACGTGACTCAGTTAATTGTGTAAAACAAAATAGGCCTAATTTCTGAATATGACTAAAAAAGGGGTAATTTTATTTACCAGCTAAATCACCTCACGTGGGGTATCATGACCTCACTAGTAACACCTGAAAATAGTCTGCAAAATAAATTCCGTCAGGTCGGCTGAAGAATTGGGTCATATGATGTCTGGGTTGCCAGGTCAGTACTCAACATCTGTCTTCGCATGTGGTGAGAGTTTGAACAAGAAATCCATGTAGTCTAGTCTCTTGCTGACAGTATATTATTGGCTTAAAATGTGTGAAACTAAACAAATTTTGGCAATGAAGTAAACTAAAAGTATGTTGAGGCTGTTACCCTCAATAGCAAAGAAGTACACTAAGGGTAAACATAATTAAATTGTTAATATATATACTAGGCGTACGGCTTGTACGCTTTTGTTCAAGGCCATATTTTTACCTATTGATTACTAAGTTGTAAGGTGGAAAATTTATGAACACTGCAGTAGAATGAGTTAAAGAATTTAGACTGTCAAATATAAATTAGCTGGTTACAATTTTGGAGACTAATTAGCTTTAGATTACAAAATTAGAATTTTGACAGACAGCATATTAAAATTTATCATGAAGGCTACAGCAAAGTTTTGAACTTACAAAGTAAGGAAAAAAACATTGCCAGCATACTAGGATGGTATTACATTTTCTGGGTTGCGAATATCAGTTCTTAGATTTGTAATGCTGGAAAAAGATTTGTCACCCATCCATCAAAATGGCTGGCCTACAAATCGGACATTTTTAGGATTTGGTAGGCTACAGACTGAAAATATTGTTTTAGACATTGCTGCAATGTGTTGTATAAATGAACATGAACACTTTCCAGATTTGAGTAACTTCTCAAATAATAGGACCATTTTTTTTCCATAATCTGGTGTGATCTTCGAGCAGCCTCTATTTTACTATTGTCTTAAAATTGTTGTCAGCCAGTTTTGTTGTGGTTGGTGACACATCACAGATTTGCGCTACCATTGTTGTCTCTATAGGCCCTACTACATCTATCTGTAGTACAGAAATCTGTGTTTGATACCAATCTGTAGCTGAAATAAAGAATAGTGGGGCATATTTTTTGGTATCATCCAAATAAGTTGCCCGTGTTGGATTCTTTTAAAGGCCTTATGGAACATGTATATAGAACTTTCTATATACCTTATAGAACTCTGCATCAGAGTATCCCAGAATAAGTCATGCATCTGTTCCTGGGGCTAGTGCATTACAGTCCAGGCTGTGCCTCATGATGTAGCCTATCGGAGCATTGTTCTTTCTTTTGTCTCATTAGCTTGGAACTACTCTGGGCATGCTTGTCACCTAGCTAACTTTTAAAGAAAAGTTACCTATAGTTTTATTTAAGTTGAGTAAACTTAAAATTTTTTTCTTATTACAGCGATGATACAAAAGAAGACGTTTTTGTTCACCAGACGGCCATAGTAAAGAACAACCCAAGAAAATATCTTCGTAGTGTTGGAGATGGTGAAAAAGTTGAATTTGACGTTGTGGAAGGAGAGAAGGTATTGTTAGCAGCTTTTCCTCTTCACATTTGATGTACAGTAGTTCCTGCTTAAGAAGTATCTTCTAAAGTAAAATTAGACAATTTTATTTGTAAGGTATTTTTTGTTGAACTAGGACTTCTGATCTTGTCACTTGCAGCCAAGACCAAGTTGAATTCTTGGCATTATCAACATTATAGATCTGTGGCTGTTTTGCCAATTTGAGAGATGTAGCCTTGAGCTACAGTTTCTTTCCTAGGTATTCCATCCAGACTTGGCAAGCATTTAAAGAATCATCACAACTGAATTCAAGGGGGAAGGGTGTGGCATACTGTGCATTACCCACCATCTAGGAGGGCAATCCAGATATGCAGGACTTAAATACTGTGCTGTGTTTCTAGGCTCTCGCAAAGAATTGTCATGTCCTGCACAGAGCCACTTCCCAGCTACCTTTGCAGTCATATACCCATTGTGAGTTCTTGCAAGCAGCCAACCAGGTAAAAGCTGGAGATGTCTTAGGGCTCAAGTGGTTCTTCCAATCTGTACAGAGCTGGGTTTTCACCACAGAGAGAAACATGGTGGTGTCACTGATGTGGCTACTCGATCCATGAAGGTTGACCATTCCCAGCGTGCACCACAAGGAGATACTTGAAGGTCTTACTTTGTTCTCTAACCTTGGAATTTATGCAAAAGCAATGTGAATTCCTTAGCCCCAAACATAAAATATGCTATAGGAGACCAACAAGGAACTGGGGGACAGTGTCAAAAGACAGGAAATTGCTTGTCAAGAGTACACCAGTAGGACAAGGAACATTTAAGGGGTCTGTTAGTCAGCTTTTAACATGCACATAATCTGAATGGATCTTGAGATTTATAATTGATAGCAATCTGTTCACATTGTTCCTTAGTGCAGCATTAGAAATAAAAACTAATAAAATCCCAAGCCTATTTCTGTAAGACTTTAACAGTTCTGTCACAAAGGTTTGTTTGTGACTGTTGTTCCTTTATGCCTGTATAGGTTTCCTCTCAGAATTATTTTTGTGTGTTTTTGTTTGTTCCTTTGATTGTGTACATCGTTATTTTCAGGGCAATGAAGCTGCCAATGTTACAGGACCTGATGGTTCAAATGTCCAGGGCAGCAAATATGCTGCTGACCGTCGCCGATTCAGAAGAGGTGGTTGGTATCCACCCTATCGTGGAACAGGACGAGGTGGTAGACCTAGGCAGGTAAGACCAGAAAAATGTTGTTTCTGCAATTACAGGTATGGGAGATTTTTGCAGCTTTCTTGTTCACCTGAGAGGGTAATCAGATATGGGAGGTTTTTTTTTTTCTAGAATTGGGGTAACCAGTCCTAGATTGTTGTTAAAAAAATAGTGAGCACACAAGAAATGTTTAGCATTGTCATCAGAGGAAATATGTCTATAGAAATATCTTTGGAAAAGATTCAGTTCTGCGATAAGTCACACCAGAAGTTGAAGGCTGAGGTTCAGGCATAGACAATGTGCCTGTAGAGGTTTGCTGAAATGTCTTGTAAACTAAGCTGTTTTATGTACATTGGGTTGTTTTTTCTTCTAGAAAGATGTAAAGCTTGTTAGTAAAACATCTGCTCCATTGCCCAAATCTGTTCTTCCGAATGGGAAGTGCTGGTTTTTTAATGCGTGCAAGAGGATTTTCAGGTACTTTGCACATAATGACTGGGCTGGAAGTCTTGACATATGGATGCGAGTCGTGGGCAATGACTACAACCCACAAAAGCCAGATCCAAACCTCAGAAATCAGGTATCTGAGGAAAGTGGTTGAAGTAACAAGAAGAGACATGGTCCGCAACCAGATGATCCGTCAAGGCCTAAAATCCCATCCGCTGCAGACCCAAATAGAACAGTCCCAACTAAGATGGTTTGGCCATGTCTGCAGAATGGGAGAAGATCGGCTACCACGACAAGCATGGGAAACAAAGAGCCAGGGATCCAGACCTCCAGGACGACCCAGAGTCCGCTGGGAAGACAACATTAGACAATCTTTGAAGGACCGAGGACTAGAATGGAACCAGGCCAGGAAGAAGACAGTTGATAGAATGGTCTGGCGCTCTCTCTTCAAAACCTCTACACCCCACGGTAGAAGAGGAACGACTAAGTAAGAAAGTAAGACTGGGCTGGAACAAAAAACAGTAAAAATGTTAGCATGCATCACGATAATACAAGGTATAACTATTGACTGGTTTGAAAAGTCAACTGTCATTGGTGCCACTGTAAACAAACCAGAAGCCAGACAAATTGCTCATCACACATTTTAATTATTAGTCAGTTTTTGATTCCAGATAAATGTTTCCATAATGTATTTCATTATTTGTCTGTGCTTGTTTATGTATGGCCATTTATATTAATTGTGCATTTCAGTATTGGTAACGTTCCTTTTAAACATGTCGTGGCCCAGTGCTTCTTGTGTCAAGTGATATTAATTTTAATTGTGAATGGGGCTTGTAATCACAAGCTTTGATGTGTTTAATGTTACAGCAGAGCTTCCAGGAAGAGGATGAACCTATAATGGATTACCCATCACCCAGGGGTCGTGGAAGGGGTCGACCATTCTTTCAGAACCGACGTTATTTTGGTCCACCTCGTCGTGGTGGAGGAGGCAGACAATACTTGGAGGTATGCATAAAGACAAAAATATACTTCACATTCATTAAGCTCCACACTGAGAAAAATGGACGAATACATAATGCATTTAAATTATTTTTTATGACAGTTGTCACATGAGTTGTAGGACTTCTGAAACATCGGTAAATTTTGGGACATTACCTGTTATTCAGCTACATTTTTTAGGTATTTTTATAATACAGATGCAAAACATCGCATAGTCATGATTCAATATGGGGTGCTGATGGGAACATCCTCAAAAAGCTGTACATGGGCAGTCAAGCCATGTTATGGAATATGGCACCACAGCCTGGTCGACAGCAGCAAAGTCACATTTTGGTAAAGTAAACAAAATCTAAAACCTTCCCAGTCAAACAAGTAGGGCTGCCAAGCTTCTCGCTCTTTAGCAGCCCATACCAAGTTGACTCTTTGTAGATCTAGGCTTTTCCTGTGGCTTTTCTGCCATTCTGAAGCATGAGCTCCAGTGTCTTCAGCTTGGCTTGCATTTAAAAGATCAACACATCTGGTCCCAAGCTAGGAGGCAGTATGAGCGTGGTATACTGTGCATTCCCCACCATCCATGGGGGCTCCCCAGATATGCAGAGCTAAAATACTGTGCTTTGGTTCTGGGCTGTCCCAAGGAATTGTCACTTGTCAGTTCCTGTCCATAGGAAGATCATCCCACATGCATCCAATCAGGTAGAAGCCAGAGTTACATCTGGGACTCCCATGTTTAGTGTACAGTGCTGGGTTCTCAACATGTTTCACCACAGAGGGTGTCCCTGGAAGTGTGTAGATGATTTCTATTGTCATTGAGGGTGTAATTAGCCTCAATGCTTCACTAAGTGCACAATCCGGTGGATGCCTGCCCGTTGCAACATTCTAGGCAACGAGGAGGTAAACCAGGAGTGCTAGGTTATGGTTTTCTGGCTACGCAACAGATTAAGGTACCACAAGTGTCCCATTTTCACTTTTCAAACTAGACTGCTTTTAGATGAATGTTTGTGCATTGAATGTAGTTTATTTTCCCTGTGCACATGGTACTATTTTAAGCTGAAAGGACAATATTTCATTAAGTGTTAAATCATCCCTAAATTGGTATTTATCAAATTGATTGTTGTAAATCTATTAGTTTTGTTGACACATTACATTTTTTTTTTCAGGAAGTGTTAACTGTTGGTTTTGTATGTCTTCTTTGACTAGGGCCAAGGAGAGTTTGCACTCCAGCGTGATCAAGGTTACCGTGGACGTCGGCCATTCTATCGCCGCTATTACGGCCCTCCCAGAGGCTTTTATGACGACTATTATGGGTACCAAGGTGGACCTTCTAGAGGTGGACCACGTCGACGAGGTCGTGGACGTGGTGGCTTCCGTGGAGGCAGGGGGGTAAGTAATTATGATTTTTAATGTTTTAATATTTTTCAGGAGCAGACCTGGGCATACTCAGAATATTTTAACGCACAACTTTTACTATTTACCGACAGTCAGGTCTTGGCCTAGACTAGCACATTCAGTGTATTCCATTGTAGGTTTGTCCTGTTATTTCCTGCCGTGTAAAGTTAATTGAGATTTCTGAGGATACTTAGAAAGAATTAGCCCACTACTCCCTCAGGCATGCCGTCAGCTGCCATCGAGACTCCCATGCTCCAAATGGAGAAAACAAGGGAGTTAAGACTAATGGTTTTCTCTAGTGAGTTGTGTTCGTGCTTGTGGTGTTACATTCACAGGAAATTTTCTTCATACCTTTCTTTCTTCCATCTAGCACTGCCAGTGCAAATTATCTTTTAAACGTAAAAAAAAATATTTTATATATATTTACCAGTCTAGCCAGAATAATTTATAAGTAACTTGATTGTAATGAAACTAGTATTGCTTTATTGTGTATTCATCTGTGTTTCCTTTTTCCTTGAAAAAAAAATGTGTGAAAAGTATATCATGGTTGCAAGTATGAATGTGTGGGAATGCTTATGTGCACAGGTGTTTATACATGTATTTGTTATGCTTTAGTTTGAACCTGTTATTGGGGACCCAAGACGCAACAAAAGTGAGGATGCAGTAAGCAATCCATAGCTTGACTGCCTGCATCAGGGTCAGCGAACCAGAGCTGACCAAGACCCTACTCCACCTCCAAGTGGTGGTCCTGGAAACAGGCTGCATCACTGCAGGCTGGCTGACGGAGTAGGGATCGAAGAGGGAAGGCAAACCCGGTCCCAAAAAATGCTGTGCGGAAGTCAGATGGTCGGCCAAAAGGCGCAATTTCGCTGTAAACGGACACAATGCAATCAACGTCCTTTTTCAGGGCGAACGAGGAAGAAGAAGAAGAACCTGTTATTGGAAATGTTGAATGCAAATGTCTTTGTAAATTTCTGTGAAATGTGAATAAAGTTTTAAAAAAATAATTGGAGCATGGAACCACCAGTCCAGCTACATCCTTTGAAAGAAACATTCATAAAGTCACATGCTACTTGTGGCCGTAGTTTCTGTAGCAATTTGTTTGACATAATAAGGTTGCCAGCCTCCACGCAGCCCCCAGTATTCACTGTATACTACATGACTAAGGGAAGAGTGGGGCCTAGTCTCCCAGGAACTGGATGACAATTTTGTTAATGGATTAATATCAATTTTGATAAATGGTACCTTTTATATTTGGGCAGTTTTTTCCCCACTTTATTACATCATATTTGTTTTTACGTGAAAGCTAAAATCCCAAATTAATCAGTGGCAGATGCAAATATTCTTGTTAATTCTGGAATCATTTTTGTTGGTCCTATTTTGTTTCCTGGATATTTTTGTTTATTTTTGGCAGAGGAGAGCTGGTGAAGACACCCCAAGGGCCGAGGTTAGCAATGACACCCTCAAATCTGAGCCCTCCTCCACCACTGTTGAGAGCAAAGAGGATTAAATAGAATGGAGGAACTGTTTAATTAGTTAACAACTCGCCCAACTAACAGCTAGATCTTCTTTCTTATTTTGTGTGTCCATTTATGTCCGTGAGACAACCCAGTGACTTGATTGAAACAACCTGACAGGAATTTAACACCCCTCATAAATGGTTGGTTATCATCTGGGAACAGGGCTGGCTCTTGTGTTTTATCTTAAACATAGTAACTCTTCGTCTTTTCAAAAGTATGATACAGAACCCAGACTAAACACCTTCATTCAACAGAAATTTCATGTTAATACAACCACTGCCTGTATTGTTTAACACAACAGCAACTTCGACAGACCAACAGAGATATCATGTTAATACAACCACTGCGTGTATTGTTTAACACATCAGCAACTTCGACAGACCAACAGAAAGATTTTTTTTTTTCCAGTGACAAGGACGACCACTTGTGATTCTATTTATGAATAACTTTGTCAAAATATGTTTAACAATCAAAACAGCACATAGCAAATTTTCAGTTGGACTTCAGAACATAGTCAAGGTCAGTGTTTTCACCTATGCAATTTTTAACTTTTATTATTTTTAGTAATTTTAATGTTAGGTTAGTAGTTAACATGTTCCAAAGACAGACTGCCAGTTTCAGTTTTGACGTAATATGTACGACACTAAGTTATTATTTTGGTGTTGAAATTGTTCTCTTGAGCCAATGCATGTGCTTATTAAAAGTTTTGATAGGTCTTCGGTCTAGTCTGTTTTAATTTATTGAATTATTAATGCATTGCACTGCCACAGCTGGCATGCATTGTTGCTATTTTTGTGTGTGTGGCATCTGTTGTTCTACTTCATTGGTTATAATGTAAATGTACGGTTCTGTAATGATTTACTTGTTGTTTTACATTAATAACCTACGACGTAAGGAGCAGAGCACAATCTTCCAACTAAGAACAGAACACGCCAGACTCAACAAGCACTTAAACAAATTAAACCTCACACATGAGCCTAATTGCCGCAACTGTACCCATCCGTACGAGATAGTTCAGCATGTGCTGCTCACTTGCCCAGGACTCTCCACAGAAAGACGACAGCTATTGCCGGGCTCCCCAACAATCACAAACACTCTATACAGCACCACTCAACAGCTACAGAACACGTACACATTCTTCAGTTTGGCATTGACTGCTAAAGTGACGAGCTCAGCCCTAGGTAACAACAACTTATCTAAACTGTGAAGGTCAGGTGCAATGGATCTAGATGGTAACCTCTGAGATACGCTTTCCTGTCCATGACCACTGTCAGTGCTGTCCTCCTCTTGTACATCTGCCGTCCATGATGGTCTTCAGGAAGGTGTCTTTCTCTATGGCCATAGTATCTTAGCTGTTTAATTTTGATCTCCTTTCTTCCTAAACACCTAGACATTAACAAACGAACAAAATGCAGAGATTACCATACGTGTGGTGGTCTACTATATAACATATTCGTGGACAAAGTAATACCATAAGCAAACCATGAATACTTCATCGGTCACTTTCAGATGTTCAAAAATAGCAGTGGCCAGCTTGAGACTAGGTTTTTCTAACAACAGTACTGGTGATGTCCATATGCGCTGTCTGTATTCCTCAAATGTTGGGCACCCTCTGAAGATGTTCAGCAGGTCATTTTATCTGTGCCACAGGTCCACTCATTGGTAGTTCCTATCTTTAGCTTGTTGAACAGATGGTATCCCAATCTGTTGTGGCTTAATGCGAAGTCTGAACATTTTTTTGTGTAGCATGGATGCGCTGCTTCCCTCTTGCTCCTGTGTCTGCTCTTGATAAAATCTTCATGGGTTATATTTGTCAGGCTATGGTAGCTGATTGTCATACTCTGCCCATATCCTATTTCTTTCAGTCTGGGTTGTCCAAGTAAGGTGGCTATCAAAGGTAATGCCTAGGTAGTTTGGGTTTTCACCCAGATGTAGATTTTGTCCACTTAGCACTAGTTTGGAGCTCTATGGTATGAGATGGAACACTGTATGTTGTTTTCCCTTCATTTATCTTCACTAGCTTTGGTCCACTCCTCCAATAATGTCAGGGCTTGCCGCAAGAATATATTCTTCAGAAATCCACAGGCCTAGGTCAAAAGTGGAATGGGGGGGATTGAAGGATTTTCTTGGAATATTCTGATATAGTCTACCATTTATTCTCCCTTGGGGAACACCCTGCTCCAATATCATCTTCCTACTGGCCTGTCCTTGTAGTTGTACTCTGGCAGTTCTATTCTCAAGGTAGTGGCTGATCTATTTGTACATTCTCTCACACACTTCACTTCTTTGCAGCTTAACTTTCTCTTGGAAGGCATCCTCAATTTTCTGAGCTATAATAAATGTGATAAACCTAGAAAATGTCTCTTTTCTGACTCTGTTCTGGCATTATTCGTTCTGTATTCAAGCCAGAGCAACCTTCGCCAACCTAAACATTTGGAAATCTCATTACAGCACAAACACAAAATTAAAATTATACGAGGATAGTGCGCCTGTGCTGCGTGCTGGAGAGTAACAGAACAGGATATATCCAAATTATCCTCTTTCCACACAACCTGTCTATGGACAGTTCTTAGAATTTTTTGGTCGAGTTCCATCTCCAACAAGTAACTGCTTAACACTGCACAGCGAAAAAGATATACACACCATCGTGGCTGGAACTGGGTTGTCCATGCCCTCAGAAGAGACCCTGACATTACAAGAACTGCTATGCTCTCACCGACCGAGCATTATGGCCAATGACTACTTTGCCAGTCAGGGGCTAAGGATTCAAGAAGAATATGACTTACTGAATGAGCTACATTTTACAGATGACATAAGATAACAATAATAACATATTGCAAAACCATACACATACTTCAGCTTGAGTGAAAATAAAATATATAAAACTATCCCCATCAAGGCCAGCTCCTTGACGTGGAGATGGGGCTCACGTACAGCCATCAGCGGCCGAAAAACCAAGACTGGCCAGGCCCTCCTACACTCGAGCAAGACCACAGTCTGCCCTAGCAAGTCAAGGTGCTGAAGACGGAGGCAACCAGCCAAGAGGCGCACCACATCAATCAGGATGCCACACACACGTGCAATGGAAATATGTCTATATCTACAAAACGTTATGTCACTCACCTTGTGACGGACACCAAGGCAGATGCAGTGCTGGGCCCTCTGCCTCAAAAGGGCCCAACCCCTACTACTGGGGGTCCTTCTCAATTGCCCCGTGGAGCCAGGAGGCATGAGAATAGAGCTACTGGCCAAGCAAAGTAAAGACCACTTAAAATAATGCACTGGAATGCTGAAGGCGTCAACAGTAAAAAAGACGGCTACAGCAAAAAACTAGAGCTCGAAAATGTCTTGAATGAAGAGCAAGTAAATGTATGCTGCTTGCAAGAAACCCACCTCAACAAAGACATAGCCTTCAAAATCAGAGGATACCAGTGCTACCGATCTGACTGAATAGACAGGCGAAAGGGTGGAATACTGACACTCGTGAGGAATAACATCAGTGCATGTCAGCTTGAAACATATATGGAGGGGGCAGAATACCAGATGCTTCATCTCAGGACAGAAAGTACAGAATTCCACCTGCTCAACTACTACTGTCCGAGTGACCGCCCACTGGCACTAGACACAATCCCAGCAAAAGAAAGACTGATTGTGTGCGGAGACTTCAACAGCCACTCACAGAGCTGGGGCTATGATCACATGGACAGGAGAGGTAATGAGCTTGAAAACTGGCAGGATGACAATGGGCTTATCCTGATTAACCAGCCAATCGACCCACCAACCTTCTACTCGAGATCATGGCACACCACCTCTACACCAGACCTGGCATTCCACTCACCAGGCCTGGAGTGGAACACCTCACATGTTGTAGGGAAACAACTTGGAGGCAGCAACCACCGGCCAGTCTTCCTAATTGTGGAAAATGAACTTGTCAAGGAGAGCAGCACTCTCTCTAGGTGGAACTACAAGAAGGCAGATTGGACAATGTACAAGCATCGTACTAGTATACTCACTAGAGATCTGTCTGTAGACAAAGACATCAATAAGTTAGTCGATGAATTAAGCAGATGCATATTACAGGGTGCTCGTGAAACAATACCTAGAGGGGCTCGTAAGCACTACAAGCCATATTGGAATAGTGAACTAGAGCAGCTGCACAACGACATGGAAACATCTCGAAAGCAGGCAGAGACCAGTCCATGCCAAGAACACCACAATAACTACCAGCAAGCTAAGGCCAAAGGGCCAAGTTGCAGGCCAGGCGGAGAAGCTGGAAGGAGAAAACTAGAATCCTTGAACTTCTAAAGAGATACAAGGAAACTGTGGAAGCTGATAGAACAACTTAATGATGAGGGTACAGGGAGAAACTCAAAGATTGCACTGTACAAAGATGGAAACATCCTCATGGGAAAACAGGCAGCTGATCACTTTGCAGACTCCTTTGCTAAAGACAACAACATCGAAGTAAACACAGAGAAGCAACAGGAGACTCGTGAGAAACAACAATACGCAGGACGAGATAGAACCATACCTGAAATTATGGAGGCACCAATCACATTCAGAAAACTGGAGCTTGCAATATCCAAATTGAAAATGAGAAAGTCGCCAGGAGTTGATGGAGTGTCCAATGAAATGATTAAGAACTTCGGAACCGCAGCAAAAACAAAGCTGCTGCAGATCTTCAATATCTGTTGGAACTCAGGCAGAGTTCCACAGACCTGGAAGGAAGCAATCATGATACCACTCCTAAAACCAGGAAAAGACAGTTCCACTGCCTCAAGCTACAGACCAATCAGCCTTACAAGCTGTCTCTGCAAAACAATGGAACGTATCATCAACCTCAGGCTACAGTGGTACCTTGAAAGTGAAAACCTTGTACCACAGCAGGCGGGCTTTAGGCAGTTACTCTACCGAAGATCAGGCAACTTACCTTTCCCAAGAGATTGAGGATGCGTTCCAAGATAAGAAACTGGTACTAGCAGCATGGATAGATAAGAGCCCGAGTACAACTAGATGGCCTCAAGAGTAAGAAAATTCTACTGCGTCATGGCGTCCCTCAAGGAGGGGTTCTGTACCCCACACTTTTCCTAGTCTACATCAACGACCTGGTTGCTGAACTACCACATGGAATGAAAGTGGCAGTGTACGCTGATGACCTGGTAATATGGTGCACAGATGAGCATGCAACAGTGGCCACCAAACTGCTACAAAGAGCTATAGATGCCTTAACCTCATGGGCAAATAGATGGTGTGTCAGCATCAACACAGACAAGTGCAGCACTACGCTCTTCACCCTCTCCCCCAAACAAAAAGCTGGTGTCACCAAGATAAATGAAGAGCTCCTGAGAGAAGATAAACAACCCACCTATCTCGGAGTTACATTTGATGATAGGCTGACATGGAAGCAGCACATCTATAAGGCAGCAACAAAGGCCAGGAGGAAGTTAGCCATCCTGAAAAAACTAAGTGGAACCACATGGGCAGCCAGCGGGAAAATACTTAGTAAAGTTTACCAGCAGGGCATACTACCACATCTGGAATATGGGTCAGCTGCGTGGTGTCCAGCATCAAACACCACATTACAAGAGCTTGATAAGGTGCAAAACCATGCGCTAAGGGTCAACAAGGGGGCAATGAAATCAACGCCTATAGTGGAAATGGGGAGGATGCGAGAACGCAGAGACACGAAAGTGCTAACACAGGCAGAAAAGTTCCTCTGTATGCCAAGCCATCCAATGGACAGATTCCAAAACCTAGCAATGGGGCGATTGAAAAGAAGCAGCTTTATCCACCAGGCCAAACGATTTCGTAGACAAACCTCAGACATGCCTGAAGTTGACAGCCCCCTAAAGTCTGTGCCAGAACAAACCCCTTGGAGAGAAGAGCCTGGACTACCAATACACATCCAGACGAAAGTGAAAGGAATATTCGACAGGGATGAACAGAACAGCGTGCAACGTAGGACAGTCACTCTGTTTCCTGGATGATGAATACCCACAGGACCTCTGGGTCCGAGTATACACGGATGGGTCAGCACAGAATGCAGTAAAGAATGGAGGAGCAGGAGTGTACATAGAATACCCAAACAACACTAGGGATACGGTCAGAGTACCAGCGGGGAAATTCTGTAACAACTATGATGCAGAAATCCAGGCAATCAAGGTGGCAACTGAGAAACTGTTGAACACCAATCTCAGTCCACAGCCTGTAGTATTCCTGACAGATGCAAGATCAGCACTTCAGTCCAGAAAATTGCCAGGTATACAAGCCCTACTTTCTGAACTGTGCAACCAGTGCAGGGTCGCCATGCAATGGATACCGTCTCATTGTGGAATACCAGGAAACGAGAGAGTGGACCGACTGGTTAAAGAAGATGCTGCAGGCGAGCAACCGGATGTACCAGTTACGTACCATCAGAAGAAAAAGATGATTAAATAAATCAGAAAGCCACCAACACAGGATGACTACCAAGCTATGAACAGATCAGAACAAATTGTCATTTTGCGCCTCAGACATATATAACCCGTCCTAGTGCAAGGCTCTCTCTCCATACAAACTAATGACTTCTAGTTACCTCCGGGTGGTGTGTGTCCTTGCCACTTTGATTAGTTAACTCAATACTTACTTAGTCGTTCCCCTTCTACCGTGAGGTGTAGAGGTTAACTCAATACTTTTGGATTTAATTCATTGGTCTAGCTTCTGTGGCCGTGTACATAGTTGTTCCTTTGGAAATAGACTATATTCTTACAAGACAGAGGAAGCACAGACCACCCCATAATTTTATATTTTATGAGAAACAGAAAATAATAAATAGTGTCACATATTTAGGGTAGAGTCGCTTCTACACGCCATTTCTAATAATTGGGTGATTTCCCCTGACCAATCGGATAGCTCAGATTTACCCCGGGGAAAGTGGAACAACGACGCCATTTTAGCAGTAGAATGAAAGAGCGCAACTCAAGAGGTCGTATCTGGTCCAGCTCTACATATTTCTTAGTTTGAGAGAATCAAACTTCAACATTTCTTATAAAATGTGTATTTCAGGACATTGAGTGGTTATAATTTTCTTACTGGCGTAAGTAGTGACAATCGTTAAATATGTATTTTGAATAGAGCTCCCAACCCTAGTCGCAGCAGAACTAGGTTCGAGGATTTGAGTCTATTTGCAAAAAAATGTCTTACACCTCAAACCATGTAGAGTAGAAAATATTCTTGTGTTGGAAAGCATTTAACTCAAGGAATGCTTATGATTATAAAGAAATCAAGGACAAATCTGAGGAGATGGGCAAATGTCGTCGAACCTAAAATAAGACTGTAACTTAAAAGAAGGAACACGGTGGAATGAGAAGGTTCGCCATATTTGACAATTGAGTAGGCCTACGAGACAAGGATGCAAAAAGGGATTTTTGCATCGATGAAAGCATCTGATGAGATGATAGAATTTTATTATACTTATTATTGTAAAAATGTTCTGAATTCCAGACTTTGTTGAAATTTTAAGTTTCATGCTGAAAGATATTAAAAGTTTTGCATGAAATCGAACGCTGTTGAAAAGGTGAATTACTACAGTTTTGAGATCTAGATAAGAAATCTATCCATTTCAATTAAATTCGCTACATCAACACCTAAGAGAAGAAAATCGAACCTGGTAACACAAATTTAAGAGAGAAATCTAAATCTCTGGTGATTAGGCCAGTTAAACATCTGCTCTCTGTAAAGTAAACTGAAAATACTGCATATACCGGCACTGCCACATGAAGGTAATATGGTGCCGTTCCAGTCCTAAGGAACACCTGCCCCGGTTACATAAAGGGTAATATGGTGCCCGTGACCACTTCTCTTTGATAAAGCGAATAACTAGCGATCATAGACCATGGACGATTTACTACAAAATTTTCAACAGCTGGGTGTGGAACAACAACAACCACAGAACCAACCCGTAAATACACAACCACTGCAGCCCCAGGACAGACAAAATATGGAAGGACCAACAATAATAGCGCTACGGCAAATTACTGAAACCCTACAGAAAAATGACAACTACGCGAAATTCACACAGGTTAGATCCATTGTTCAGCCGTTCGATGGAAACAAGAAAAAATTCAGAAGATGGTTGTCCGACATGGAAAAATTTGCGGCACTAGCAGAGGCAACAACGGATGAAGAGAAAAAGAAAATCGCTCTGTTAGGTTCTGATTCGTACGTGACTGATTTTTTAAGAAGGAGGTCCCAGCAGTACCCCACAGAAACCTACGAGTCCCTAAAAAAAGAGCTCACCCAGAGATATGGGGAAATCATAGACAAAATGCATGCTTGGTCAGTCCTTAGAAGCATGAAACAGGAAAGAGATGAATCGGTACAACTTTTTGGAGATCGATTCCTCAATATGGCAGAAGAGGCATTTTGCGGAGAAATCCCTACCACACCTGATGTAGAAATACAGTTAGTGGGGATATTTGCCGATGGCCTTAGAGCGGAAAATATCAGAAGGCATCTTATTAGAAAAGACACCAAGACTATTGCTGAAACAATCCAAGCAGCAATACAGGAGGAAAATCTTCACCGAAGGTTCCAACAAAGAGCAGGTAGGGAACCCCGACCAGAATATAGGGACTATGATGAGCATGAGCCTATGGAAGTTGACCATACCAGGAGGCAATGGACTCGCCCACGACAACGAGATGATAGACCCCGCAATTATAGACCCCCCACACAGAGGCAAAACGACGTCAATAATGTCAATACAAACGGATGCTTTACATGCGGTAGGCTCGGACATGGTTACAAGTCCTGTAGAGCAAATTACAATCATGCACCATTCAGAAGAGGAGGTTACCAACCACAACAACCCGCACCACCCCCACGTGATTACACCAGAAATCAGTATACCAGAGGCGCACCTCAACCCCTCATGCGTCAGGGAAACGGCCGCGCCACTCACTAAACAGGACCGTTAGTGAGGGCAACAATCACAGAAACTGGTCCAAAACAAAAGAAACAACACAGAACAGAAATTGTCAAGTGGGCCCATCCAGTAAAATACAATATGAAGAAATGTTGCATGATGGAACTAAAATACATCCGGACCCCAGTTCCTGCATCATGTCTATACAGGGCCAACAATATAGGGCACTGGTAGATACAGGAGCATCCATCAGCCTTATTAGGTTCCAGCTGTTCAAGAGGATCCAACACTTAGTACGATTTCAACCTTCCAAAACACACCTAGCTTCAGTCACGGGACAAAGACTAAATTCAGTTGGGACAGCATGGCTAAAATTTTCCTTAGGCGAAACAAATTTTGAACACCCATTTGTCATTACTAAAGGAATGTCTAGAAATCTTATCCTAGGGAGAGATTTTTTTAACAAACACAAAGTTCGAATATACTATGACCTCCACAAAATCAAAGTCAACAATACGTACATAGATCTCCAGGACGATATCCACATAGCGTCTTTAGTAAGGATTACAGCTCCCATAACGGTGGCTCCAAACTCCCTGGTCATAGCAAAAGGCAGAGTAAAAAATTCTGAGTACATAACACCAGGGCAATCAATTCAAGTACAGCCCCTAGCAGAAGAAAGCATTATTGATGACCCATTGTTGCAAATTACAGAGGGAATCGCTGAAGTCTCGAAGTCCAGAGATTTCCCCATCATGATATTGAATATGTCAGGAAAAACTACCACTATAAAAAGAGGCACAGTTGTAGCGCAAGTGGATACGTCAACAATAAGACAAACCAAAACCAATAGAGACCATCCACAAATTGTCTCAACCACTCCCACTGGACATAATGCACGAAATCGCAGTACAAATAACCATAGTACACGGAAAGTAAACAGTTATAAGGCTTATGCAGAAAAAGGCAGTAACATCAGTCACAGTTATGTTACACCACAGCATACCCTACCCAGATGGCAGAAACGAACCAGTCCATACATAAGAAGAGAAAGGCCACAGTATGAAAATGACTATAATTACTCATTCTTGCGCCCCAGCACACCAAGAGAAAAGATGAAGTGCTGTATATCACAGAGAAACAGAAATTGTCTTGCCAGGAGGATATCCAAAGCGACAAGACAGTGATACATGCCCCATGGAGTATCAATATAACTCAAAAACAGGTGGATATGATAAAGTCCCAAAACCAATTGAAATTTCCGAAGAAAAGGAAGAACTCTTATATGACTATACCACAGGAGGATACTATAGCAGCAAAGTTGGAAACAGAAAGAATGAAAAATTTTCGCCCAGGGAAAGAAGACAGCCCTATAGCACAGACAGAAGAAATACAGTAACGTACGCGGATAAGCGCAGTTACGGCAGAAATAATCAGAAAAAATGGCACAACAACGACTACCCCAGAAATATAATAAGAAATGAATATACAGTAAATGCAGTGACAAATGGAAATGCACACAGTACATGGCAGAGGAGACAGTACCAAGCACAGCCCAATGAACGGCAAAGAACTACGCAAAAGAAAGCCACATACCAGGAGCAGAGATTTTCACAAGATGCAAGAAAAATGTCCCAAAATTATGGGAATGAAACGGAGGCATCAAGACAGACCAGAGATATCATAGCAGATCATAAATACAGAGAGAGAATAGCTCAGTTACTTGCAACCCTGAATGCCACAGAAGATAATAAGCAACGTTTGAAAACGTTTGTAGAAAAGCACCAGGATGTATTCGCACTCAATGACATGGAATTAGGCAGAACTAACACTGTCAAAATGGACATTCAAACAACCACAGAGGAGCCAATACATATGAAACCCTATCATACGCCCTTGAAAAAACAGAGAACTCGTGGAAAGGTCTATAAATGAAATGCTACAGGCAGGAATCATCGAAAGATCCCGTTCCCAATGGTCCTCACCCATAGTGATCGTAACAAAGAAAGACGGCTCCAGTCGCTTTTGCTGCGACTACCGTGCCCTTAACAAAATCACAAAAGTCATTTCCTACCCCCTCCCCAGGATAGACGATCTACTTGCGACGTTAGGAAAGTCTACATACTTTACCACACTTGATGCAAGGTCAGGCTTTTGGTGCATCCCCATGACACCTGAGGCAAAACAGAAATCCACATTCTGTTCACATATGGGAAGCTTTTTTTTGGAATGTTATGCCATTTGGTCTAAAAGGATCTCCAGCAACATATATGTCACTCATGGATGAAGTGTTAAAGGGTCTACATCCATTTGCCCTGGCATACATAGACGATATCCTGATACATACCGCAGGCACGATGGAAGACCACCTCCGCAAGGTTGAAACAGTGTTTGATAGACTCAGGCATCACCAAATAAAGTTAAAACTGTCGAAGTGTGAGTTTCTAAAGACAGAAACAAAATATTTAGGCTTTGTCATCAATAGACATGGCGTCAGACCTGATGAAGATAAAGTCAAAGCCATAAGAGAAATGCCTAGCCCCAAGACGGTGAGACAAACACGCTCATTTATTGGTACAATAGGGTACTATAGGCGCCACATCATCAATTTTTTTCTCCAGAGCAGCAGAGCCTTTGATAGCCCTTACCCGCAAGTATGCACGCTTCAAATGGACAGAAGACTGCCAGAGATCCTTTGAGTATCTAAAAAATGCCCTAACCACCATCCCACTGCTTGGACATCCAGATATTTCTCAGCCCATGATACTATACGCCGATGCCTCAGATAACGCAATTGGTGCTTGTTTGGTCCAACCTGTACTAGAAGATGAAACACCCATCCTACCAAACATTCCAAATGAGAAACCCATTGCATTCCTATCCCACGCATTGTCAAAGTCACAAAAACGGTGGACCACCACTGAGAAAGAAGCATATGCTATTCACTATGCAGTACAAAAGTTTGACTTTTACGTCAGAGGAACTAAACTCATTATAAGAACTGATCATCAACCTTTGGTTAACTGGCTCACCAAAACACAAGAACAGCCAAAGAAGTTACAGACATGGGCAATGAATTTACAGTCCTACGACACCACTATCGAACATATCCCAGGCGAAATGAACACCTGTGCAGACCTCTTATCCAGGATTAAATATGATGATGAAACTGAAGTGAAAACAAATAGAGTCAAAAATGATGGCACATCCTCAGAGATTGACGATAATGCTAAAGAAATTAATGAAATTACTTCATCAAGTCGAAGAAGTACCTCAGATTCCGCCACTCAAGTAGAAGAAGAAAGCCAAGAGATGTTTGACATGAGAGTAGAACAAGCGAAAGATGCAGAAATTGTCAAGCTGCTCACATACGTGAAAGAAAACCCAACAAAAAGTAAAGATTTTACAGTACACCCAACGGATGGAATTCTATACTATATTGATCAGAAACAAGAAGGGACACTAAGAAAAGTCATTCCAGCACATCTAGTCCCAGAAGTATTGCTACAGTTTCATGATAACAACGGGCACATGGGAAGAGACAAAACAATTGATGTCATAAAGAAAAGGTATTATTGGCAAACTTTCTACAAGGACATTACAGAATATGTAGCCACCTGTAGAACATGTAAATTGAGAAACATGAAGCCACATTTAATTCCCCTTCAAGAAATGCAACCTTCCCATTACCCCATGCAAACAGTGAGCATTGACTTATCAGGTCCTTACCCACTCACCCAATCAGGCAACAAATACCTCCTGCACATAGTTGACCAATACTCTGTTTGGCCAGAAAGTTACCCACTCAGTGATGCCACATCGCAGTCCATCACGCAAATTTTTTTACAAGAATTCATTCCCAGGCATGGCTGTCCAAAACGAATCATTTCAGACAACGGTAAACAGTTTATAGGTAACCCATTTAAAGCCACCTTACACCAGCTGAATATTGAGCATACTACAACCACTTATTATTGCCCAAATGCAAATGGCAGAAATGAACGCATGCACGCCACCCTACATGATATTATTAGCAAATATATCAAGGGGAACCACCAATACTGGGACCTATACATTAACCAAGCTCTTGAAGCCATCCGAGTAAACGTGAACGATACCACAGGAATGTCACCCTTTCTCATGCTATACGGAAGAGAACCAAACTTTCCGTTAGACAACCTACTTCGCCCACAAAGAAAATACATGGGAGAAGACCCCATCGAAATAATCCTTCAAGAAAAGTATAAAGCTCACCAGATTGCACAACGAAATACGCAGAAGGCATTTCACAAGAAACAGAAACAACATGATAAATCAGCCAAGCTACCAACGTACAAAATAGGAGACAGAGTATACTACAAGAAACATGTACGCAGTTCAAAATTCGATGACCGATGGTTAGATGGCTACAAAATCATGAAACAAACTACGCCTGTAAACTTCATTATTTGGAATGAAGAGAAACAACACCAAACAAAAGCTCACGTAAAACAAATAAAAATTGATAATCACCGGCCCATTCCGCCTCTGACGACAAATACAAGACCAGTCAGAAAAGCCACCCTAAATTATAATCCATCCAGCACAGATTCGTCTGACATATCAGAGTCAGAGACGACAGACTCTGAATTTTACCAAGACGACCACATACCCAGACCACCCACAGATGAAATACATCGAGCAAGACAACAACGAGACTCGTCCGAAAGCGAAGAAGATATCCCACCACTTGAATTACGTAATAGACTACAAGACAGAGACCTGCGCATTAGAAATGAAGAAATCATGCCACAGACGTCACACGATGACAACACGAAAACACCTTATATCCACACTCAAACTTACTCCCGCAGTGATAAATCGTCAGCTGATACCTATCACACCCCCAGTTCAGGCAGTTCTAGTTTTAACACTAGTGAAAACCAAACACTGCTATACCACAAGAACAAGATTGCTCGTTCAAAACAATCAGATCCTGAAGAAACTATACCCAAGCAGATTGTTGAACCATATACCAGCGATCTTTATGGAGACGAAACAGAACAAGACATGAGAGAAGACAGTGTCAACCCCAGCACAGCTTTGTCAGACCCCAACGAACATAATGACAGAAAAATGGTAGAATTATACCAACAAGAAACAGACATTGATACAGCTAGTTCCATTGAAACCAGTGATGCGGATAGTACATTATTTGTACCAGTCAGCTCCAGCGTCAAACGCGCCTATAAAACAGAATCTGATGACTCAATCCCTAGCAACAAAATTCCGCGTATACAGCACAACTATATCAGACGAAAGATTCTGAAGAAACGCAATCATGTTCCAAAACCAAGCCGAGAAGTGTTAGCCTCATCTCAACTAGTCAAAAACAACAGTGTGCAAATTACTGTGCCCATTGTAACCAGTGCTAACGTTCAGCACAACCAGGTCAGAAGAAAAATCAAGGCGAAACATATACCTGCCTCAAAACCAACAGATGTTCCAGCCATACAAACCCCAACCACAGTGAAACCATCACCGCAATCAAATGATGTTAAGCCATCACCGCATTCGTCAACATCCTCGGTGCCCCAACAATCAGCAAATGCAGTGTCGTCGCCTACCACACCAGTCACCACTGCTACTCAGTATGATCCTCGCCTAAGCAGTCGGGACATTGCAAGGTTAGAGATGGCAGAGAAAATGTCAGAGAAACTGAAGGAACTACTAAAGCTTTGCTGAGACACGCCCCTCGAGTCTTCAATGTACATGCCATCCCATGTACGGCCACCGCGAATGTGCACTTACGTTTAACAATGTACTAACTCTCCCCATGTACTTTATTTTCAGCTTCTGACAGTTCAAATGACTTGCTTCCAGACTAAGATGTCAAAAGCCCCACTGAGAAACTTTTTTCCAGCCTTAGAATACTGATGCATCAAGACCAGCCCACGGAGGATTCTAGTTAGACATTTTTATTTGGATTATTGAAATAAAGATGACACAGATGATACAATGTTCTTTGTTTACAGACACCATTATTTAGTTACATACATTTTCTTAATATTTAGAATGCTACACAACTTTACCTATAACACATGTGTCACACTATTCTGTTGTAACATTCATCTCCACTTTTGTAACTGATCATATTCCACGCTCCATTCACCAGCATTTTCATGCAGACACTTTACACCAGTAGTTTTTTTTTTCTTACCTCATACTAATATTTCTTTGATCTATATTATGCTAAACTCCTTGATATCTGCCACCTTGATCAATCATACTGTTCCTACTATGACATCTCTTAACAGCACATAATTCATACCCAAAACTAGTATTGTAGGTTATGCTATTTTTCTCCACAGGATTATTTATTTTCAAATGTACATTATTATTTTAGACCCAGATGTATATTAGTACTGTCAAGAATTTTAAACATTCTCCTAAAGAGATTCCATATCCCAACCTTGACTTATTGACAACAGACACTGCCACAACATTCCTTCTATTCTAACCTAAACTATTACTTGCAACCCTATTGGTTAGGATTTACTATTAGAATATCTAGTGTTTAGTGAATTGATTTTTATCATTCTTTAGTACTTGTGATACAAACAGAAAAGACATAAAAGAAAAAAACAATTAGAATGTTTTTTTATATAAGATGCTATATGTTTATATGCCACCCACACACATTTTGATGATGATAAGACAATATTGTAAAACATTGACTGCCCTGAGGGTAGCAGATGAAGAAGAAAATAAATAAATCACCCTATGCCACTCATACCCCACCAGCTTGATCCCTGATATTCCAACAATATTTTGTTGATATCACAAGTACCCCAATGACATTTGTGCATGCTGATTTTCTGCAAATGAACAATCCCTTGAGAGCATTAGTATATGCTAACCCCAGATTGAACAAATTGCACCTATTTGTTGATGATGCCTTTGCCCATGTTAAAGAAATAGCATTTGCACATGCTGACCTAGCAAATGAAATACCCCATTACCGCATGATAACCACTAATGACACATGAGATGAAGAAGCAACAGGTTATGTATGATGAAGATGACATTTTATATTAAGGTGAAACTTTATGTTGTCACAGCTGAGATTTTGTTGTAATGTTTATGCACAAAATCCCCCACATTAACATTGGAGGAGGGATAATCTTAGTCTTTCGTGGTTACGAGATAAGACAAGGATATAATAGAATATTTGATGAATACCATGGAACAAATCAGAGCAGATGATTGTTGCACATATGAGGACCATATTTGAAGTCATTATTGAAGGATTATCAGTAGACAAGAGACACAAATGAATTATGATAATCCCATGGAACCACAGGTACTAAGGACACAAAATGGAGATTAAATAATGAAAAAAAAAAAAAAATAATGACTGAATAATCGCTACGCCCAGAGGTAAAGGAAATAGAGATGCATCCGCATTTTGGAGAAGATATCTCTTTGATTTCTGCTTATTGCCTTTGTAATATGAACATGGTTGTATAACAAATGACTATTCCTTATCACGAATTACAGAATGTTGTAAGATAGTTGGAATAAATTGACAATTTAAAATACTCTTAACATACCCAGAATTACAGGAGAGAAAATAAATAAATGATTGATGAAAGTGGACGTACTGAGATTTGCTCACCCCGAGGATATTGGATTAAAAAAAAAAAAAATAATGTTATCCCAAGGACAGACATGTCACAGATATATCATGGAGATACTATGAAAAAAAAAAAAAAAAAAGAATATCTAGATTAGAAATGCAGCAAACTTGGTCAAGGACACCATGAAATAGACCCCCGCCCCACACTTAAGGTAACTGACGGATGAGATTTTTGAATTATAAGTACCATAAGTCACCCATCTGGCTGTAGTCAGCGGATGTTACAGGCACCACATAACTCTGACTAACCCTCAACCAGCGAAGGCAGAGTTGGTGTCGAAATTTTGCACATATGTAAAAAGACATGTTTTTGTTCATGTTTTAGTAAAGTCTAGACATTTATGTTAATAGTTCTATAAATGATTAGTTGATATATTGATGATAAATATTCGCAAATATAGTACATGGACAATTAATAAGGATATATTTCCAGTACAGAATAAGAGGAATAGGAAGGATCCACATTTTAAATATTGGAGCACCATGAGCGAGGAATTGGACTTATAAAGAAAATGGAAATGGTACACTGTATGCAAGGATAACCAGAAATAATATGGATAAATAGTAGTCAGAGTGCCAGGAACTTTGTCTTACGAGAATATTGTAGATTCCTCACGATCAATTGATTATTTTCTTCCTTTCTATGTCACATTTTTTTTTTGAGTGATGACCCCAAAATTTTTTTTTCATCTCATATTGTCAAAAGTTCTTACATCTCAGTTGATAGTTCCATAAATAATTGTTTGATGTGTTTTGCATAAAGGTATTGCTAGATAAGGTACATAGGGAGTTACTAAGGATGAATTCTCAAGATAACAGGAGGACTAGAATAGATACAATGATATTGGAACACCATAAATGATACATTGGTGTTATGAGAAAAAAAAAAAAAAGGAGACAAATATAAATTGTATACAAGGATGCCTCGAGAGTGACAACATGGATACATATTGTCAAGAGTATAAGCAGTTGTCTTAAAAGAGAAAATAAAGTAATACGGAACCCAATGTAGAAAATTCATGATGATTTGGAAACTATATTTTTCTTTTCCCTTATATTTCATAATATGATAGTAACACATTCGTCTGTTGGTTGCTGAATAATTTGATGTTTGAAAATTGATGTATGGTAAGTCAAAGAAGATCTTTGAAGAATAAATATATATATAGAATAATATTTCTAGGGAAGAGTTCACAAAAAAAAAAAAAAAAAAAAAAAATACTGTATTGACAGAAAAGAAGGAATGATTAGAAATAACTGACTAATGGACAGGATCACCACCAGACGTACGGATATTGGAGACAAACATCACATATTTTTTAAAAAAAAAAAAAGGGAAAAAAAAGAAGAAAAAAAAATGTAATATAGAACATTTTCTACAGTGACGGACTTAGAACGAATTTATACACTTACCATTTAGAAAATGTCTATAACAGGGAACATACAAATAAATAAATAAGGATAAGCCATGAGGTTTTAATGCTTTTATTGTAAAAAATGATTACTTATAAAAATGATGCTAGTTATATTATCATCTGATAAATATGCATATTATGTCTAGAGATGTTTTCTACATGTAATAATGAGCAAGTGGCTCATTCAAATGATGAGTACCCATGAAAACATTGGCTATTTTATGAAAGTGGATTGCCATTACCATAGGAATTGGAAATCCTGGACATTACTAAGGATATTGCAGAGTACTTGGGAAATAGAATAAATAAGTACGCCAGAAAAAAAAAAAAAAGATTTTTTTAGTACTTGCAGGCTTTTAATATGGAGCAAATAACAGTACAGAAAAGAGATAACACCCCTACCACATCCAAGAGAATGTAATCAACTATATTTTTGAATGAAATGTAATAGATTATGATAATCCAGCCAAGTTCTGCAAATAAGATAGTTTATTGTTCATTCCCCAGTGTTGCCACTCGTCACATTTTTTTTAGTGATGACCTTATGAGTGTTTTGCAGATTTTGTTGGGCAGTGTTGCCAATTTGTAAATTTGGTGAAAAATATTATGATGTGATGAATAAGTTACACTTTTTGAAGTTGATGTCCACTACTAGTTTTTTTTTACATAGCAGACGACCTCATATAGACATAGGACCCCAGTATAGGAATTAGATTAAATTTTTTGGAAATATTTTTGAACTTTAAATTTTTCTGAAAATTTTTTTTTGAACTTAGAAATTTTTGGGGATGGATTTTTGTTATTGATAGTACTCAAATGTCTCCCTACGGGATACATTTGCGGAGCCCCGGGATCTATATGTGGCCGTGTACATAGTTGTTCCTTTGGAAACAGACTATATTCTTACAAGACAGAGGAAGCACAGCGTATCTGGTCCAGCTCTACATATTTCTTAGTTTGAGAGAATCAAACTTCAACATTTCTTATAAAATGTGTATTTCAGGACATTGAGTGGTTATAATTTTCTTACTGGCGTAAGTAGTGACAATCGTTAAATATGTATTTTGAATAGAGCTCCCAACCCTAGTCGCAGCAGAACTAGGTTCGAGGATTTGAGTCTATTTGCAAAAAAATGTCTTACACCTCAAACCATGTAGAGTAGAAAATATTCTTGTGTTGGAAAGCATTTAACTCAAGGAATGCTTATGATTATAAAGAAATCAAGGACAAATCTGAGGAGATGGGCAAATGTCGTCGAACCTAAAATAAGACTGTAACTTAAAAGAAGGAACACGGTGGAATGAGAAGGTTCGCCATATTTGACAATTGAGTAGGCCTACGAGACAAGGATGCAAAAAGGGATTTTTGCATCGATGAAAGCATCTGATGAGATGATAGAATTTTATTATACTTATTATTATAAAAATGTTCTGAATTCCAGACTTTGTTGAAATTTTAAGTTTCATGCTGAAAGATATTAAAAGTTTTGCATGAAATCGAACGCTGTTGAAAAGGTGAATTACTACAGTTTTGAGATCTAGATAAGAAATCTATCCATTTCAATTAAATTCGCTACATCAACACCTAAGAGAAGAAAATCGAACCTGGTAACACAAATTTAAGAGAGAAATCTAAATCTCTGGTGATTAGGCCAGTTAAACATCTGCTCTCTGTAAAGTAAACTGAAAATACTGCATATACCGGCACTGCCACATGAAGGTAATATGGTGCCGTTCCAGTCCTAAGGAACACCTGCCCCGGTTACACTTCGCTGTTCTCGACTATTCTATTTACACAAGATGCCCAAAAACAAAACAGAAGCCAGTGCGGCAACTTACCAAATGTCATAGCTAGTCACGCCTCCAAATGTCATTATGCAAACTAAAAGGCTGCTATGTTAAGTAGTAGATAAATAAATAAAGATATTTAACAGGTACTCTTTGGACATAAAGGATGACAACAGAAAAGAAAATATAAGTTATAGGCTTACCTGGAATCCGAACCCAGGACTAAGTAAATGTACCACTGCCTTACTGTGACATTCCAGTACATCGTGAAAGTACACTCACCCAATTTTGTTACCCCAAAAGTGCATTATTGGCTGAGGTCATTCTCATGACGCCCACACAACTATGGTATAGAGCACCCGTGGATGACCCAGACAGTTCAATTCCCTGTAAGCCTATCACTTACATTTTCTGTTGTCTGGTGTCATCCTTTATGTCCAACTAGTGCCTGTTAGTGTTAAATACCTTTATATATATGTATATATATTTTATTAATCGTACGCCCGCTATTACTCGAAGCGAAATCTCAGGTTAGTATGTCTGACCTGAGACTGATTTTACGTGAGTATCCTATTTGTCCTGTACGCTGACAGGTGTCCTCTCGCCATTCATGCAGATACTCACCATCTTCGGAGAGCCTATATACTATTTACTGTTCACAGGACTCTGGGTTTCCTCCATTATTTATGTTATGTGGCATATGCTTACTATCTCAGCTATCAGTGACAGACATGACCACTGACCAAAGCTTAGCAGATGAAAATTATATCGTGCGGGATGACATGCTTAAAAAGAGTCATCAATGTTACCATGAAAGATCATTGCCACCCCCCCCCCCCCCCCCCCCCCAAAAAAAAAAAAACGTAGTTCAACCCAGACACAGGGTCCGTTGGTTTATAATTATTAGGGAGCATGTCCGAATAGAAAAGACCTTGCGTTTTAGTGTTAAATATGTTTCATAGAAATTAGCATGGCAGTTGATGATGGTGTCGTCAGGGTATCTTCTGATAATATAATAAAGATAAATGTAGTCCCATATCAGATACTGCAGTAGGGGAGGGAAGTGTTAGAAACTTAACTATACTACGTCCAGCATCGAGGGGTTCCCTTCCTTGCTGCCTTTTTCTTCCCCAACTGAAATGCAAAGTCAGGTACCCATTTACATCTGGGTAGGCTGAAGCGTGTCGATACAGTGAATCGAACCTGGCACCTTTGCCGCTAGAGACCAGTGCTCTAACCACTATCTCAATCGGACGCTTTTTGAGGATATGGCAAACTCATTTTCAGTGTGTCTACAAGCTATGGTTATGATTTAAGTTGTAATGACGTGGCGCATTTCTGTTCTTCACCTCTTTTATAACTGATTTCTTCTGTTGTGGAATCATCTTTGATCCTTAGCCGCCGACCGTCACTGCAGTCAGTGGCCATCACGCCTGGTGGCGTCTTGTAGGGCTGCAACAAACAGCTTCCACTTTGCTCGGTTGGCAGCCATCCTTTGTGCAGTGCCCCAGCTCTGATTCACTCTTTGCAATTCAGCCTCCACAGTCCTCTGCCAAGTTATTTTTGGTCGGCCTCTCTTTTGTTTTCCTTCCTGGGGTCCATAGCATAGCATAGCTGTTCTTGTGATGGCATCAGGGTCTCTTCTGAGGAATTGGCCAACCCAACTCCAGCGTCTGCTTCTTGGTTGCTCTGTTGTGGAATATGTTCTCCAATCTTGCATCTTCCTTTCCTGGAACCCCAAGCAGCAAATAGTCTACGTTTTATGAACTATTGGAGACAGAAAAACTAAGACTAAATTACATAAGACTCGCACAGCATATTGAGTTTTTGTCCGATATCACTTAAAAACTCGGAGCAGTCCTAGGAATGCCAGGTCATAACATATACTTGGATGCTCTGACTAAATCAATTAATAACAGTAGTGAATACAAGCCTGTGTCACCATCCAGGAGACTCAATAAAATAACTGACATGGAAACTTGAAAACAAAGCCAGGAGATAATCTACAACAAATTCCACAGACAGGGGTCAGAATTGTTATTCCAATCTAGGAACTCGTAAAAGGTTTTGGGGCACCAGAAAATGCGCCCATTTTTACTGCAGAGATGGCGGCGATACTAAAAGTACTAGAAAAATTCTCTAACACCTCTCCCCAGAGACTTGTCAGTTTAAGACTTATGTTAAGCAGTTCAAGCACTCACGTGGACCCAGCGCAACGGAGGAGGTTTCTAGCTAATAGTAACCCATGTAGCCGGAGTTACTATAGAAGAGAAGTTCTTGTCAAAGGGAAGTAACGTAGAAAAAACATAGACGGATGTATAGCAGGGCTACATCCCTTTAGGTCATTAGGTGGATTAAACTGTCAATATAGAATTGAAGTGAATAGTCGAGATTCACGTGGATAAATAGGTGAACAAAGTCTGGATGGAATTTATTCACCGCTATACATCGAATTCGTGGACTATGAAAATGCATTTGACAGTGTAGAAAGAGAATCGCTTTGGAAATTGATGAGGCATTATGGAGTTCCCATGAAGATCATTAACTTAATAAAGAAGACCTATGAAGACATGACATGCAGAGTTCTTCATGAAGGACAACTTACAGAACCGTTAAGGATTAGAGCGGGAGTGAGACAGGGGTACCTCTTGTCTCCATTTCTTTTCTTACTAGCAATAGATTGGGTTATGAAAACATCGACATCACACAACAGAAGTGGAATCTGACTAAACAGCTTGATGATCTGGATTTTGCAGATGACTTGGCTCTTCTGTCCCATAATCAGATGCAAGAGAAAATGAAAATTCTCGATGAGAGGTCACAAGTGGGCCTGAAAATACACAGGGAAAAGACGAAAATTATGAGAATAAATGCAAGAAATGATAACAAGGTTGAACTTGAAGAAACACCACTAAAAGATGTAGAATCGTACACATATCTTGGAAGTAATATAGACAAAGTTAGAGGGACAGACAGTGATATCAAAATAAGAATACAAAAAGCAAGATGAGCTTTCATTGCATTGGGAAACATATGGAGAACAAGAGAAATCAAGTCCAACACGAAAATAAGAATCTTCAACTCAAATGTGAAGTCAGTCCTATTGTATGGGCCTGAGACATGGAGAACAACAAAACAACCAAAAATCTACAGACTTTTATAAACGGGTGCTTGCGTAGAATAGAAGGACTGAAATGGTATGACAAAGTCACAAATGTGGAATTGATGACAAGAACCAGACAAGTGCCAGTGGAACAAGAGTTGAGAAGAAGATGCCGGCGATGGATAGGGCACACATTGAGGAGACCTGTTTATAGCATTACAAGGCAGTCCTTGTTCTGGAATCCACAGGGAAAGAGAGGTGGACCAAAAAAACACATGGAGAAGAGAACGATACAGAGGTGAAAATGATGAGGAAAACATGGAAAGAACTTGAGCGGATGGCACAGGACAGGAAGACTTGGCATGTGTTTGTTGAAGGCCTATGCTCCTTGGGGAGCTAAAGGGTATTGATTTGTTTATGAGCGGGAAGAAATTGAATTCTAGATGGTTCGAGGACAGTTGTCTTTGCAAATCAGTAGTTTTTGAAATGTGAAAGAGTGCGTATCGTATCAAGAGTTAGTCCTAGAGCGGTACAAACAGCCTAGTTGGTTGTTCGTCTGTAGTTACAGACTTTACCACTCGTAATGCTCTTATTGTCACTCATAATTTAGAGATTCAAGCAGTTCAGAGTGCACATCGAGTTAGTTCTCGGTTTTAGTAAGACCAGCCTAGTTGGCTGTCGTCTGTGATATACAGAGTTTTGCTACCCGTAAAGCTCTTATGCCACTCATGTGTTGTGACAGATTTCGTAAGGAGCCAGATGTAAGATATTCAGTATACTTTTGGTGAGGACTGTGAGCTTTCTGTACACCAGGTACGTGTTGAAATAAAACCTGTAGTTGCAGTGTTGAATAAGAATAGACTTGGGATAGACAGAACAGTAGCAGAAGTCAGTAGAAACTTGATAGATGTTAACATCCCTGGCGGTAGGCCAGTTTCGTATAGATGTACCAAGATGACATTTAGCAATGGGCAGAGATAGAAGTTTTTACAAATGAACAAAAATTGACAGTGAAGAAAAACATAAGCATGCAGTGGTTCTCAACATGGGACCAGGCCTCTACAAGAGTGAGCGAGTGAACTGCAGCACATGTTTGTCTATGCAAGAAGCCAGCAACTAGATTGGAAGGCTAGTTCTTCTTCTTCTTCTTCTTCGTTCGCCCTGAAAAGGACGGTGGTTGCGTTGTGTCTGTTTACAACGTAGCTGTGATATCTGCACCTTTCGGTCGACACATCCGACTTCTGCACTGCATTTTTTAGGACCGGGTTTGCCTTCCCATTTCGATCCACACTCGCTCAGCCAGCTTGCACAGCTGCAGACTGTTTCCAGGACCACCACGTGGAGGTGGAGTGCGGTCTTGACCAGCTCTGGTTCGCTGGTCCTGACGCAGGCAGTCAAGCTATGAGTCGCTGACTGCGGTCTCTATTGCTGCATCTTGAGGTCCTGGAAGGCTAGTTCTGAATTTTACCAATTGTCTTCATGTTTTTCTTCATGTAAATAAAGTTGACATAAAACTGGAGAAGTGTTGCTGTCATCGCTCACGTCAAGTATGTTGAGTCAGTGAGTCTAGTTTTTAAATCACGTGTTACTAGAGCTAGATGCTGAAGGGTAGTGATTGAACCTCACACTATACGATCTACAACTAACAAGATAGTTGATTTGTGGCATACGTCAAAGTGAAGAATAGTAGACAAGTGTCAACGGCCATACATATACACCAGAGGATGTTTAGATTTAATAGTTTGTGTACCTTCAAATGGAGTGTTCGATTGGCTAAGCAGTTAATAGAACATTTTTTAACTGGCTGCAGGACATATTAACACCCTCCCCCTACCAGACTATACCCGGGTATAATCTGGCCTAGGCCACTTTATACCCTGGGTATTGTCTGGATGGAATTTCATGAAGGACAACTTACAGAACCGTTAAGGATTAGAGCGGGAGTGAGACAGGGGTACCTCTTGTCTCCATTTCTTTTCTTACTAGCAATAGATTGGGTTATGAAAACATCGACATCACACAACTGTAATTTGTAAACAGCTCTGATGTGGATTTTGCAATCTCTTCTGTCCCATTTAGATGCAACTTGAAAATGAAAATCTAGATATTCTTCCTTCCAGGAATCGTTGGGCCTGTAACTTCTTCCAAGTGCCCATGCGCCGTGTTTGGCGCTTAAAGAATTTATAAAGAATTTATTATTATTTATTGTCTGGCGTATGCTAGAAGTAATTCCTTTGTAAGAGTATAACTCTTCCAAAAAATTAGTATCTCTGTAGAGTTGTCAATATTTGTTTTGGTGGCCTGTGCAGGAATGCCAATGGGACTAGCCACTTTTTCATCTTCTAGAAGCTATATGGTATTCTTGATTTCTTCATTGGTTGGTCTTTCACAGTTTACTTGTAGCTCTTCATCTGCTGGCAGGATGTCTGTGGAATTTTGTGGACCTGATCTATTGAGAAGTTCCTCAGAATGTTCTGCTCCCCTCTTCGTATGCTGTTGCATATTGTTAAGAAAGTTGCCATTCTTGTCTTTGATGAGGATAGTAATGATGCTCTCTCTGTCTAAACCTCTACACACCAAAGTAGAAAATGAATGGCTAAGTAAGTAGATCAGAAAAGATATAAAATCACGAAACTTAAGGACCCCCTCACCAGAAAAGCGTTCATGGTCGACGTAAAGAGACGATATCTGATTACCAAAAGCCAGGAAAGAACACCATCTCAACAATATATAAAGAAAGCAGCAAGTCATGCTTGGGATTCCAGGAAAGAAAGAGCCAAGACTGGATAACACCAGAAACGCTAAACACCATAGCGAAGAGAAAGGAAATGAAAAGGAAGAAAACAGAAGCTAAGTCTCCCAGGTTAAAGGCAATATATAGTGAACAGTACAGTCAGCTGGACAAGGAAGTAAAACGTCAAACCCGTGCTGACAAAAGGACATTTCTGGATGACCTTGCAAGACAGGCAGAAGAGGCAGCACTGAGAAATGAACAAAGCACAGTTTATAAAATAACTAAAGCTAACAGTGGAAAACGAGGTGCAAACAACATAACGTTAGTAAGAGACAAGCAAGGAAATCTCATCACCACAGCACAGGGGCAGGAAACAAGATGGGCAGAGCACTTCAGAGAAACACTGAATAAGGAACCACCAGAGACTCAGCTGAATGTTCCTGAGGCTGAAAGGGACTAAGACGTAAATACAGACATTCCACGAAAAGAAGAAATTATCACAGCTATCAAAGGGCTAAAAAATGGAAAAGCGCCTGGTCACGACAATCTGAATGCTGAGCTATTCAAGACAGACCCTGAACTAGCAGCAGAACTATTAGAACCACTATTTGCACAAGTCTGGGAAACTGAGACAACACCAACAGAGTGGAGTAAAGGAATAATTGTCAAATTGCCCAAGAAGGGCGACCTTGCAGACTGCAACAACTGGAGAGGATTACCCTCCTCTCAGTTCCCAGCAAAATACTAGGCAGGATAATCATCCAGACTGAAAACGAAAATGACATAAAAAAATGTTGATTGGCTCTAGTTTTCAAGATATACAAGGTATGCTACTAGTTTATTTAATTACGGTCAATTTATATATATGACGCAACTGTTGTGGGCGATTGCATAATTTTTTCTAATGACCAATAAAAATGTAACTAGAAGTTGATGATGCAATCCTACCTATGATTACATCACCTTTGTGTATAAATATCTTATCTCTGATAAAATTTTGCCATTAGTTAGTGCATTTGTCCTTATCAAAAGTATCGTAGTTAGAAATGCCTAGGACATGTGTGAACAGTGCTAATAATTTCTGTTATATATGTGGTGAGGTGACATTTGTATCACAAAAACGAAATATAACTAAAGTGATTAAGAAGGCGTACAGTTTGTATTTTGGCTGCAGAATAGGAGATCAAGATAAGAGCTGGGCGCCACACATATGCTGCAATACATGTGCAGCACATCTTAAACTGTGGTTGACTGGCAAAAGGCAAGCTATGCCTTTTGCAGTCCCAATGATTTGGAGAGAGCCCACTGATCATCTCAACAACTGTTACTTTTGCATGGTCCCTCCAATTGGGAAAGGCATATCAAAGAAAAAAAAATGGACTCTGGAATATCCAAACATCCCCTCTGCAATACGTCCGGTACCACATGGCGATGACCTACCAGTTCCCAAAGTGCCAGAATCATTTTCAGCTGCTTCCACTGATGAAGAAGAGGACATTGGTGGTCCTGAACCATCAACCTCAAGCGACCCAGATTTTGAGCAAACTACATCCACTAAACCACACTTAATAACCCAAGGTGAACTGAATGATCTTGTAAGAGATCTGAATTTACCGAAGAACAAGGCGGAGCTTTTGGGTTCCAGATTGCAACAGTGGAATCTCCTGGCAGAAGATGTTACAATTTCTGTGTATAGGAACCGCCAGAAGCCGCTTATTACATTCTTTTTCAAAGAGGGTGACCTTTCTGCGTGCCACAACATTTCTGGTTTAATGGCAGCCCTCAAAATCAATTACATACCGGAAGAGTGGAGGCTTTTCATTGATTCATCCAAGACGAGTCTTTAAAGCTGTTTTGTTGAATAATGGTAATGTGTTACCGTCAATTCCAGTTGGTCACGCAGTTCATATGAAAGAAACTTATGAAAACATTAAGCAGCTTTTGAAGTGTATAAACTACGATCATCATCATTGGTCACTTTGCGGTGACTTAAAAGTGGTCGCTCTTTTGCTTGGACTACAGGGTGGATACACCAAGTACTGTTGCTTTCTCTGTGAGTGGGATAGCCGTGCACGAAGTGACCATTACATCAGAAGACATTGGCCAATCAGGCAGTCATTGCAGCCTGGCAGTAAGAACGTTGAGAACCCAGCACTTGTCGACACCAGCAAGATTTTGTTGCCACCCTTGCACATTAAGCTGGGTCTCATGAAAAACTTTGTCAAGGCAATGGAGAAAACAGATGAGGCTTTCAAATACCTCATCAGAAAATTTCCAAGACTGAGTGAAGCTAAAATAAGAGAGGGAGTATTTGTTGGTCCGCAAATTCGAAAACTTCTTCATGATGACGAGTTTCTTTGCGTGTTGCATGGCAAGGAAAAAGCAGCATGGCTAGCATTTAAGTCAGTGGTGGACAATTTTCTTGGAAACAACAGATCTGATAATTACAATGAAATTGTAGAAAATCTCCTTCTGAAGTATAAGAGTCTTGGCTGCAACATGTCTTTGAAAATTCATTTTCTGGATTCTCATCTGGATTTCTTTACGTCAAACTGTGGAGCGGTCAGTGATGAGCATGGTGAACGATTTCACCAGGACATTGCTGCTATGGAGACAAGGTATCAAGGCAATTGGAGCCCTTCAATGCTTGCTGATTACTGTTGGACTGTGACAAGAGACACCTCATCGATTGACTACAAGAAGCAAGCAAAGAGAGCTCGAACAGCGACTGAATAATGACGGAATGGGTTCAAATGTGCCTTTTTAAAACATGATATGTGAACTTTAAATAATGTTTTTATTTTTTCTATCATTTTATGTTGAAATATCAATTAATTGAGTATGTAACCACAATTTTTATAATGCTAAAGTAGAAAGACTAGCTGTTCACCCCAGAGAATTAAACAAGCATACATTATTTGTATTACTGTAATGTAAATTCCTCATTTAAAAAAAAAACCAGAGCCAATTGGTGAATTTCATTATGATATTTGAAATCAGCATGTCAAAATCAATAAGAAATGGTATATTTAATTTCTGGTACAAATAACTTTTGAAAATTTGTTGACTAGTGTTATAGAGCAGTGCTCAGAATGGCAGAGACAGCTGTACATTAACTTTGTTGATTTTGAAAAGGCTTTCGACAGCATACACAGGGACAGCCTATGGAAAATTCTGAGGGCTTATGGAATTCCCAGCCGCATTGTTTCCATTATAAAAAGCCTCTATTCTAACTTTACGTGCAGTGTTGGATCGAGTAATGTAACTTTCGAAGTGAAAACAGGAGTACGACAGGGATGCCCCTTATCAACAACATTATTTTTGACAGTCATAGATTGGGTGATGCGCCAGACAACAGAGGGCAGTCCAAGAGGAATTAGATGGACAACGTTTTCTACACTGGAAGATTTGGAATATGCAGATGACATTGCACTACTCGCGCATTCACACCAACACATTCAAGACAAAACCGATAGACTGAATAAGTATGGCCAGCAGGTTGGCCTGAACATCAATCTGAAGAAGACAGAGGTCATGACATTAAATGTGGGCAATCCTGAGCCAATAACAGTAAGAAACCAGAAGTTAGAACAGACAGACACATTTACTTACCTAGGAAGCATAGTAACACCTGACGGCGGAACAAGCAAGGACATTAACAACAGAATGAATAAAGCGAGAACAGCCTTTGCTGTTCTCAACAACATTTGGAAGTCTTCCCAGTACAGCACAAACACCAAATTAAGACTGTATGAGAGCTGTGTACTTTCTGTGCTTCTCTATGGTGCGGAATGTTGGAGAGTAACAGAGAAGGAAATGTCGAAACTGTCCTCCTTCCACACAATCTGCCTAAGGAAAATTCTCCGAATCTTTTGGCCAAACACCATCAGCAATCAAGAACTACTTATTCGAAGTAACCAGGAGGACATGCACACCATCATAGCTGGCAGACGCTGGAGTTGGGTTGGCCATGTCCTCAGAAGGGACCCTGATACCATCACAAGAACAGCTATGCTATGGACCCCCGAGGGAAAGCGAAAGAGAGGCCGACCAAAAACAACTTGGCGGAGAACTGTGGAAGCTGAGATGCAAAGAATGAACCACAGTTGGGGCACTGTACGAAGGATGGCCGCCGACCGAGCAAAGTGGAATCAATTTGTTGCTGCCCTACAAGACGCCACCAGGAGTGATGGCCGCTGACTGCTTCGACAGTTGGCGGTTATGGATCAAAGAAGAAGAAGTAAGTAGATAAGTCGTTGATGAGGCTATTTCCCTGTAAGCGTCTTTTTGCTATTGTACAGGTCCTCATATTTCCTTTGGCTGCAGCTTCCCCTGCCTCTCTTGCCAGCTCCTCAATTTTTTTTTCTTCTTGTCTCTTTGTATGTCTCTCCTTACTTCTTTGTTTGCCTCTGTGTACACTTTTTGTGCCTTGACTTTGGCTCTTCTGGTTTTGCTTCTCTTGAAACCTGCTTTCTTGGTTTTTTTTTCTGTTTTTTTATTTATTTATGTTATTGATGG
>JAMPIV010013169.1:0-52500 GCA_024509875.1 Oreohelix idahoensis
AGACCTCCTTTCTCGAATCCCACACCCTAGTACTACACATGAAGATGATCCAGATGCGTTTACTGACATCAACGACAATGCAAAGGAGATCAACATCATAAATTCCTACAGAGTAGATGTCGACTTTAACACCGCCACAACAGACACTGGTACACAAGAAACAGTAGACTTGGACACATTTGAAGTACACACTGAGCAGAGAAAAGACCCCGCAATTTTCAAGCTTATTAAACAAGTAGAAACGAAACACACGTCTCTCAAACAGTTTGCTATTCTGTCACATAACCAAGTTCTATATCACATTGACGAGAAACAAGAAGGGAGACTACAAAAAGTAATTCCCCAGTTATTAGTGCCTGAGGTATTAGTGCAGTTCTATGACAATAACGGATATGTTGGAAGGGATAAAACCGTCGACATTATCAAAAAAGGTACTACTGGATGTCAATGTACAAAGACATCATTGAATATGTTAGTACTTGCAAAATGTGCAGAATGAGAAATATGAGACCAACTAGAGTTCCTTTGCAAGAGATGAAACCATTCCATTTCCCTATGGAAGTCATAGGCATGGACATTTCTGGTCCATACCCCATTACCCAGTCCGGACATGGATACCTTTTGCACATCGTTGATCAATATTCGGTATGGACTGAAAGTTATCCTCTCAAAAATATAACGTCAGCAACAGTAACTGAGTTTTTTCTGCAAGAATTCGTACCAAGACATGGCTGCCCTAGGAGGATAATCACAGAGAACGGGAAACAATTTGTCGGTAACCCTTTCAAGAAGACACTATAGACTCTGCATATCCAACGTCCCACTATTAGTTTCTACAGGCCCCAGGCCAATGGAAGAAATGAGCGAATGCATGCTACTTTACATGATATCCTTGCCAAATATATACAAGGAAATTACAATATTGGGATACATATATCAATCAACTGCCATCAATGGTACCTATACCTTGTAGCCGTATGGCAGCTTGCGTACCCTGAGAATCCCCAGAGCTATGCCAGTGGGAGTTTTACTCCTGGTAGGTTCAACCAAGCTGGACTGGTCTGTGTCAGGTCAGACAAAAGCTGGTACCCTGGTCCCCCAGGTTGGGGGTTTTAGCATAGGGCTGAAACCCCTATCTATGTAAAAAAAACAATGAAGTTACGGAAAAAACAATAAATGAACAAACTTTGCTGCGGGATGGACATTCGGAGTCTGTGGCTCGTATGACTGTCAGTGGTGAAAGCTGAAAGGAAGCCACTGACATGAAAACGGATGTCCTGACCGCAAAACAGGATACAAGAATAGGATTTTGGAATGTCAGGACAATGAACGAGACAGGTAAACTAAGACAGGTCACGGCAGAAATGAGACACTATAGGTTACACATCCTAGGGATAAGCGAGAACAGATGGACAGGGGCAGGAAAAGTTAAAACAGCAACAGGAGAAACAGTACTTTATTCTGGAAGAGAGGATGGACAGCACAACGAAGGCGTAGCCATTATTGTACAGAAAGGGATAGAAAGGACATTACTGGAATGGAAACCCATCAACACCAGACTGATAAGATTAAGATTGAGAGGGAGATTCACCAACATTACAATAATACAATGCTACGCACCAACGAATGATAGCGATGAGGAGGTCAAGGATGAATTTTATCAACAACTGCAGAAAGAAATGGATGACACACCTAGATATGATCTTGTTATAGTAATGGTAGACCTCAATGCGAAAGTTGGTACACACAATACATATAATGAAAGAACAATGGGGAAATGCGGCAGCGGAACAGCAAACAAAAATGGGGATAAATTAATAAGTTTCTGTAGCATTAACAACCTGGTCATTGGAGGAACACTTTTCCCACATAAAGAAATTCACAAATTAACATGGGAATCACCAAATGGTCGGGACAGAAACCATATAGACCACATCATGGTTAACGGTAGATGGAGACATGCATTACGAGATGTGAAGGTAAGAAGAGGTGCAGATGTGGGAAGTGATCACCATTTAGTAGTAGCAAAACTGAAAGTGAAATTAAGAAGGGCTAGATCAACTGTAACTACATAGAAAAGGTTTGACATCAGCAAATTGAAGGACCCCCCTTACAAGAAAAGCTTTTGCGGCCGACATTAAGAAACGATATCAATTTGCCAAAAGCCAGGAGAAGACATTGACTGATGATATAGACCAGAATTTCAACACCATTTCAACAATATATAAGGAAAGCAGCAAATCATGCTTGGGATTCCAGGAAAGGAAGAAGCAAGACTGGATAAAACCAGAAACACTAAACACCATAAAGATGAGAAAGGAAATTAAAAGAAAGAAAACAGAAGCGAAGTCCCCCAGGTTAAAGCAACTATATAGCGAGCAGTACAGTCAGCTGGACAAGGAAGTTAAACGCCAAACCCGAGTCAACAAAAGGAATTTCCTAGACGATCTTGCAAGACAGGCAGAGGAGGCAGCACTTAGAAATGAACAAAGCACAGCATACAAAATAACTAAATTCATTAGCGGAAAACGAGGTGCAAACAATATTACATTAGTAAGAGATAAGCAAGGTAATCTCATCACGACAGCAGAGGGACAGGAAACAAGATGGGAGGAGCACTTCAGAGAAACTCGGAACAAGGAACCACCAGAGACACAATTGAATGTTCCTGAGGCTGAAAACGATCTAGATGTAAATACAGACATTCCACGCAAAGAAGAAATCATCACAGCAATCAAAGGGTTAAAGAACGGCAAAGCTCCGGGCCATAATAACTTAAATGCAGAGCTATTTAAGACAGACCCTGAGCTAGCAGCAGAACTATTAGAACCACTATTTGCACAAGTCTGGAAAACGGGGACAACACCATCAGAGTGGAACAAATGAATAATTGTCAAATTGCCCAAGAAGGGAGATCTTGCAGACTGCAATAATTGGAGAGGAATCACTCTTCTCTCAGTTCCCAGCAAAATACTAGGCAGGATAATTATACAGAGAATTTCAAAGACAGTAGACCACAAATTGAGGAAAGAACAAGCAGGATTTAGAAAGAACAGAAGATGTGTAGATCATATATTCACTCTCATGAACATTATAGAGCAGTGCTCAGAATGGCAAAGACAGCTTGATGCGTGATGCCATATGATGATGGATGGTATCCGCATGTCTGGTTTTTGTGTAGTGTGTAGATGATGTACAGTCAAACAATGATCATACAAAAACACGGCAATCCACACAAGGACGTCAGTTAACTCACGACGTATAAAGTCAATGATGCTTGTAACAGCTAGTGACGTTTTTCTGTATCATTTATTGTGGACGCCACAGTGACAAAATGTATACGCGAATATGTAGGTACATCAGACAGTTATTATCACAGCAACAATGTCAGTATAGCAATGGACGGTAGACAGCATCATAATAAAGGTGATTCACAGGCATGTCAATACATTATAAGGCTGTAATGTAGTCGGGAAAATTCTCCATCCCTTTCTATCTTAGCCAGAAGATAACCAGATGTATGAGATCAGTTCACTCTCCTTAATCTGACTTCAGCAAGACAGACACGTCTGCTGAAGTATAAATAATGTCCTCAAAAATATCCTCTAGATAACAAAGGTTTCCAAACCTAGTTCATGTAACAAAGTAGCAAGTAATGGTCCTTGGGACATGCATCAACCGATGCAGTACAATACAGCGACATGTGAGCTGGGAAAACATCTCGTGACGACGACTTTCGAAGACAGGCTATGAATCAAAAATCGCTCACGACCAAAAATCGATAGAGTTAATGAAAAGTTAATTTACCTTGCCTTCAGGAAATACACAGAAATATTACGCCTCCCGGCATGTGGAAATACACTAGAGGTATTATCTCGAATAAACGAAATATCCATTAAGAGGACTTCCCATTCCTGACAGAACAAAAAATAGCGGAGATCCCCTCTCAGCGAGGCATCTTCCTAGCTATTCAAAATCGCTCCCTCACTGGTGGGCGGAAATCGATCGACCAAGAAGCAAGACCAGTCATGCGCAGTCCAGCGCAAATTGACCACAGCTCAGAACTTAAGACGCAAGGACCTTTACTACGAACCAGCGTAAGAATGATTACCTTAAAAGGATAACCCAACAGGTTGCCAACCGTTTTCTGAGAAAACGGCCTAGCATAGCAAACTTAACTGCATTCAATACCAACGCGAGGAGACAACTGCTTACCGAGAAAAGTGACTATAAATTTCAAGCAGTTGTTGCCCTTGCGTTACAAAATATATATTGTAATAAAACGATGTTGCGAGAATTTCTCCCGCAACATATCACCACCTCATCCCGATAAAAAAAAAATGTGGAACATATTTTTTTTTTTTTAAATATCAAAGAACATGCGATAAGCGGCTCAAAACGCACGAATTATGCGCTGATAATTAATTAAATTGCCTAACATGAGGCTAAATATAGAGTGTCTGGTGAGGATATACCTCAACAGAAAAATAAATATGTCTCAAAAAATATTCACATCGGGGAGGTGTCACCAACACACATCACGTTAGCATGTAAACACAATATACGTATGCAAGTTACCATAATCATCATTAAATAGCATACTCTAATATTGTCTTTAAAAAATATGGATGTACAAATCTGATAGAAAAATTTAAATAGTACATTATTTGACATGTAATGACATAAGTACATAGTAAAGTTAAACTACATGACGATCCAGGACATATCCTCTGGCATTCCGAGGGTAAGTACACAATCTAGAACTCGTCATGCTTGATAATAGTAAGGTAAGTCCTCAGCTCATCAATGACATTCTGAGAAAGTACAAGCAATATAATGCTAATTAATAACTAATATGCTTCATAAGGTACAATACATTATTAATAATTGTGGCTGTTTAGTAAACTAACGGCCCTTATATTAACCACTCAGTCTTCCTCTATCATCTTAAAAAACGAACAGAAGAAGATGATAACAAAGCACGATAGTGTGTACATATAAAGTAAGTACAGATGTGCTAATCTATTGTAGTAATATAGGTGTGTTATGACTCTGTAATATATGGAAATATAGGACAGAAGTATTAGTTGGAGTCATGTGGGCATCTAGACAAAATGTCAGCCATCACATTATCCGCACCACGGATAGCTCGTACCGTGAAGTGAAAAGGTTGAAGAGCTATAGCATATCGAGTGGATCTCGAACTCTTCAAATTCTTAGTCTGAATAGCTGTAAGAGCTTTCTGATCAGTCTCTAGAATGAAATGTGCGCCCAGGAGGAATCTTTGTAGTTTTAGAATTGACCAAACCATCGCTAACAACTCACGGTCTAAAACCGAGTAGTTCCTCTCTGCCGCATTTAGTTTTCTAGAAATGTACATAACAGGATGCAGAGTATTTGCATATTCTTGCATCAGTGCTGCTCCAATCCCAGTGGATGAAGCATCACTCCGAAGAACAAAAGTCCTATCAAGAGTAGGTAATCTTAAGATGGGAGGAGAAGAAAATATATTCTTGATTTGGTCTAGTGAAGATTGGCATTCTTCAGACCAACGGACCAGATTAGGCGAACCTTTCTTCAACAATGTTGAGAGAGGTGCCATGATCGAAGATAAATTTGGAATAAATCTCCCATAAAATTGAATTAATCCTAAGAGACTCCTAACTTGTTTCTTCGTTTTAGGAACAGAGATGTTCAGTATTTTGGAAGTATTGTGGTCTTCTGTCTTCAAGAGACCATGACCAACACGATGACCCAGGAAAGAGATTTCACCAAAACCAACAAAAGCTTTAGAAGGTTTTGCTGTCAAATTATTCTCACGTAGAGTGGACAGTAAGTCATATAACCCTAAATAGTGATCTTCCCAGGTATCACTGAAGAGACAGATGTCATCTAAGTATGCGATGACATCCGAACGATGTGACAGAATTCGACGCATCATGCGAACGAAAAGTGGCAGGGGCGTTCATGAGACCAAAAGGCATAACATTCCATTGAAATAGACCCCTAGGTGTAGAAAAAGCAGTAAGAGGTTTGGCATGCTCTGCTAAAGGCACTTGCCAATAACCTTTAGACAAGTCAAGTTTAGTGAAGAATCTAGAATTAGAAAGTCTAATCAGTAGATCTTCTAACAAAGGCATCGGTTCAGCATCGAACTTTGTGACCTGATTCAATTTGCGATAATCAACGCAAATTCGTATGTTCTTATCCTTCTTCCGGACAATAACCATGGAAGAAGAATATGGTGAAGTCGATGGTTCAATTATATTTAATTGAATCATTTCATCCAATTCCTTTTCCACTTGCGACTGAAAGTGTATAGGGATAGGATAAGGCCTAACCCTAACTGGATTATTGTCGGTAAGAATTATGTCATGTTCTATGACATCTGTGTGTCCAGGAATGTCAGTGAGAACATCCTGAAATGTTTGTAACATCGACGAGACTTGTCGATGTTCGTCACCAGAAAGATTAGGAGAAACAGAAACGTTTTTCCAAGATTCCGTGGAATGTAATGGAACCACTGGAAGGGGAAGATTGACATCAGAGAAGGTAGATTCCTCATCCTGTATGACAGACAGGGATGAATAATGACCGTGAGGTGCAGGAGCATCATCCGTTGCCTGGAAAATAGGCAGCAAATAGTCCGGACGTTCGTGAAATTCCGAAAGCATGTTTATGTGGAAAGTTTTATGCTTTCCATCAATATCGGCCACATAGTCAACATCGGAAATCCGAGAGACTATTGCATACGGACCTTTCCATGCAATAAGAAGTCTATTTTCCCTACTGGGGAGTAGGACGAATGCTTTGTCACCTGGACAAAGTTGTCGTAGACATCTATTCTTGTTAGCAAACTGCCTTGCCTTCTCTTTAGCAATTTCTGATGAAGCAGTTGCTAGCTTACATGCCTCAATGATCTTTTGTCTAAGAGCAATGACATACTCATATGAGGATTGAGTTTCATCGCTAATATCATCGGCAGTGATGAGATCGTGTAATAAAGACATAGGACCGCGCGGACGCGCGCCAAAGACAAGTTCGAAGGGAGAAAATCCTGTGTGTTCATTAGGGACTTCTCTATAGGCAAAGAGAGCCGCGGGTAAAACCCTGTCCCAATCTTGAGGATGATCTTCAGTTATCTTACCAAGCAAAGTCTTGAGCGTTCTATTCAGACGCTCAACTAACCCATTAGACATAGGATGGTAGATACTACTGAGAGATCGTTCAATATGTAAGGTAGACATTACCTGTGACATAGTGTCAGATATGAGTTGAGTGCCATGGTCTGACAATATTTCTCTGGGGAACCCCAAGCGAGAAAATATCAACCAAAGAGCATCTGCGATATCTGTAGTAGATATGCTCTTAAGAGGAATAGCCTCTGGCCAACGTGTGCACATATCGACACATGTAAGGATGAACTGATGTCCTCTGGCCGACTTGACCTTAAAAGGGCCAATAATATCTATGGCCATTTTCTGAAACGGCCGAATAGGAATGTCAGCAGCCTGGATAGGCGCAGCATGTCGTGGTCCTCTAGATTTGACCTCCTGACATACCTTGCATGATCGGCAGTAAATACGAATGTCCTTGTTGACAAAAGGCCAAAAGAAAGCCGCAAGGACTCTCGACTTCGTACGGGAAAACCCCATATGTCCAGCACATTGCGAGTCATGAGCATGTTGCAATATTTGCACTCTCATGCTCTTGGGAACAAGAATTTGCGAATGTGCCGACGTAGTCGAATCTTGTACCATACGTACAAGTACGCCGTTTCTCATTGCAATCCAAGATTTTCTATTTGTATCCTGATTCGGATCACCTTTCTTCGCAAGAATGAAGAATTTTTTTAAAGAAGGATCTTCTTCTTGCAATTTTATGAAAGAGTCACGAGTAATCACTAAGTGACTATCTTGGCTATCAACTTCATTATCACCATTCAGTGAAGTTTCGGGTGTTTGTAGAGCTTGTGCTCTTGTAACCACTGCATTTGTAGCTTGCATGTTATTATCTTCCCAAGCAGCAATCTGCTGTGGGGTACACTCCCTAACTCCGTGAATACGACCAATGATAAGGTCCGCAATAGGATTAGGTAAGAGACAAGCATGCACATCTCCAGTAAAGAAAGGAGTGGCAATGCGAATTACAGCAGTAGGATATTTTTCTAGAGTGCCGCCAAATGTGACACATTTAATAACCTTTCCTGTAGCACAAGATGGATCTACAAGCGATTGTCTAACACCAATAGTGGTGCATCCGGAATCGAAAAGTAGTGAGACCGGAGTATCATTAACAAGACCCTTATGTAGGATTAAAGAACCCCTCCCGTCATGCGCAACAGCAGCAGGAAGAGCGGGAAGAGGGTGACCACAACTCAAAGTAGTTATGGTACCCGGTTCGAATAAAGTACTGCATTGGGGGCATTTGTTTGCTCTCTCAAAGTCAAAAGCAGAACCAGTGACCGCGTCAAAGTTTTTATTATCAACGACCTGATTACAGGCTCCCTGAGTTTCCTGTTGTACAGAATTAGCCTGCTGATATCTCTTTTTTTGTGTTGAGATCTACCCCGACTATTATTACCTCTGAAGTTATCAGAGTTATTATTATCTCTGCAGTTATTATTGTCTCTATTGTAATTGTTATCATGATTCGAATTCCAGTTTCCACGATTACTCTCATGTCCACATTGATGCGAACATCTATTTGTTTGGTTTTGAGGTCTTCGGCAGGAATAACCTCTATTACCATATCCTCTTTTGAAATGCCTATAATTATTAGGGTGATAGTAACGAGTACTATCAGGTTGTCTCCAATTCTTCGAAGAAGAATCACCATGAAATTGATTTCCATGATTTTGACAGAAATTACCGCTGCTCTTTCTATCAAAATTTTGTTGGGATCTACGAGCAAAGTTTTGACCATACGGTGCTGCCGAAGCAACTGGTAAACCTTCTTTCACCTTAGAGTTACCCATGGTTATGTGTGGGTGCGCAGTTACATATTGGCAACAGAAATCTTCCATTTCTTTTATTGTTTTAGGTTTACGTTCATGAAGGAAAGCAAGGAAAGACTCATTGACAGACGACATGACTTTGTCTCTAAGTATTAAGTCCATAAGTCCTTCATAAGTTTTTTCCGTCTTAGATAGTTCAACCCATCGTGAGAAAGTAATGCGTATTCTTGCTATAAACTCGGAGAATTCAACTCCAGTTTCAGGCAACATGTTTTTAAATTGTAGACGATAGCCGTCTTCGTTAAGCTGATATTTCTTTAACAAAGCGGCCCTGACAACCTCATAATTGTTCTTGTCAGGTTCATCCACCATATTTAATATACTTAGAGCTTTACCTGTCAGTATCCCTGATAACTGATAAACATATTTTGCTTTGTCTATGTTATGAGCTGTACATGCTTGTTCAAATCTGTCCAGATAGAACATTATGTCATCACTGGAAGGACTAAATGTTGGTAACTTAATCTTAAAAGTATCATTATTAGCCTTATTCGAAGATGAACCCTTGTTTGCATCATTAGCATTACTCATGCTCGTCAATTTCAACTTCTCCAACTCTAAAGCTAAGAGTTTTTCTTCATGTTCCATTTTTGCTTTTTCTTTCCTCTCATCAGCCTCTCTTTGTAACTTCCTTTCTTCAGCTTGAGCCTGCATTTCTAGTCTTTTCTTCTCAGCTTCTTTTTCAAGTCTTTTATTTTCAGCCTCTTTTTCAAGTCTTTTATTTTCAGCCTCTTTTTCAAGTCTTTTATTTTCAGCCTCTTTTTCAAGTCTTTTATTTTCAGCTTCTTTTTCAAGTCTTTTATTTTCAGCTTCTAGTTGTAGCTGGAGTTTTCTCTCCTCAGCTTCTGATTCCCTTTTCTGTTTTTCCATTTCCATTTGGAATTTTCTTTCATCTGCCTGCATCTGCAGTCTCAGATTCTCAGAATCTATCTTTTTCTGCTCAGCTTCTGCTTTCTGTCTTTTTTCCTCAGACTTCAGCGCTTTGTTATATAGAGCAGTAGCATACTCTTCCAACTTATCATCAGTCTTACCCAGGGATTTACCCTGTGCAATAAAGTACTCAAGTGTAGACATGTTGTCTAACATATGAGTCCAAACCTGAAATATTTAACTAATTTATTTCAAATCTAAGTGTAACAAGTCTTAATTAAGCACTTGTATATTCACATCACATTATATTATCCCAATCTCTGTGGGAAAACAAGTCTCCAATCAAAGAACTTGTATATGAAATATCAACACTCAATTCTTTATCATAAGTGCACTTCTCATTCAATAGTGCACGACACTATTCATCATTCATTTATCATCAGTGTAGTAGTAACAGTGCATTAGCATAGCCCATTAACTAATTACTATAACTGTAAACAATGACTATGTAAACACAAGCAGAATGTAAACATTGAAAATGTAAACAATGTAAACAATGTAAACAATAACAATGTAAACAATAACAATGTAAACAATAACAAAGATCAGCAACAATACAAAAACATTCGCAGAAATCAACTAAAAATAAAGCAGAAATTAATGAAATATCACAAAAAATGTGACGATATCTGCGATAGAATTAAACAAAATACATGACACCACAGTGTATAAACAAAAATGTTGTATGAAACTAAACTATAGTCAAGAGTAGGCTAACAAATACAAACAAATCAAAACAAAACTAAAGAATGCGAAATAATAACGAAAACAATATTAATACATGTCATCACAACTAACATAAATAGCAACAGAAGTCGCTTAGCAAATTCCAGTATCGGAAATTTGCACACCCTACAGAACACTCTCAATAGAAAACCTCTGCTATGTGGTATGATCTATAGGAGTCGCCACCCAGCCAGACCCGCGAAATATAAACATATAAATATACAAATAACATATAAACATATAACATATAACAATAGAATGAGATGATACACAGAAGACTCAGCAGAAGTATAAGGGCACAGTTTACATACAAACAGGCCACTTAACTTATAGGCTTCCAATCGTAGAACAGCAGAAAAAACGGATGTCAATCAACGTCCTAAAGAGCGAAGCTCCAACGATGATGGCACATCTGAACTGCTTCCACTGCTAACACGATGGTACTAGAGCTTCTGAAATACTGTATGTTGAGTTGTTTCGGCACTTGACCCTCTTATCCAAAAGTAAGTTGATGGAAATCGGTACTTGGCCTTCTTCAGAAAACAACCCGTTTCAACCGGCACTTGACCTTCACAAAAAACGACAGCACTGGAACCTTGACAGCAGCAACTTGCTTGACTTGCGTAAAAGATAACAGCAGTCCGAGTTATCCGGCAACATGTAACAACGCCGGGTACTGTCAAATTTCTGTTTCAGTCAAAAATTGCAATTTTGACATGTACCGGACAACGCCGAGTACTTTGAAAATTTTGAAGATGTTGACTGTCTTGAAGAATGTTAATTTCTTGAAGGATGCTGATGAATTCTTGTTGAAAATGAAGTGGGTAAGGGACCCCGTGTTTGCTGGTACCAGATCAAACCAGCTTATGGCCACCAAATGATGCGTGATGCCATATGATGATGGATGGTATCCGCATGTCTGGTTTTTGTGTAGTGTGTAGATGATGTACAGTCAAACAATGATCATACAAAAACAGGGCAATCCACACAAGGACGTCAGTTAACTCACGACGTATAAAGTCAATGATGCTTGTAACAGCTAGTGACGTTTTTCTGTATCATTTATTGTGGACGCCACAGTGACAAAATGTATACGCGAATATGTAGGTACATCAGACAGTCATTATCACAGCAACAATGTCAGTATAGCAATGGACGGTAGACAGCATCATAATAAAGGTGATTCACAGGCATGTCAATACATTATAAGGCTGTAATGTAGTCGGGAAAATTCTCCATCCCTTTCTATCTTAGCCAGAAGATAACCAGATGTATGAGATCAGTTCACTCTCCTTAATCTGACTTCAACAAGACAGACACGTCTGCTGAAGTATAAATAATGTCCTCAAAAATATCCTCTAGATAACAAAGGTTTCCAAACCTAGTTCATGTAACAAAGTAGCAAGTAATGGTCCTTGGGACATGCATCAACCGATGCAGTACAATACAGCGACATGTGAGCTGGGAAAACATCTCGTGACGACGACTTTCGAAGACAGGCTATGAATCAAAAATCGCTCACGACCAAAAATCGATAGAGTTAATGAAAAGTTAATTTACCTTGCCTTCAGGAAATACACAGAAATATTACGCCTCCCGGCATGTGGAAATACACTAGAGGTATTATCTCGAATAAACGAAATATCCATTAAGAGGACTTCCCATTCCTGACAGAACAAAAAATAGCGGAGATCCCCTCTCAGCGAGGCATCTTCCTAGCTATTCAAAATCGCTCACTCACTGGTGGGCGGAAATCGATCGACCAAGAAGCAAGACCAGTCATGCGCAGTCCAGCGCAAATTGACCACAGCTCAGAACTTAAGACGCAAGGACCTTTACTACGAACCAGCGTAAGAATGATTACCTTAAAAGGATAACCCAACAGGTTGCCAACCGTTTTCTGAGAAAACGGCCTAGCATAGCAAACTTAACTGCATTCAATACCAACGCGAGGAGACAACTGCTTACCGAGAAAAGTGACTATAAATTTCAAGCAGTTGTTGCCCTTGCGTTACAAAATATATATTGTAATAAAACGATGTTGCGAGAATTTCTCACGCAACACAGCTTTACATGAATTTCTTTGATTTTGAAAAGGCTTTTGACAGCATACATAGGGACAGTTTATGTAAGATACTGAGGGCTTATGGAATTCCAAGCAGCATAATGTCAATCATAAAAAGCCTCTATGCCAACTTTACGTGTAATGTTGGGCAGAGCAACCTAACCTTCGAGGTGAAGACAGGAATACGACAGGGATGCCCCTTATCAACCACGTTATTTTTAACAGTCATAGACTGGATGATGCGCCAGACAACAGAGGGCAGTCCAAGAGGAACAAGATGGACTACATTTTCTACATTGGAAGATCTGGAATATGCAGATGATATTGCACTATTATCACATTCACATCAACACATCCAGGAAAAAACGGATAGACTTAATAAGTTTAGCCAGCAGGTGGGCTTGAACATCAATTTAAAGAAGTCTGAGGTCATGACGCTCATTGTGAGCAACCCTGAGCCCATATCAGTAAGGAATCAGCAACTGGTACAGACAGATACCTTCACATACTTAGGAAGCATAGTAACACCAGACGGTGGGGCAGGCAAAGACATCAACATCAGAATGAATAAGGCAAGAACAGCCTTCTTTAGCCTAAACAACATCTGGAAGTCCTCCCAATACAGCACATGCACAAAATTAAGATTATATCAGAGCTGTGTGCTTTCTGTGCTTCTCTTTGGTGCGGAATGCTGGAGAGTTACAGAGAAGGAAATGTCAAAATTGTCCTCTTTTAACACAACATACCTAAGAAAAATTCACCGAATCTTTTGGCCGAATACCATCACCAACCAAGATCTGCTTACTCGTAGCAAGCAAGAGGACATGCACACCATCATATTTGGCAGACGCTGGAGCTGGGTTGGTCATGTCCTCAGAAGAGACCCCGATGCCATCACAAGAACAGCTATGCTTTGGACCTCTAGAGGAAAACGAAAGAGAGATCGACCCAAAACAACTTGGCGGAGGACTGTGGAGGCTGAGATGCAAAGAATGAACCAGAGTTGGGGCACTGTACTAGGGATGGCCACCGACCGAGCAAAGTGGAAACAATTTGTTGTTGCCCTACAAGATGCCACTAGGCGTGATGGCCACTGACTGCTTTGACGGTCGGTGGTTAAGGATCTAAGAAGAAGAAGATATCAATCAACCGCTCGAAGCAATAAGTTTAAACACAAATGAGACGACAGGACTGTCACCATTCTACATGTTATATGGTCGTGAACCTACTTTTCCATTAGACAATCTCTTGCAACCTCAGAAGAAGTATGTAGGAGAAAATCCCATCGAAATTATTCTACAAGAGAAACATAGAGCACACCAGATAGCTAATCGCAATTCGCAGAAAGCATTCAAGAAATGGCAGAAACAGCACGATAAAAGAGCTACATTGGAACAATTTCGTTGGTGATAAAGTTTATTATAAGAAGAATGTTCGCGACAACAAATTTGACGCACGATGGCTCGATGGATATAAGGTACTTGAAAAGACAACACCTATAAATTACATATTATGGAATGAAGAGAAAAAGATAGTCACCAAAGCTCCTGCAGCACAAATGAAGAAAGATACTCATCGCCCGATAGCACCACCAGCTTTATCGAATGGCAGACCCGTACGAAAAGTCACACTGAATCACTATAATTCCACAGAGACGTCAAACACCTCACACAGTGAACTCGATCAAGATGATGATCTTGATATTGACACAGAACAGTGTAACACCCCAAATCAACTACAGGATGCTATACATCGATTAAATCGCTGTAGAGACACGTCAGAAGACAAAGATGACATCCCGTTAGCGGAATTAAGAGAGAGGTTAATATTTCGAGATACTCGCCTACGCGGTCGAGATAACAGCACATTAGTATCAGTACATGAGAACGAACCCCACCCTTCCATAACGAGTCAAACATATTATGGCAATGAAGGATTACAACCGCTAGTTCGAAGTCAGCACCAACCCACACACCAGTCTACACATTCCAGCTGGGACATCGAATATGAAAGACCTTTGCAATCAACAAGAAACAACATAAACAACCACAGTCGGAGCCCTACAGAAGAGCATACAAACATTGAAACATCGCAACCTGCCAATGAGACAGACAGAGAAAATACCATTATTGATACACCTTTAGCACCTTATGAATCAGAACTTGACATAACAGAACGAGAAGAAAGCGACATTAATTGTATGGATGACACTACTAACACTGAGATACGTACAGCTACCAAGCGCCCTTACCGCCCCTCATCAGGAGATTCATCGCCACGACCGAAGTTATTACGTCTACCACAAGAGCATATACGAGCCAAGTTCAGAAGAAATCATCGCCCAGTTCACAAGCAGATTCCAGTTCTACAACATCGTTAAAATATTCAATCGCCCTCTTTCTCCTGCAGAGCGACTGTAAACACGATATCACAATCGATACCAACTTCGTCACATTACAACAGTCGTCTCTCCAGTAGAGAAATTACACTGTTAGAGCTTGCAAAAGAATTTTCAAAATTAATGCAGGCAGTGTAATCATCGTAAAGTACCTTCCCCTCCCCCAGCCAAAGTACTAATCGCAGCACTTCCCCAGCACAGTGCTTATAGGTACTTTATTTACGTAGTACCTACCACTAAGTCACCATATTATTTTTTCCCCAGTGGTTAAGTTAGTTGATTTATTGGACACTTGGACACTTACATTACTCATGTAACTCTTTAAGGGACGAGAGTATAGAACTCTGAAAAAAAAAAGAAATAATCAGACTGTAATCTAGAGAAACCCAGAGTCCTGACTATGTAGACTTATTACAGATAAACTCACAGTGCTTGTCAATGTACTTCCCAAGGTATCAGATTCAGCACACCAGAGGATCAAGACTGATAATTACTGTTAGTATTGATAGCATTGTAGTCATATTTGTTTGTATAGTGTATGGATTCCAGTTATATGCACATTTAAATTGGCAAAAGAGGAAAATGAAATAAAGAAGAGATATGAAATAGGCATAGCCAAGTCATAGAAATGTAAGAAACTTCTCTTTCCCATATACAGGTAGCAAAGAGTGCACATGATGCACTAATGATGAACATCACCACGCCACATCTCATTCCCTTTTCCCCTTCACCACCAACAAATGATGTACCCCAGTTACCATTGTGCTGACTACATAGCGACACCAGGAACACGACATTATGTGACTACTTGAAAGATGATAATGATGACACAGGCACGCAGTCACGTAGACATTAACTTTAGCCAGAAGGATGTTCTATATTTTATGAGGTTCTGTACACATGTATATGACGTCTATAGTTTCAGACAGAATTAACGACTTGAACGGCGCATCCAAGGCTAAGATCAGTCGAGCACATCAAATTCTGACCTGATTAGAGACACATGTCTTTCACTATCACCCCAGGACAGTTTACTATCCACGTTTCGTCACACTATTAATTGTAACTCCGCCTATCTGACCGTCCTAATTCAGTAATGACATTGACGGTAGATACTACAGACATGACGAGTGCTGACAAATATCTATTTCCAGAGACTGTTACAGTGTCGACCTGTATAAATATATATATATTGCATGTATTGAATTATTATTGATCAGTTGTTGTATCATAAGAGGTTATGCATTTTAGTAAGGATTCATAACATACCTATCCTACGTCGCGATACTTTATAAAGCTAATTGAAGCATTAGTTATTTGTAATAGAATGACATTACATTTATGGTTCTATTTTTGCGACTTTTCATATTATGACTCATAGTTTGTAAATGTATATGTAAGGAAGCAGGTATAAGATAGTACAGTATAATTAGAGACTGGATAGTTGTTGACAGAACGCAAATGTCTCCCTACGGGATACATTTGTGTGGCCTTGGGTTGTATGTCACCGCGAGGCTTGCCCTAGCATTATTCGTGCTATGGTTAGAGTAAGATAAACAGTTAGGACAGCTCATACAGAAAATAATGCATGAGAATAATAATAAATTACTAACTGACAACAGTTCAGAATATCGGCTCGCGTTAACTAAAACTGGGTGATCATAAAGATGTAAATAGAATGTTCATGAACAGATAAGCTCGACCAATAAATTTAAGAAAAAGATATCAGAGAAGTGGCGAGAAAAACACACCACGCAAAAAATGACCAGAGGTCATTAGTCAGGCCTGAGTTGGTCATCAGTGTATGATGAAGTGCTGAGAAGATCTCGAGCAGATGGCAGACAAGATACACGTCTGTGGTTTACAGACAGGGTTTTATATGAGTACATACCTATGTCTAGCCAGTGTTATTCGATTAAGAAGATTGTTATAGATTATGTGGTTCACAGAGAGTGTATTTCAAAAGGAGATCAGCGATTATGCTGTATTGTAAGTATTGGATTGTGATTATATTTTGCACGAGGTAGAATTTTGTTTACAGGAGAGTTTTGCAGAAGCACAATTTTGACAAGTCGCTATAAGAACTTTACGACTATGTGTCCAGAAAAAGATGGTTATGATTATATAACGGCTAGACCTAAAGTAATAAAAGGCTGAGAATTGAAGAAGAGAACTACAGATATCATAGAGGAGCAGGGTTGAATAAAGTTTGAGCTGTCAAGAAATACACACGACTTTTAAGAGGAAGTGAGTGACGACTTTATATGAGAATCGCAAATATGCTCTCTCATGTAAGTATCTAGATGGTGAACATATAGTTATTATGCATGAGATGAATTTTGCTTCTAGGAATGGTTATGGAGACAGGTCTGACCCGTTCACCAAGGAGAATATAAGTACATATATAATAAGTATGGAATGCTAATAAAGAGCATAGGAACTACGAGTAAACAGTAACAGATTTGGGAAGACTAAGAAAGTCTACTGGAGATGTTAGTATGTTAAGGAGGAATATGTAAGTTCACGAGACATAGAGCTCATATATTGGAAGTATCTCTAATGTATAAAGACCCAGTAAATGATTATATGCGAGCTCTAACATGTGGATTACTCATCATACGTGTTGTATTATTATGGCATTAAAATTTTTTGAACGATTCGAATGAATTTGATTTCATCTTTGAGAGTTGCTGAATGTAGGCCATGTTTATTTACACTACCACTATATGATAAGTCACTACAACATCGAAGAAGGAACTGAACGAACCTGGAATAGAAAAGGAGAATAATATCATCCAAGAATCGACATCTCTGGGGGAGTTGGCCAGTATATATATATATATTGATACCGTTAGATTTGTGGACACCACATTGATAAAGGCGTTTCTTTGTTGTGATGTTACTGCTTTCATAAGGTCATACTGGACACGTAGATGGATGGTCAACTCGTTCCGACACAGTGCTGACATCGAGTGAGAATGTAGATGTAAAGGACGCGAATGTGTGTATAGTTCTGTTGAGTTGACAAGTCACTCACTCAATCATAAGCAGAAGTCAATAAAGGGCAGACTACTGGCGTCGTTTCATACATTTAATAATGGACGTACACTTAGACATCACGATTACAGTCACTTGAACAGGTTGGCACAAAAATCATCGTATACTTGAAAATGGGTGACAATATCAGATGTACATTCATGCAGTGGTAAATATAATGGAACGATAGTAGACAAGCACTCAATATTCTGGTTGTCTATCGTCTCATGCTTCAACTGACTAATCGCGTCAGTAAAGGTGGATACATAAACATCAACAATGGTTCACTGACAGAACCTTCTCTTGGCTAAGTTTCTCAAGCCGTAAATTCATCAAATGTTTATAGCAACAATGTTAAACCACAGTAGTGGGTTTTCATAATATGTAGATCTCTGTACCATCATCAAATAATAAGACCTTTTCTGTTCTCCGACAATGATCCGCTTACAATGGCGGGAATCCAAAATGGCTCTCCTCCGTGAGCTTCGCTCACCCAGGATGAAAAATTATGAAGCAGAATTACTTCGTAATTCAACGTAAATGTCCTCATTGGGCTTCTATACATATCTGCTATCAATAAGGCTGGTTACATCAAGTGATCTAGTGCTGCTAGATAACACGTCATCTTCATCTGTAATCAACAATCCTAAATGTACGATAATACGTCTCCCATCTAGGCTTAGCAAAAAAGTTCAGCAAAAAGGTTGTGGTTTTACCTAGCTTTAGGAAAACACACACAAGCGAATAACGCACGCCATTCCTAGGCGTTAATAATGGACATTAGGAGAATCTCTGATAATACAATCATACAGAGAAACAATCTCCTTCCTAGAATAAATCACAGAGATCAATATACAAACTTTCTAATCGACCAGCCCATAGCAGCGACGACATGACAGCCTTCTCTGTCCACCCCAAATCGACGCATGCGTAGAAAAGCCTTTCACCCCAGAGTTCAGCTCACAAAATAGTCCGACATAGAAATACAAAGATACAAAGATATAAGACCGAATCAACTTAGATAGTCAAGGAATAAACATAAATTCGGGCCATAAACATTTTAAGCAAGACCAATCTGTTTCTGGCCATACCAGACGAAAAATGACGTAAATCTAGCATTCATACGCCGGATTGAGACACAAGAACAGATAACCCATAGAACCGAATACAACATCGAACAATCAGGGTTCTGTCCCTTAGACTGAGAATCAGTGATTCTCAAATAAATACTTTTCATCAGACAAATAGTTATACTTTACATTTGTATGCCTACCAACAGTAATCTGTGCGTCAGAAAAGAATATGTGCGCAACAATATATATATATATATATATATATATATATATATATATATATATATATATATATATATATATATATATATATATATATATATATATATATATATATATATATATACATATATATATATATATATATATATATATATATATATATATATATATATATATATATATAAACTAAAACTTGGAAGATAAATAAAAAGATAAATAGTAGAAGAAAAAAGGAGGAATTATATACTTATAAAGATAACACACAAGGACAGGTTACATGTGTGTATAGTTGGTGCAGTAACCAGTCCATGTAACTCCACCGGTTACAATACGTCACTTGGACTTAGGTAGTATTGTGGAGGCGCTTTGTGGAGGCGCATGACTTTTTATATAAGGAAAACGTGGAGGCGCGCGTGGAGGCGCTTTGTGGAGGCGCGTGACTTTTATATAAGGAAAATGTGGAGGCGTAAGATGGCGGACTTGAGATAACAAGAAGAGGTTATATTTAGATGATATATTTAGATAACAGTTAGACGATGTTTATTGAGACAATAGGAAGGCGATAATAGGGAGACGATAATAGGAAGATATATATTTAGACATATATTTAGATAACAAGAAGACGATAATAGTTAGAGGTATATTTAGAGATAACAAGAAGACTTGAGACAGCAGGAAGATGATATATTTAGACAATAGGAAGATATATTTAGACATATATTTAGATAACAAGAAGACGATATATTTAGACAACAAGAAGACGATAATAGGAAGAGAATAATAGTTAGACGATAACAAGAAGATGATATTTATAGATAACAGTTAGACGAACAGTTATACGAACAGTTAGACGATATATTTAGACAAACAATTAGACGATAGACAACAGACGATATAGGTAATAAAAATGAATTTTAGTTAATATATTTTTATTTTGTCAAATACTGTTTTGTAGTAACAAAATATATATGGTAATATATAGGTGTACATATATAGTATTTTTTTAACATTACATGAGTATACATTACCAAATAACACATAGTGACATGTACTTTGTTATATACATATTTATATTGGAAGATGGGAGGTGTTACAGTAGTAACATTATCACAGTAAGAAATATAATATCACCGCGATACAGTTCCAGGCCAGACCTTGAGGGAGGGGGGGGGGGGTTGTCACATTGTCGTCACGTCGTAAGAAATAGAGGTGTGTGGTGTATATACCTGTAGGTATCTGTGCATGTCTGTGTATTGGATTTGGTATCTGAAAGAGACAGACAGTTTAAATGTTGAGGGGTGATGTGGTGACGTTGTCGGGATGTACCTGTCGTTTGATGTAGAAGTAAGATAGGGCGTTGCGGTGTTGTTCGTAGGTGTAGATGGAGGATTTGTGTGCACGGAACCCGATATTTTCCCCACCCTGTGCTTGTTGTGTATTGAGAACTTCTAAGAAAGTAGGTTTGTCTACTTTGTTGTGGTGTTTGTTGAGTCCTTTGGTGGTTGTTTTGTCATATTCCCCAAAACAGTGATACGTCTTGCTGCACAGCGAAATCATCCCGCTGCCTTCGTACTCTAATTTAAAAAGGCCCGGTGTCCGTTTAACTAATAATATTTGTTTGCGGCATTTCTGACAAAGGGCGCGCGTTTTACCCTCGCTAGCTACAAAGTCGGGTCTATGGTCGGGGCATACCTCGGCGGGGAACCATTGGTGGTAGGAGCTATAAAAGTCTCGTCGCATAGCGGGCTTAACAACGTCCGCTAAGTTATTCGCGCTAAGGGCCAAGTAAAGACTGTCGGTGTCTGTCTCGCACAACTGAAAGTCTGACCTATCTATAAATTTATCTAAGCAGTCATAGTAAAATTCTAACATGCGTAATTTAGCGTATTGGTACACGAAAAAACCTATCTGGACGGGCAGGTCCCAACTAATAGTCTGTTTAAGTTTTTCTACTTCGAATATGTCGTCCGTCACTAACGTCATTTTCCTAAATCGGGGTGAGTTTATTAGGTCAGACGCATCCTCTCCCATCGTGTACGAGACATCTACGTGCTTTGCCTTATTGGTCAATGTTTTACCATAAGCTGCGTTACCTAGCAGTTTCATGGTCTCGCTGGTAATGGCGTAGGCAGGATCAGTATCACCTTGTCGACGCGCGTTCGAAACAGTGTCCCCAAACTGTTTAAAACACGTCACAGGTGTATACTCAATCACCTGGTAGATACAGGTGACTTCTAATCCTTTGGTCATGTACCACCGAAGCAAAGAGGTCGCCAACAGAATCTTCTTGCCCACATAACTCCCGATCAACGTCCGTCTGGGGGTAGTCAGAAGCTTGTGTTTGTCGGCGTATTCCCGCATGAAAGACCCAATATCTTCCCTCGTGACGTCGACGTTCTTAAAAATCGGCGTCATTTCCGAGAAATGTTCTTTTAAAGATTCGGGGACATGTATGTCACACTCGACTAGACCAAACAAGGTCTCGTCTAACACCGAGGCGAGAAGATTCTCCTTTGATAGCGGGTACCGATATTTGGTGTAAGATGGTTTCTGGGTAGGGAAGGTGGCGTTCAGAAAACGACGGATTGATGGATCGGTTTTCTTCAACGCCTGAAACTCACATTCCCACATTTCTGCCAATTCGACGTCGCACTCGTCCCGCAAATAAGAACCAATTTTTAGTGTCGCTGCGTACAACTCAGACAAAGGTTTTTTGTTGACTGGGTTAACGTCACGACCGGCGGTTAGTGGGCAGTTAGGGTGGCCGTGGAATAGGCACCCATGGAACTGGTAGGGGGTACGAGAGTATTTGTCCCAACCGTCTACCCTAATGCATATATCACCCAACGCCTTCTTACACCCGTTAAACTGGGTTTTTAAGGTCACGTTATTTTGGTGGGAGACCCAAGTCAAATAGTCGCGGCATTGCACGGTATATTTATGAAGTTTGTGGTGCTTGAAACCATCCTCCCTGTACCGTCTAACGGGAAAGTCAGTGGGCATTTTCTGCATTAGCGCCCACAAATAAAGGGCGTTGGCATCAAAACCTTTAATGGATTGGGTCATCTTCCCACCTCTAATGCGGGTTTTGCCTTGCTCGTGGAACCTGTGAACAATAATTGAGGGTCCCCCAACTATATTTTGGCGCAAGGTGTTATGCAAATCTGCCTCCCGCTTCGAACATAAAGAAAACAAGACGTTGGACGGGAGTGTTTTGAATAGGTACTTTAACGTGACACCGGGCACGGAGATCGCGTCTTTAAACATATCTACACCTAGGTGCGCGTAAAAACTAACTTGTCGGTCTAACGCTGCCAGGAAGGGGACCACGTCTTTATTATTGTACCACGTCAGAAAATCGCGCAACGTGGTCATGTGGTTCTCGGCCCACACCTTCTGGCACTCGGCGTACTCGTCGACGGAAATGTTAGTGTTTTTAAGGGCGGAACAAAATGCCGAGTGGGGTGGTAGCGCCGTTTCGTCTAACTTTGCTAAATCGGTAATATATTCATAACAGAAAAAGCCTTTGGTTTCTTTAACGTTGTACGCGGCCAGATATTTGCTATAACTAAAACAGGGGGCTAAGTAATTGATTATATCTAAAAACTTTAACTCGCTAGTGGCAATACACATAAAATTATTGTTTCTCTTCACTAAATATTTGAAGTCTTCCCCCATGAAATATTGAATGAGGTACGGTTTGATTACGTTAACGCCGTACTTGCCCGAATTGAAACCTAATACGGGTAGCTGCCCCAAATAACCCTCTAATCTAGCAAGGAGCCCGTCTGAATTACCGATCGTCTCTAAAGCCTCGAGTTGCATGCAAACACCGTCAAAATACGCATGCAGAATCTCGTAGGATGCCGCGGCAATTTTGAGCAGATGGTCAGCCATCCTATTGACCAATTCTTGTGGATCACCCGTTGTGATAAAACACACGGGGGCTTCAAAACCGGGGACGTTAGAAGCCACCGAACACGACAGGGGCACGTGTTTGGCCGTGTAGGTAGTGGCATTACCACTTGACTCTAGACTGTTCTCAAAATAACACTCATAGTCAAATGTGGCTCGATACGGGAAGACGAATTTTGTGTCGACATATATGCCCTGCTCCTTGATTAATTCCCAAATGGTCTCTGGGGGATTATACACACCACCTTTAAATATTTCTCTTCTCTTAGAACCGGCACAAGTCTTTTCATGGCGCTCCATAAGCCAATACTCCTCCCACAACTTACCGCATTTGGGACACGAAAAAGAGTTACTGGCCCTATCGATATCTGCAATGTACATAAAATGACTCTTAAACATTAAAAGACGCAACGTATCTTGAAAAGTGTCACTACCTCTAAGTTTGGGGGTCAGGGTCTGCGCGTCGTCAAATTCAAAAATGTCAATATTTACGTTGAAACATTTTTCTAAGACTGGAATATCGATTAAACTAACCCCGGGAAAATCGATGAGGGACGTAAGTCCCTGGTGTGTTTGCCACTGTTCGACTAGCCGGCGCATCGGTTTTCTAACATCTTTAACGGCACCACCCCTAAAAACGGCCAGACACCTAAAAAAGCAAAAGGTATCACTATATGGTTTGGAGTTTGAATCGTGTTGTAGTATATTGATGTGGTTATTGTTGGTGATAAAGGAGGGAATGTTTTGTAAGCAGCAGCCAATGGGAAAGTCTTGAATATGGTAAAGATAGAAAGACGTGGCTGGAATTGCTTCAACAAAATATTTTGTGTTTGGTCTGTTTAACTGTGCTTGTGTGAAAATATCGCTGTCGTGTAATTGTGAGACAAAAGATTTGAAATCTGTAATGTTGTTGACTAGGTGGGGTTGATCTAAGACGACTGCATTGTTATGCGAAGAGTGAAAAAATCTTAATTCGTTTGTTTCTCTGTGGCGTAAGATGATGTGGAAACTGTAGTTTATTTTGAAGCGTTTTGTTTGTTGTGTGAAGATTGGTGTCAAGAGACGGTCCCAGTCGATATTTTCGTTATTGTGGAAGAAAGTGAAAGTGGACAGGAATTTATGTTTGTTGGAATGTGTTTTGATTGCATTCCAGTTGTCAATATAGATTTGTTTTATGTCAGCTGCTAGGTCATCTAACGAGTCTTCTTCAGGGGCCAGACGGGGTTTTTAATATGGGTTTGGTGGGTACTGGTTATGGGACGTTTCTTGGTCTGGCCTGTTTTTGGTGGGGGAATTGTTGAAGAGTTTGGAATGGGACTTGTTGAAGTGTGTCCTGAAGGTAGTGTGGAAGTTGTTGCTGTGGTGCCTGCCGCAGCAGATGATGATAATGTTTTTGTGCCTGATGATGATGCTTGGTGCGTTGAGGATGATGGTGTGGTCCCTGCTGGTGATATCTGTTGGTGCGCCGAGCTTGAGGATGATGCGGCATCTGGTGTTGTGGCACCGGGTGTTAGTGTCTGTTGGTGCACTACTGGCATTCTCGAGGTTGATGATGATGATGAGTCTGTTGTGGCACCGGGTGTTAGTGTCTGTTGGTGCGCTTTTGGCATTCTCGAGGTTGATGATGATGAATCTAACGTGGCACCTGGTGTGGGGAATGAGTGTGGTGTTGGGACAGATGTATGATGCTGTAGCGTATGAATCCGCAACCTATCACCACGAGAAAAGATTTTCCCACAGATCTCGCAGGAAAACAGAGGGGTTGAGTGCACTGTTTTATATGTCGTGAATAATTGTCACGTCTGGTGAATGTCTTACCACAGCGGGCACACATCAGACTGTGCCCAGCTGCAGTGGTGGTCCCCACTGAGGTGTCTATAACGAGTCTTCGTGTAGCGCTCGCCGGTTCAGTGGTCCCCACTGGGGTGTCTATATCATTACCGGACCCTGGTGCAGTGGTGGTCCCTACTGGGGTGTCTATACGTGGTGCACCGGGTCCATGAAAGATGTCTATATGATGTTGTAGTGCCTCAGGAGAGGTAAAGTTTTGAGGACAGACACGACAGGTGTGTCTCGGTTCAGTATGTACTGTGCGCGTATGTCTCGTTAGGTCACGACTCCTCGTAAACGAATGACTGCAGATCGAACAAGCGTAGCCTTGAATTGATGACATCTGTTGAATAGAAACAAGAAAACATTACTCACACATAAAATTAAATATATATATATCAAGCAGTTAAGTAAGACAATCTGATAGAGAGAAAGAGAGAGCGAGAGAGAGAGTGAGAAAGAAAGAAAGAGAGAGATGGAGAGCGAGAGAGAGAGTGAGAAAGAAAGAAAGAGAGAGATGGAGAGTGAGAGAGAGAGAGAGAATGAGAGAGCGAGAGAGAGAGGGAGAAAGAGAGAGGGAGAGAGAGATAGAGAGAGAGAATAAAACACAGTCTTATTTTTAGTCTGTTATCAAATGAAATAATTTTGTTTAACATATCAGAATGGTCCCCGCGCGTGCTGTGGCAGAAAAGATATTGATTTAAAAACTCAACATGTTCGCGAGACAAATGACGCTCTGCCCTATCAGTTAAGATAATGGCGATTTATTAACTTTCGTTTGCACCATAGCAAGGCCTTGTGTAGTTCAGTATTGTTAAAAATATGCTATGTTCTAAATATTCTCTTTAAAAATAGCGGCACTTAGGCTTTCAGCCCTTCGGCCCAATGACATGTCATTTCTACTTTCCTTCCAACCCGGTATTCGCTCCTTTAAGGGTGATACAGGAGTTCAGGCTTATTCAAATTTTCGCCGTAAACATTTCTTCAAACGCCGACGCCCGGGTTTGAACCATGAACACCTGGTCGCCAGTACAACGCCGAAGCCATTACACCAGCGCGGCTCCCCTCTTTAATGTGATAAAAGTGTTTATTAATTTTCGCGTTATCAGTTTCTGTGTTTTATTATGTTAACACACAAAAAATAAACCTCGCAAAAATAAAATGAACAAAACATTTATCTAACGATAGGTGAGAAACACGGATAAGATTTAAACTAAGGATAATTATTTAGACTATAGTACATAATAAATCGGTTAATCTTAACTTATCGAAAATCAACCATTCTTTAAAAATGACGTGTAAGAATTTAACATAACACACAGAGATAAAAATAACAAGTGACGATCTGCGTTAACAACTTAACAAACAAATATTTTTAAATAGCGGTTAGACTAATTTGAAACAGCCTTTAGCAACACTGGCTAGTGCACAGGCATCTCTTTTAAATAGAAAACAGATATTTAATACAAGACATGAATAATAAAAACAACTAAAACTTATATATTCTCTAAATAGAAATAATTATTTTAACTTCCTATTATAGGGAAAAAACAGACGAATACACACGCACACATATTTAGACCTTTGCGTAGACCTCACAGTGTCTGTTAAGAAAATACTCCTAGCGAACAACAAACGGCCAGATATTTAGATAAATAAAAATATATTTAACAAATATATTTAACAGACGAATATAAAATAATACATACGCTGTAACAGTCAATTGATATGAGAAGACAAAACAAGTGCTTTTTTTAGAAGGCTTGTCTGTCAGGGAGATGTTTCCGCTTCAAGGTTCTGCTAATTGAATGATTGGTCTAGAGATAGTATGTTTCCTTATATCAAAAGGTTTTGAGACAAATACGCGTGTGAATACACAATCTGGTTCATAAAATAACCGAGTTCGACGGACCTAGTGTATAACCACCTGTTCGCTGACGTGTACTGTAGAGTGTGAATTGTCACGTACCGATAACGGGATCGATAGAGGTTGTTTAAGAACTGTCACAACAATGTTTAATTACTGTGCAGGTGTGGTACGTTGATTAACAGATCTAATGTAAAATAAGTCATATTTTCGGCAAGGGACCACTTAAGCAAACACATCTGCTACTAATTTAATATGCCCGTAATCACATTGCATATCGATCCGTTATTTACTCACAATACCGGACGTGGTTTGTCTCACAATTACACGCACCTACATCTGTCATTCGATATAATTTTCCTATCAGGAGCGAAATTTTCCAAACAACACCTGCACAGTAATTAAACATTGTTGTGACAGTTCTTAAACAACCTCTATCGATCCCGTTATCGGTACGTGACAATTCACACTCTACAGTACACGTCAGCGAACAGGTGGTTATACACTAGGTCCGTCGAACTCAGTTATTTTATGAACCAGATTGTGTATTCACACGCGTATTTGTCTCAAAACCTTTTGATATAAGGAAACATACTATCTCTAGACCAATCATTCAATTAGCAGAACCTTGAAGCGGAAACATCTCCCTGACAGACAAGCCTTCTGAAAAAAAGCACTTGTTTTGTCTTCTCATATCAATTGACTGTTACAGCGTATGTATTATTTTATATTCGTCTGTTAAATATATTTGTTAAATATATTTTTATTTATCTAAATATCTGGCCGTTTGTTGTTCGCTAGGAGTATTTTCTTAACAGACACTGTGAGGTCTACGCAAAGGTCTAAATATGTGTGCGTGTGTATTCGTCTGTTTTTTCCCTATAATAGGAAGTTAAAATAATTATTTCTATTTAGAGAATATATAAGTTTTAGTTGTTTTTATTATTCATGTCTTGTATTAAATATCTGTTTTCTATTTAAAAGAGATGTCTGTGCACTAGCCAGTGTTGCTAAAGGCTGTTTCAAATTAGTCTAACCGCTATTTAAAAATATTTGTTTGTTAAGTTGTTAACGCAGATCGTCACTTGTTATTTTTATCTCTGTGTGTTATGTTAAATTCTTACACGTCATTTTTAAAGAGTGGTTGATTTTCGATAAGTTAAGACTAAACCGATTTATTATGTACTATAGTCTAAATAATTATCCTTAGTTTAAATCTTATTCGTGTTTCTCACCTATCGTTAGATAAATGTTTTGTTCATTTTATTTTTGCGAGGTTTATTTTTTGTGTGTTAACATAATAAAACACAGAAACTGATAACGCGAAAATTAATAAACACTTTTATCACATTAAAGAGAATATTTAGAACATAGCATATTTTTAACAATACTGAACTACACAAGGCCTTGCTATGGTGCAAACTAAAGTTAATAAATCGCCATTATCTTAAACGATAGGGCAGAGCGTCACTTGTTTCGCGAACATGTTGAGTTTTTAAATCAATATCTTTTCTGCCACAGCACGCGCGGGGACCATTCTGATATGTTAAACAAAATTATTTCCTTTGATAACAGACTAAAAATAAGACTGTGTTTTATTCTCTCTCTCTCTCTCTCTCTCTCTCTCTCTCTCTCTCTCTCTCTCTCTCTCTCTCTCTCTCTCTCTCATTCTCTCTCTCGCTCTCCATCCCTCTCTTTCTTTCTTTCTCACTCTCTCTCTCTCGCTCTCCATCTCTCTCTTTCTTTCTTTCTCACTCTCTCTCTCTCGCTCTCTCTTTCTCTCTATCAGATTGTCTTATTTAACTGCTTGATATATGTGTATTTAATTTTATGTATGAGTAAAGTTTTCTTGTTTCTATTCAACAGATGTCATCAATTCAAGGCTACGCTTGTTCGATCTGCAGTCATTCGTTTACGAGGAGTCGTGACCTAACGAGACATACGCGCACAGTACATACTGAACCGAGACACACCTGTCGTGTCTGTCCTCAAAACTTTACCACTCCTGAGGCACTACAACATCATATAGACATCTTTCATGGACCCGGTGCACCACGTATAGACACCCCAGTGGGGACCACCACTGCACCAGGGTCCGGTAATGATATAGACACCCCAGTGGGGACCACTGAACCGGCGGGCGCTACACGAAGACTCGTTATAGACACCTCAGTGGGGACCACCACTGCAGCTGGGCACAGTCTGATGTGTGACCGCTGTGGTAAGACATTCACCAGACGTGACAATTATTCACGACATATAAAAACAGTGCACTCAACCCCTCTGTTTTCCTGCGAGATCTGTGGGAAAACCTTTTCTCGTGGTGATAGGTTGCGGATTCATACGCTACAGCATCATACATCTGTCCCAACACCACACTCATTCCCCACACCAGGTGCCACGTTAGATTCATCATCATCAACCTCGAGAATGCCAAAAGCGCACCAACAGACACTAACACCCGGTCCCACAACAGACTCTTCATCATCATCATCAACCTCGAGAATGCCAAAAGCGCACCAACAGACACTAACACCCGGTCCCACAACACCAGACACCGCATCATCCTCAAGCTCGGCGCACCAACAGATATCACCAGCAGGGACCACACCATCATCCTCAACGCACCAAGCATCATCATCAGGCACAAAAACATTATCATCATCTGCTGCAGCAGGCACCACAGCAACAACTTCCACACTACCTTCAGGACACACTTCAACAAGTCCCATCCCAAACTCTTCAACAATTCCCCCACCAAAAACAGGCCAGACCAAGAAACGTCCCATGACCAGTACCCACCAAACCCATATAAAAAACCCCGTCTGGCCACTGAAGAAGACTCGTTAGATGACCTAGCAGCTGACATAAAACAAATCTATATTGACAACTGGAATGCAATCAAAACACATTCCAACAAACATAAATTCCTGTCCACTTTCACTTTCTTCCACAATAACGAAAATATCGACTGGGACCGTCTCTTGACACCAATCTTCACACAACAAACAAAACGCTTCAAAATAAACTACAGTTTCCACATCATCTTACGCCACAGAGAAACAAACGAATTAAGATTTTTTCACTCTTCGCATAACAATGCAGTCGTCTTAGATCAACCCCACCTAGTCAACAACATTACAGATTTCAAATCTTTTGTCTCACAATTACACGACAGCGATATTGTCACACAAGCACAGTTAAACAGACCAAACACAAAATATTTTGTTGAAGCAATTCCAGCCACGTCTTTGTATCTTTACCATATTCAAGACTTTCCCATTGGCTGCTGCTTACAAAACATTCCCTCCTTTATCACCAACAATAACCACATCAATACACTACAACACGATTCAAACTCCAAACCATATAGTGATAACTTTTACTTTTTTAGGTGTCTGGCCGTTTTTAGGGGTGGTGCCGTTAAAGATGTTAGAAAACCGATGCGCCGGCTAGTCGAACAGTGGCAAACACACCAGGGACTTACGTCCCTCATCGATTTTCCCGGGGTTAGTTTAATCGATATTCCAGCCTTAGAAAAATGTTTCAACGTAAATATTGACATTTTTGAATTTGACGACGCGCAGACCCTGACCCCCAAACTTAGAGGTAGTGACACTTTTCAAGATACGTTGCGTCTTTTAATGTTTAAGAGTCATTTTATGTACATTGCAGATATCGATAGGGCCAGTAACTCTTTTTCGTGTCCCAAATGCGGTAAGTTGTGGGAGGAGTATTGGCTTATGGAGCGCCATGAAAAGACTTGTGCCGGTTCTAAGAGAAGAGAAATATTTAAAGGTGGTGTGTATAATCCCCCAGAGACCATTTGGGAATTAATCAAGGAGCAGGGCATATATGTCGACACAAAATTCGTCTTCCCGTATCGAGCCACATTTGACTATGAGTGTTATTTTGAGAACAGTCTAGAGTCAAGTGGTAATGCCACTACCTACACGGCCAAACACGTGCCCCTGTCGTGTTCGGTGGCTTCTAACGTCCCCGGTTTTGAAGCCCCCGTGTGTTTTATCACAACGGGTGATCCACAAGAATTGGTCAATAGGATGGCTGACCATCTGCTCAAAATTGCCGCGGCATCCTACGAGATTCTGCGTGCGTATTTTGACGGTGTTTGCATGCAACTCGAGGCTTTAGAGACGATCGGTAATTCAGACGGGCTCCTTGCTAGATTAGAGGGTTATTTGGGGCAGCTACCCGTATTAGGTTTTAATTCGGGCAAGTACGGCGTTAACGTAATCAAACCGTACCTCATTCAATATTTCATGGGGGAAGACTTCAAGTATTTAGTGAAGAGAAACAATAATTGTATGTGTATTGCCACTAGCGAGTTAAAGTTTTTAGATATAATCAATTACTTAGCCCCCGGTTTTAGTTATAGCAAATATCTGGCCGCGTACAACGTTAAAGAAACCAAAGGCTTTTTCTGTTATGAATATATTACCGATTTAGCAAAGTTAGACGAAACGGCGCTACCACCCCACTCGGCATTTTGTTCCGCCCTTAAAAACACTAACATTTCCGTCGACGAGTACGCCGAGTGCCAGAAGGTGTGGGCCGAGAACCACATGACCACGTTGCGCGATTTTCTGACGTGGTACAATAATAAAGACGTGGTCCCCTTCCTGGCAGCGTTAGACCGACAAGTTAGTTTTTACGCGCACCTAGGTGTAGATATGTTTAAAAACGCGATCTCCGTGCCCGGTGTCACGTTAAAGTACCTATTCAAAACACTCCCGTCCAACGTCTTGTTTTCTTTATGTTCGAAGCGGGAGGCAGATTTGCATAACACCTTGCGCCAAAATATAGTTGGGGGACCCTCAATTATTGTTCACAGGTTCCACGAACAAGGCAAAACCCGCATTAGAGGTGGGAAGATGACCCAATCCATTAAAGGTTTTGATGCCAACGCCCTTTATTTGTGGGCGCTAATGCAGAAAATGTCCACTGACTTTCCCGTTAGACGGTACAGGGAGGATGGTTTCAAGCACCACAAACTTCATAAATATACCGTGCAATGCCGCGACTATTTGACTTGGGTCTCCCACCAAAATAACGTGACCTTAAAAACCCAGTTTAACGGGTGTGAGAAGGCGTTGGGTGATATATGCATTAGGGTAGACGGTTGGGACAAATACTCTCGTACCGCCTACCAGTTCCATGGGTGCCTATTCCACGGCCATCCTAACTGTCCACTAACCGCCGGTCGTGACGTTAAACCCAGTCAACAAAAAACCTTTGTCTGAGTTGTACGCAGCGACACTGAAAATTGGTTCTTATTTGCGGGACGAGTGCGACGTCGAATTGGTAGAAATGTGGGAATGCGAGTGGCAGGCGTTGAAGAAAACCGATCCATCAATCCGTCGTTTTCTGAACGCCACCTTCCCTACCCAGAAACCATCTTACACCAAATATCGGCACCCGCTATCAAAGGAGAATCTTCTCGCCTCGGTGTTAGACGAGACCTTGTTTGGTCTAGTCGAGTGTGACATACATGTCCCCGAATCTTTAAAAGAACATTTCTCGGAAATGACGCCGATTTTTAAGAACGTCGTCGTCACGAGGGAAGATATTGGGTCTTTCATGCGGGAATACGCCGACAAACACAAGCTTCTGACTACCCCCAGACGGACGTTGATCGGGAGTTATGTGGGCAAGAAGATTCTGTTGGCGACACCTTTGCTTCGGTGGTACTTGACCAAAGGATTAGAAGTCACCTGTATCTACCAGGTGATTGAGTATACACCTGTGACGTGTTTTAAACAGTTTGGGGACACTGTTTCGAACGCGCGTCGACAAGGTGATACTGATCCTGCCTACGCCATTACCAGCGAGACCATGAAACTGCTAGGTAACGCGGCTTATGATAAAACATTGACCAATAAGGCAAAGCACGTAGATGTCTCGTACACGATGGGAGAGGATGCGTCTGACCTAATAAACTCACCCCGATTTAGGAAAATGACGTTAGTGACGGACGACATATTCGAAGTAGAAAAACTTAAACAGACTATTAGTTGGGACCTGCCCGTCCAGATAGGTTTTTTCGTGTACCAATACGCTAAATTACGCATGTTAGAATTTTACTATGACTGCTTAGATAAATTTATAGATAGGTCAGACTTTCAGTTGTGCGAGACAGACACCGACAGTCTTTACTTGGCCCTTAGTGCGAATAACTTAGCGGACGTTGTTAAGCCCGCTATGCGACGAGACTTTTATAGCTCCTACCACCAATGGTTCCCCGCCGAGGTATGCCCCGACCATAGACCCGACTTTGTAGCTAGCGAGGGTAAAACGCGCGCCCTTTGTCAGAAATGCCGCGAACAAATATTATTTGACAAACGGACACCTGGCCTTTTTAAATTAGAGTACGAAGGCAGCGGGATGATTTCGCTGTGCAGCAAGACGTATCACTGTTTTGGGGAATATGACAAAACAACCACCAAAGGACTCAACAAACACCACAACAAAGTAGACAAACACACTTTCTTAGAAGTTCTCAATACACAACAAGCACAGGGTGGGAAAAATATCGGGTTCCGTGCACACAAATCCTCCATCTACACCTACGAACTACACCGCAACGCCCTATCTTACTTCTACATCAAACGACAGGTACATCCCGACAACGTCACCACATCACCCCTCAACATTTAAACTGTCTGTCTCTTTCAGATACCAAATCCAATACACAGACATGCACAGATACCTACAGGTATATACACCACACACCTCTATTTCTTACGACGTGACGACAATGTGACAACCCCACCCCCTCCCTCAAGGTCTGGCCTGGAACTGTATCCCGGTGATATTATATTTCTTACTGCGATAATGTTACTACTGTAACACCTCCCATCTTCCAATATAAATATGTATATAACAAAGTACATGTCACTATGTGTTATTTGGTAATGTATACTCATGTAATGTTAAAAAAATACTATATATGTACACCTATATATTACCATATATATATTTTGTTGCTACAAAACAGTATTTGACAAAATAAAAATATATTAACTAAAATTCATTTTTGTTACCTATATCGTCTGTTGTCTATCGTCTAATTGTTTGTCTAAATATATCGTCTAACTGTTCGTATAACTGTTCGTCTAACTGTTATCTATAAATATCATCTTCTTGTTATCGTCTAACTATTATTCTCTTCCTATTATCGTCTTCTTGTTGTCTAAATATATCGTCTTCTTGTTATCTAAATATATGTCTAAATATATCTTCCTATTGTCTAAATATATCATCTTCCTGCTGTCTCAAGTCTTCTTGTTATCTCTAAATATACCTCTAACTATTATCGTCTTCTTGTTATCTAAATATATGTCTAAATATATATCTTCCTATTATCGTCTCCCTATTATCGCCTTCCTATTGTCTCAATAAACATCGTCTAACTGTTATCTAAATATATCATCTAAATATAACCTCTTCTTGTTATCTCAAGTCCGCCATCTTGCGCCTCCACATTTTTCTTACATAAAAGTCACGCGCCTCCACAAAGCGCCTCCATGCGCGTCTCCACATTTTCCTTATATTAAAAAGTCACGCGCCTCCACAAAGCGCCTCCACAATACTACTTAAGTCCAACATCCCCTACTACTTGTATGACGCCTTATTTTCTCAGCCATCTTGAATGTTTCTTTCTTGGATCCAGCTAAGTGATTTTTTACTTGTTTCAATAGTGTTGTTCATTTCTGTCTTCGTTTCGTTGATTATTTACTTTCTTGTTTCGACATGTTATTCTGGTTTTACGATTTTCTTGCATTTTCATTGTTATCGTTTCGCTCATCACCGTTGTTCCATCTGCTTGTATCGCTCAGCTGGTGTTTTCCTTATCATCGTAGATTTTTGTGTTACCTATATGTTGTTCTTGTCCGTGTCACCTGTTCGTAACTGTGGCTAAAGTCCCTTGTTTCATGTGTACCGTTAACTTGTAAAACTGATTTCAAACCATATTATTTTTTAATTTATATATAAAGTACTGTCTCCCCTGTTTTTGTTTTTGCTCTTCCTGCCCTAGTCAATCTACTCTAATTTGTAGTTTTTAATTTTCATTATAATCAGTTTCAGTTTCCCCGTTTCGTTAATTGTTCTTACATTTCAATATCCATTTCTGGTTTCGTGTTTAGCGGTCAAGATGCCCGTTTTCGTGTCACTTGCTTTCTGTAGACTTTCACCGCTATGCACACGTCTAGATAAAAACATATTAATATTGTACGGGTAAGTTGTAACATGTTATTTTCTTTTTTTATATATGTTTTTTCCGTGTATAAATTATTTATTTATGTAAAGTTGTGTATGATGCTCGCAACCTCATCATATAAAATATCTTGCCACACAAACCAGCACTGCAAGAGCTGTTGACTGCTTCAAGCTGATTTCTTCATAAGGAACTAATAGCAGAGGTAACCCACTGCTCCTCTGGGAGCAGTAAGAAGGTAATGATGATATATCATTAGGCATTTTCAGATGTCAGTACTCTATTTCAGCTGGATTTATATATAATTGGGACTCATTGACATTCTTCCGCTCTCTGAACACACTCTTATTTGAGTCAAGAGTAAAGTCTGACATTTTATGCTCATATGAATCGGTAACCCTGGTAAAATTTAATTCAGAATACTAGAGCAGGGACTCAGACGCCTGGCTGAGCCATAAAAGGATGAGGTTCAGTGTGGTTTCCGAGCAAACCAAAGTACTCACGACCTTATCTTCACATTCAGGCAGCTGAGTGAAAAGGCCCGTGAGTATAAAGGTGAGATTCATTACTCTTTCTTGGAACTAGAGAAGGCGTTTGACAAGGTTTCCTGGAACAACCGCTTGGGATTGCTTGCCGAGGAAGAACATTCCAGCAACTCAGATCCAAGCTGACCAGAGCTTCTAAAAGACTTGCGGAAATTATGTGATGACTGCAAAGCATTAGTCAGAAGAGTTCAGGACCATCACTTGTAAATGACAGGGTGATATTCTGTCATCTTATCTTCGCATACTCCTCATGAACGATGTCATCAAAGCATGTAAGGATAGGATCAGTGTTATGAGTAAAATCATAACATACAAGTATCTGTTGTATTCGACAAAGCTTGGTTATGGACCAGCTTGTTGATATTACGTTTCCTGGGTTACTCCCGGAAGTACGTCATTGTCTTTTGGCCAAAATGTAGCATACGGCTTTTCCTGCTTCACTTGGCAGAAGTGAGCAATACTTCGTGGCCTTTCATGTGTGTCACTCAGTGTGAACGGACGAATAATTGTCCAGCTCCGATATGTGTGCTTTTACTACAGAGTTATAAAGATTTATGAAAGCTAGATCGTCCATATGTTTCATGGAATCTATGCTGCATTGATATTTTAGGACAAGCGAATGCTGTGTATCAAGGAATGAGTGTGGAAATATTTAATAAAGATTACAGCAACATGTCGATGACATCTTGTCCATAGTCGACGGAATAGCGACGTTTTCAAGACTGGCTAGGTCATGCCATTGTCTATCTGAATATAGAATTCATGTCAATTGGAGCTTGTGTACGTATTAAATGAATATTCATCTTCACGTCCAAACTGGCCTTACAGGACTTCTTTATTGTTGAAGTGTAAGAAAGGTATTTTACAGGCTGCATTTAAAAGTGTTACCGGCATAATGGAATGCCGTGATGAATTCTCACAAGTCAATGAAGTATTACCCTAGACAAGTTATATCAAAAGAAAGAACCCAACGCATTAAACCCGCCCTCTAACAACCAGAAAGTATTCAGTGGGGTACTGGAAGATGATACAGGTCTGTATTTCAGAGTTGGCATTTTCTGACGATGTTGCACTGAATGCCAAATCAGAGGCACATTTTCAATCCAACCTGCAAGTCTGGAAGGAATAGCTGGAGAAGAGAGTGTGTCATCAGCAACTCCAAAACAAAAACTATGGTGATATCGCGAGAGGAAAGAAGACATCAGATTTTCATGAATTCGGAAAAATTCTCTGTTGATGTATCACTTCCCTCCCTTAGCTTGTCACGATAGTTACCGGAAAATCCGATGGATATGAATTAAGTTCTTATTCCAGCTTTGTTTTTGAGAATTTAGCACACTTGTTTATTGATAATATCTAATTGACGATCGCATAGAATTGTATCATGTCTTAGATATATAAAGTAGAACCACTAATAAATTTTTTTTATACAAGATTTTATTTTTGAAATTTTCTAAATTTTGCTGAAAAATTAGCACAGATCGATCTGAGAGTCGGAAAAAGCAAGTAACAGAAAGTAATTATGTCTTCTCATATGCACGCAATGCCCCTATAAAAGAGGGGCTGGTTCAAATTCAGATACGCACTACAAAATGTCAGCCGACGAGCTGGTGCTGGTACTTTGAGTGCTGAGTTATGATCGTTGCATCGTAAGCCTCCGTAATGTAATACATGCAAAAAGAATACTGCCATTGTGAGCAAGCTAACGTCTTTACAGCCATCGCCGACGTGATAATTGTGATACTATATAAAAATGTATATTATTGTTAAAACATCACACACTTTGATGTTATTAGAATAATAATGTTATTAAAATTCATGCTATGCCTAACCTGATCTTTAAATCTATAGGTTCTGCTTTGGCCACTGAATGAAGATGATTTATATTAATATTAAAATTTATATGTATATAGATTTTCATAAACTTTGAAGGATGACGACATATTCAATCATACATCCTAAAGCCCTCCTTAGGACTAAAAATTATGTTGCTTCAGGGCTTTATTACTGAGTGTATGCACAAGGAGAGCATATTTTTTAAAAACAATTTACGTACATATTTTCAGGAAGACGACTTTATGGACTGATATATTAATTTTAAATGTATGACACATCCTCATAACTGCGTGGTCTATAAATGAGTATTCTGAAACTGCGTAGATAGTCAGCATCGGAAAGGGCGTCTTGGATGTCATTACCAAGTACCAACCCCTCTCCTATTAATTGTTGTAGGTCAGATGGTGTAGTCGTCCTCAGGAGGAACCCTGATACCAGTACAAGAACAGCTATGCTATGGAACCCCGAAGGAAAGCGAAAGAGAGACCGACCAAAAACAACCTGGCGAAGAACTGTGGAAGCCGTGATGCAAAGAATGAACCAGAGTTGGGGCACTGTACGAAGGATGGCCGCCGTCCGAACAAAGTGGAATCAATTTGTTGTTGCCCTACAAGACGCCACAAGGCGCGATGGCCACTGGCTAAGGATCAAAGAAGAAGAAGATCGTGTGGTGAAAGTCACTCACTACTGAATGTGAACTGTCTTTCATAATCCCACGCTGTCACCAGGAACAGGCATTGCGCCCTCAGAGTCTAGGGATACTACATCACAGATCCTGCCAGTTGAATAATTTATTAAATAAACACAACCTAAGCAAACCAAGAAAACAATAGAATAAGAACTATAAACTGAAAATGATGGGACAGAGACTTTTAACAGAGATATTCAAGTATTAATGTAAAAAGTGTTTTAATAGGTGCAGTTCTTTGTATCATGCCCAATCCCAAGGTAAAATAGAAAGACTAAATAGGACTTTGAAATAGATGTTAGCCAGAGTTACGGCTAGGTATCCACAAGATTGGGACCGAATCTTGTCTTCCATTCTGTTCGCGAATAGGGAAATTCCCAACCAAAGTACGGGATTTTCTACTTTTGAGTTGGTATACGGTGCAAAGCCTCGAGGGCCTATGGCTATCTTAAAACAATTACTTATTGGTACTAACATGGATGAAGATGTTCAATCCTTTTATTAATATGTGGTAAATTTAAGACAAAAGATTATTGACGTATGCCTGATAGCAGTATAAGCAAAATTAAAGGCTCGATTGTTTTTCAATCAAAACAGAAAACTGCGCCAATTATGGCCAGGTAATGAAGCCTATGTATTTCTTCCAAACAAGGATAATAGATTGCTTGTTTCTTGGAAGGGTCCTTACATAATTTTGGACAAGCTATCAGATGTTGACTATGTTGTTGATGTTAAAGGAATGGGAAAAAATTTCCATATTAATATGTTACAACAGTTTCATTCTCGACCGCTACATCTCCGTCCTATCTTTAAAGCTATTGACGAATCTGTTGATCGTTGCTCTTCTTTAGCTGATATCACTGACTAACAAAAAAACTTTTTTTTTCTTTCTCTAACATTTCTATGTTTTTCTGGTCAATTTTAATGCGCTGTTTTTAAATCTGCAAACCGTTTTTCTCTATCAGGTCGGGATCTCTAGAAATACGCAATTGAAGTTTTTTTAACAACGCATACAGTATTACATCATTCGTACAAGAAGTATAACAGTTATGTAGGCTTGAATTTCTTTGCAGTCGACTTTCGTCGGTGAATGGCATGTGGTACATCGCGATTAAGCATCCAACAATAATCGGCAAGCATGGTCACACTCCACCGTCCTTGATAACGTGACTCCATTACGGCGATATCTTGATGGAATCGTTCTCCATGTTCATCGCTGAATTCGCCAAGGTTGTCAGGGAAAAAGTCAAGATGCGAATCGAGCAAATGGATTTTGAGGGACATGATACAGCCCATAATTCTGTATGCATCTATGCACTGCTTAACAATATGCAACATAGTCGACAGATTTGTGATTTTCCAGAAAGTTATCGACGATCGATTTGAATGCCATCCATGCGCGAAGTTCACTACCATGTAACAAGTTCTCGAATTGTTTGTCTGCAATAACTTTCCTAATCTGAGGTCCTACAAAGATACCTTCCTTTATCTTTGCATCGCTAACTTGCGGAAACTTTTCTCGAAGATAAGTGAAAGCTTTGCTCGTTTTATCTAACGCTTTTACAAAATTCTTCATGAGCCCCAACTTTATATGTAACAGTGGTAAAATGAAGCTGTCTTTGTTAACTAATGGCTCGCGTATTACATTTTTATGCCCGAGCTGCATACGATCCCGGATAGGCCACACCTTTCTTGTATAATGTTCCTGTCTGTTGCGGCTGTCCCATTCACATCGGAAGCAACAAAATTTAGTATACCCAGTCTGCATGCCCATGAGAATTGCAATGACCTTTAGGTCTCCACAAATCCGCCATTGGTAGTCATTGTACTTTATTTTTTCCAAACGTATAGCCATATTGTCATAAGTTTCTTACATATGAACAGAGTAGGCGACTGGAATTGATGAAAAAAAATTTCTGTTATGCAATAACACGGCTTTTAGACTAGTCTTGGAAGAATCGATGAAAAATCGCCATTCGGTGACTATGTGCTCATGACCGTTTACATCTTTGCAATAGCAAATGTCATCACCCATCTCAAAGTATTGAACAAGTTCTCTGTGTCTATGACGAAATTTAGATATCGGAGTATTGGGCGCTAAAAGATTCCATTCTTTGAGTCGCGAACCGAGTAATTCCGCTTGTCCTTTGGTAAGAGCGAGATCACGTATTAGATCTGAAAGTTCTAAATGGTTAATTAAGTAAACACCATCATTCACCGGTATGTAATCTGAGTCAGAATTAGTTTCTAAAGCAGGTAAACTATCAGTTTCTGATGGTTCATTTACGTCCAACGGATATTGTTCTGGTGCTACTTGGATCGGACACGTGATTGGATCATGAGGCACTGGTTTCGAAACCGATTCAATATTTGGATAAACCACAGACTTTCTAGTTTTAAAAGTGAAACCATGGATATTTGTCAAGCAGAAGTAACAATCAGTAGTGTGATTTGTATGTTCACGCCATATTACTGGCATTCCAAAAGGCATCGACTTATGCTTCGGCGATTTTCGTAACTAACCTGCCAATGTATCGAACAAACTGCATTTGGCTTCCAAGATTTATTTGCATCATCAACTTTCGAATCGAAATAAAGTTCATATGCTTTCTTTAGTAATGGTGTAAAGTTTTTCTGGTCAACACGATCGGTAAAATATCCGCACACGTAACAGAACAGATCAGCCGAATTTCTACAACTTCTAGAAGCCATATTTTGCTCAGAATTATTTCAAAATACAGTAACTATTTGAAAAAATCGCGTAACATATGTCATGCATCTTTTAGCAGTATAAAAAGTAGAATTATGTTGCTTTTTATTAATTTTTAATAAGTTATATAGTAAAAATGAAACGGAGCAAATAACGGTTTCCCAAAAATATATTTATTCACAAATATCTTAAGAACCCGACGTGATAGAGATAAACGGATTTCAGATTTGAAATCAGCGCAAGAAACTGACCTAAGAACACTTATTCTTATATAAGAAAGAAAAATGTTGTTTGTCAGTGTATTCAGGGGGAACTTCTGATTTTTCTGATGGTGGTGAACAAATACTATCTTTGCCTGGTGTCCATCTATTAGCTACTGAAAGTTGGAAAGATGTTTCCGTTGCTCTTACTCTATCTTCTGATCAGAAAGAACAGGTCTCTGACTTACTACAATCTTTTTCTGATGCGCTCACGGATATTCCTGGGCATACGGATATTATTCAACATGATATCGTGTTAACAGATTTCAGACCTATCCAACTGAAACCTTATCCTATCCCAATGCATTAGCCATCTCAGGTACAAGAAGAAATAAAACAAATGATTACATTAAACATAATTGAACTGTCTAATTCACCATATAGTTTTCTCATTGTTTTGATCAGGAAAAAAGAGATAAATCTATTAGAATTTGTATAGATTTTAGACGTTTAAATGCGGTCACAATTCAAGACGTTAAACCTTTGCCCGTGCTTGAATCACTTCTTGATAGATTGTCCACTGCTACATTCCTTACAAAGTTTGATCTATCCAACGGATATTGGCAAGTCCCATTATCTGACGAATCTAAGCCTTATACAGCTTTCGCTACGCCTTTAGGTTTGTTCCAGTTTAATTACATGTCTTTCCGTTTGGTAAACGCTCCTGCTACCTTTGTTTGCATGATGCGTAGACTATTCTCTGATCGTAAGGATTTGATTACATATATAGATGATATTTGTCTATTCTATCATACTTGGAATGATCCTGTCAACGGAATCCATTCTTTGTTGAACACCTAATGCTGTCACAATATTACTGCTAGACCCTCCAAAACTAAAACAGGTTATACTGAAACTACTGTTCTCGGTCACAAAGTAGGAGATGGATTCTTAAAACCTGAATATTCTAGTTTCCAAAATTCTGAACCTTGAAATTCCTCGAACAAAAAAACAAGTTGGGAGTTTGTTGGGTCTAGTAAACATTTATAGACCATTTCTACCTAATTTTTCAGATATAACTTCAGTTCTGTCTGCGTTAATGAAAAAAAACGCACGAAATAAAATAATATGGTCCCATGCTTGCCATGAGGCTTTAAACGTGATCAAACTTGCCTTCTCGAAATCTCCAATATTACGATTACCTGACATTCGATATCCTTTTGTTCTCTGAGTCGATGCCAGTAATTCAGCGACCGGGGGAACATTAATGCAGGAATTTGAAGGCCACATGCACCCGACGATGTATGTCAGCAGGAAACTATCGCCTACAGAACAACAATAACCTATTGTCGAGAGGGAGCTTCTGGCTATTGTGTTCGTTTTCAACAAGCCCCAGAGATATTTAATGGGAGCTCACTTTACTCTGGAGACTGACCAGAAGGCCTTGGCATATCTTCAGACAGCCAGATTCACGAATCAAAAAAGCAGCGAGAGCCTCATTAGCGCTCCAGCCTTACTACTACAACATCAAGGCTATAAAGAGAAGTCTCAATGTGGTTGGTGACGTGCTTTCGAGATGTATCAAAGATACCACGTCATCCATCAACTCAACGAGTCCAGATGATGCACGTAATTAAATGTAGTGCATATGTGTACATTGAGAGGTCTTGTTCAAGAACTTATCGCTTCAAGAACCACGTAATTTAAGGTCACTGAATGGATTTTATAGTTATTACAGTGATTTTACGTCAATGCTACCCGCACAGCATCATGATGATGCTGAGTCCTGGATCACTCCATATCGTGTGATATATCATTCGACATGTAACACTTCATAAAGACATCATGCAGTCATGTCCTTACGCACTGTCCAACTACAGACTGTCAAACATATCATACTTGCAATGATTTTAATTGACTTATTTCAAAACGTTTTCGATACATACACGTTTCGTGTTAAAAAGACCGTATGCTATGCTTTCAAGGGACGTAATTGGAAAATAAAGGTTACACAGCTATTCACGGGATGTAGCCAGATTATTTGGAATGGAACTAATTTCAGATAATTCGCTGCAAGGTTTGAGAACTTATTTATTTTTCATGTTACAGTATTGAATGGACAACAATCATGGATAAATTCATCGATGGATTTCTACATTCAACGAATAACAATATATGATCATTTGCACAGGATTGAAATTACATTATCTCTAATACTAGCATTTTTTTATACAGGATTGGAAAGTGATAAATTGAATTACATTATAAAATGTCTTCTTAACAAAAGTTATGTCACACTAAAACTAGTCTTTGAGACATTGATGCGTTTTTACGCCATTATATAATTTCTTCACTACTCAAATTATGTGTATGATACACTTTTGACATATCATTCACAATCACACAAAACTTTATGCATGCGACAATATGTAACAGTCACTCGCCTTAATGGTTAAGTGTCTGTCTTACTTCATCTATCATTAAATTATAGTATGATTAATGCTTTGCATTAATGTTACATTGATATGACATTTTGTGAATAGTTTAAATGACGAGACAATAGTTGTTCCTGACGGAATGAAGTATGTGAATGCATGGTATAATATGGTTATTTGGTTGTTACATCTTGACTGACGTTGCCATAATTACTTCATTCTGATGTTAAATTGTTTTGGGTCTTTCGTAGACATTGGTATTAGCATTATGTGCTATATTCCACACCTCGTGTGTTAAATTGCATACATTGTGGCGCAAACATAGGTTTTATGCAATGTCGTACCAGCATTGACATTTGATGTTACCATCGGTTCACTTTGGTGGTGTTTACCCACATCATTGCTTGCGGGGAGGGGGGTAGTTGTTATGAGTAACATATCTATTGCATTCGACAAGGCTTGGTTATGGACCAGCTTGTTGATATTACGTTTCCTGGGTTACTCCCGGAAGTACGTCATTGTCTTTTGGCCAAAATATAGCAGACGGCTTTTCCTGCTTCACTTGGCAGAAGTGAGCAATACTTCGTGGCCTTTCATGTGTGTCACTCAGTGTGAACGGACGTATAATGGTCCAGCTCCGATATGTGTGCTTTTACTACAGAGTTATAAAGATTTATGAAAGCTAGATCGTCCATATGTTTCATGGAACCTATGCTGCATTGATATTTTAGGACAAGCGAATGCTGTGTATCAAGGAATGAGTGTGGAAATATTTAATAAAGATTACAGCAACATGTCGATGACATCTTGTCCATAGTCGACGGAATAGCGACGTTTTCAAGACTGCCTAGGTCATGCCATTGTCTATCTGAATATAGAATTCATGTCAATTGGAGCTTGTGTACGTATTAAATGAATATTCATCTTCACGTCCAAACTGGCCTTACAGGACTTCTTTATTGTTGAAGAGTAAGAAAGGTATTTTACAGGCTGCATTTAAAAGTGTTACCGGCATAATGGAATGCCGTGATGAATTCTCACAAGTCAATGAAGTATTACCCTAGACAAGTTATATCAAAAGAAAGAACCCAACGCATTAAACCCGCCCTCTAACAACCAGAAAGTATTCAGTGGGGTACTGGAAGATGATACAGGTCTGTATTTCAGAGTTGGCATTTTCTGACGATGTTGCACTGAATGCCAAATCAGAGGCACATTTTCAATCCAACCTGCAAGTCTGGAAGGAATAGCTGGAGAAGAGAGTGTGTCATCAGCAACTCCAAAACAAAAACTATGGTGATATCGCGAGAGGAAAGAAGGCATCAGATTTTCATGAATTCGGAAAAATTCTCTGTTGATGTATCACTTCCCTCCCTTAGCTTGTCACGATAATCACCAGAAAATCCGATGGATATGAATTAATTTCTTATTCCAGCTTTGTTTTTGAGAATTTAGCACACTTGTTTATTGATAATATCTAATTGACGATCGCATAGAATTGTATCATGTCTTAGATATATAAAGTAGAACCACTAATAAATTTTTTTTATACAAGATTTTATTTTTGAAATTTTCTAAATTTTGCTGAAAAATTAGCACAGATCGATCTGAGAGTCGGAAAAAGCAAGTAACAGAAAGTAATTATGTCTTCTCATATGCACGCAATGCCCCTATAAAAGAGGGGCTGGTTCAAATTCAGATACGCACTACAAAATGTCAGCCGACGAGCTGGTGCTGGTACTTTGAGTGCTGAGTTATGATCGTTGCATCGTAAGCCTCCGTAATGTAATACATGCAAAAAGAATACTGCCATTGTGAGCAAGCTAACGTCTTTACAGCCATCGCCGACGTGATAATTGTGATACTATATAAAAATGTATATTATTGTTAAAACATCACACACTTTGATGTTATTAGAATAATAATGTTATTAAAATTCATGCTATGCCTAACCTGATCTTTGAATCTATAGGTTCTGCTTTGGTCACTGAATGAAGATGATTTATATTAATTGTCACGTAGGTTATGGTCATTAAATTGCCTACATCTTCTTCCTATTCTCTCACCCGCATCCTTTTATTTTATTATCTTTCCGTACTTGTTTTTCCTGTATATTTTTCGCATCACTCGTTGCGAAAAATATATTTCTTTCCTATCATCGTTTTTCTTTCTCATACTGACTAGTAACCTTATTGCATCAGATGTCAGTCGCGCAGATAGCTGTGAATATACGGTTCTCGCCAGACATACGTCTGCAGTTTCCCCGGTCAGAGCGCGGCCCGACCAGATTTCTGGGCCTGGGGTGTGAGAAATTCGTTTCGCTGGACATAGAGCAGACTTTTGGTCTACCATTTTTCACCTGTCACTAGCTTAAGGTGTCAAACCCGGCATCTGTACGACGCAGTTGTAGACGGTTGTCTGAGATTTGCAACTGACACGCGCTTTTCCCGGTCAGTTTGTCAACGCAGGTGCGTAATCGCCCGGTGGCAGTTACGACACGCCTCTAAGTAAAACGTAGCTGTTATGAGAAGGGGAGAGATCGGGGCGGGGGAGATAGTTCATCCTTTGTCTGTTTCAGATATTAAACCTAGTTTGAAACTTTATTTTCATTCTTTCTCAATATTCGCAGTAGACAGGTGGTTCGCGAAGAGTAGAGCTGTATAAGCGAAGTTTCTTAGTTTGTTGCGACAATTTGTCGAACTTCTAGACTTCCATAAATATAAGCGTAAAATTCTTAATTGTGCGATATCCTGTAGTGCTGTGTTTGAGGTAAATATAGATATCTAGTTTTGTGAAGTGATTTAGTGTTAAAATCGCCGATTTCATTTTAAACTAGTTATGTGTGCAGAGTGAATATTTTAATAGTTTGTTATTTCTTTAATCGTCGAGCTGCAGTGGAAATACAAAATAAATTATATTTTTAGCTTACTAAACAAGTAGCTGAAATAAGTTTAAATTAACTGTTAAATACTCAGTCGAAACTGTTTTAATAACTAACTTATAAATGCTAGATGCGACATCAGTGAATATTGACGGAATACGAAGATATTCCTGATGATTGATTTTTATATAACTTACTTTACGGGAAGTTTTAAATATAAGTCAAGCTGTAGGCTTGCTATTTAAAATGCACGTTATATTGAGTACATATATGTAAATTATTTGATATGTGTTCTTTCCATTTTTATATAGTGAAACGGTGGTACCCAACTTGCCAGCGTTTAGTAGCCTGAGAGACATATTTGTGAGAAGCATAGACATTTCCTATCTTTAACCACGTGGGGTTTTATGTTTCAAGTAACACGGGTCTGACAGTGCATATGCCATCAGAGAGAGACAGTAATAGCAATCCCACTAACGGTTTCTAAAGACTAGAAATATATATTGGGCTTTTGTGCCAGTTCATATTGCTTCACAAATTTAAATGTACATGCTGCCTGGCGGCAAGTGAATATTACAAGAACAACATTAACATTCTTACAGAGATTGTGACTAGTATTTTGGTGACCAAATATAGTACTTTCCTGGAAGTAGACACCGATCTGACATTCCTTAATTCTAGAATCCAAAGCTAATGACATTGTGCTCTGCTAACTTTCGTGCCTGGACAAATTTTATGTGACTTAATCAGACATTCGAAAAATTAGAACACCCAAGGAATCGTTCCCTGAGAGTTTAGCACGTCTTTTGGAACTGGGGATTTCTTGGTCAAGGACTGCATTTTCGGGTCTGTGTGAAGGTCCTAGAATTATTATGTTCCCAGAGGCAGCGAGCAAAGTTGTGAGTATATATGTGCAAGAAAGGCCATGGCTGAATGAATGAGAGTACACAGGTCTGAGTGTTATTTTACCGGTGTATTATTGTCACCCATTTGCTGTCTTAACTGTTTTTTTTTAACCTGCTGAATTTGTTACAAAATGCTAGAGTTTCTGTTTTCTTAGGTTAAATCAGATTTATCCAACTCTGTTCATATATTTTCGAGAAAGAAAGAAACCTCTTAGACTCAACCCTATGTATCTATAACTCTTTGAGCCATCATCTGTTCTCTTAACGGGGCTGTGGGCTAAACCTAGAGTAAGATCTAACGGGCTATCATCCTTGTAGCATTTTTCTTGAATTTTATGACTATTTGTATATGTTTTTCCTTGATGAAATTTTTGGTGGTGTGAGAGATTTTTTTTTGATGATAATAATAAAAATCTCTCTTGAACAAAATCAGTGCGTTGGTCAGCTCGATCCCAATTATATATATAATCATTGTTATAGATTTCCCACGTATGTGTGTTTAACTGTCGTCACGTGTATGTGCGTGCCCGTGAGTAGATAGAAATATATGTAATATATATGTGGAATAGACTGTCGGACTCTGTAAAAGTCGTCGTAGAGGATAGGTGAGAGAGAGAAGAATTCTTTTCGCTTTCAGTGACAGCCTCTATACCACTGTCTATCCTCTCACCTGTGTGGAAATTCTATTGTTTTACTAATTCACACTGGGACTCTCACTCATTTCAAGCTATTCAGAAAGGACCCACCCAAGTCTTAATACTCCTATCCAAAATCTACGACATTAATATTAAAATTTATATGTATATAGATTTTCATAAACTTTGAAGGATGACGACATATTCAATCATGCATCCTAAAGCCCTCCTTAGGACTAAAAATTATGTTGCTTCAGGGCTTTATTACTGAGCGTATGCACAAGGAGTGCATATTTTTTAAAAACAATTTATGTACATATTTTCAGGAAGACGACTTTATGGACTGATATATTAATTTTAAATGTATGACACATCCTCATGACTGCGTGGTCTATAAATGAGTATTCTGAAACTCCGTAGATAGTCAGCATCGGAAAGGGCGTCTTGGATGTCATTACCAAGTACCAACCCCTCTCCTATTAATTGTTGTAGGTCAGATGGTGTAGTCGTCCTCAGGAGGAACCCTGATACCAGTACAAGAACAGCTATGCTATGGAACCCCGAAGGAAAGCGAAAGAGAGACCGACCAAAAACAACCTGGCGAAGAACTGTGGAAGCCGTGATGCAAAGAATGAACCAGAGTTGGGGCACTGTACGAAGGATGGCCGCCGTCCGAACAAAGTGGAATCAATTTGTTGCTGCCCTACAAGGCGCCACAAGGCGTGATGGCCACTGGCTGTATTGATGGTCGGCGGCTAAGGATCAAAGAAGAAGAAGATCGTGTGGTGAAAGTCACTCACTACTGAATGTGAACTGTCTTTCATAATCCCACGCTGTCACCAGGAACAGGCATTGCGCCTTCAGAGTCTAGGAATACTACATCACAGATCCTGCCAGTTGAATAATTTATTAAATAAACAAAACCTAAGCAAACCAAGAAAACAATAGAATAAGAACTATAAACTGAAAATGACGGGACAGAGACTTTTAACAGAGATATTCAAGTGTTAATGTAAAAAAGTGTTTTGATAAGTGCAAATAATATTACTAATATAAGAATATAAGTATATTAGCGGTTATACCCGGCCCAGCCCGGGTCCATGTTGGAATGGCTGCAAGTCGGGTTTGGTGCGAATCGTTTTAGGAAGGTTTAAAGTGCTATCGAATAATGTTAAAGGCATTAGGATTATTTCCAGCTGGAATTTTTTTTTTTTTAAATGATGTACCCATCACTAACACATACACACACATACACAAAACGTGTCTCGCCTGTCCCTTCTGTCCCGACTGTGCTGTATGGGACTTCTGCCCGTCCGTCTGTCCCGTCCGTCCCATCTATCTATCTATCTATCTATCTATCTATCTATCTATCTATCTATCTATCTATCTATCTATCTATCTATCTATCTATCTATCTATCTATCTATCTATCTATCTATCTATCTATCTATCTATCTATCTATCTATCTATCTATCTATCTATCTATCTATCTATCTATCTATCTATCTATCTATCTATCTATCTATCTAACTGTCTGTCTGTCTGTCTGTCTGTCTGTCTATCTATCTATCTATCTATCTATCTATCTATCTATCTATCTATCTATCTATCCGTCCGTCCGTCCTTCCGTCTGTCTGTCTGTCTATCTATCTATTTAAATTGCTATGGAATAATGTTGAAGACATTAGTATTATCTCCTTTCTCCTTGTAAGACGTATTACTATTTGTGTGTGTGTGTGTTTTTTTTCTTTCTCCATTTAATTAGTATTATCTCCAGTTGTAATGTTAATGCTGTGACATATCGAGATGAGGTTCTGGATGCATTGGTTGCTCCTGCGTTCACAAATTATCCAGACTTGCAGCTTCTCCAGCAGGATAACGCACGTGCGCACACCGCATGCATTACGCAACAATATCTACAGCAGCAGAACATTGTGACGATTGATTGGCCTGCCCGATCACCAGACATGTCCCCTATAGAACATCTGTGGGACGAGCTTGGACGCAGAGTCTACGGGCAAGGTTCTCCAGCTAATCTGCAACAGCTCGAGGCTGCTCTTACAAGTGAATGGGACTTGATTCCCCGGAATTTCCTTCAGAGACTTGTGCGTTCCATGCGTAGCCGCTGCCAAGCTTGTTTGCAAGCAAACGGTGGACATATCAGATACTGAGGATAGTGTGAATGAATTTTTTTATTGGTTGCATTTTTGGTTTTCTCCCTTGCCTGCACAGAATGCAATGAATTTCATAACAATCAAATGTACAAATTGATGATCAGCATGGATTCATAGGAAAATGAATAAAGATTCCATATATGTAAACTTGTAAACACTTATATTTACATTTCACACACTGTTCCTGGATTATACAGGTGGTGCGTTTTTAATGTGCTTCAGTATATATATATATATATATATATATATATATATATATATATATATATATATATATATATATATATATATATATATATATATATATATATATATATATATATATATATATATATATATATATATATATATATATATATACATATAAATATTTTTTTTTCAATGATTAAGGTGAGCGATTTAACTTTTATAACGGATGTTATTGCCTTCTTTAACGTCCAAGTTATCAATTCTGTTTGTGACATCAAAGAAGAGTTAGCTACTCGAAGAGCAGTAGCTTGGACACTTTTTCAGGCCAAAAATCGAGGATTCCTCAGGAAAAGAGAAGTTGGCAAGAAGACGAAGATGGCAGTATACCGCTCCACATATATTCAAGTCTTGACATATTGATGCGAGTCATGTGAAATGACTATAACCCACAAAAGTCACTTTCAACCCTCAGAAATGAATTATCTAAGGAAGGTGCCTGAAGTACCAAGAAGAAAAATGGTCTGCAGATAGACGAAACGGCAAGGCCTCAAAACCCATCCACTGAAGACCCATGTAGAACAGTTCCAATTAAGATGGTTTAGCTATGTTCTACAGAATGGAAAATGATCGGCTACCACATCATGGGAAATTAAGAGTCAGGGACAACATAGAGTCCGCTGGGAGGACAACACTGGATAATCTCTGAAGATCGAGGACTGGATTGGAACCAGACCAGAAGGAAGATAGCCGATATGATAATATGGCGCTCCTCCTCCAAACCTCTACTCACGGTAGAAGAGGGACGACTAAGTAAGTAAGTAAGATAGCACCGGTAAGATTTAGAAGAAGATGAAATAGTGGTGAAAATATGGAGTTGCCTGATGCCATTGGGAGACATCAGGGAGATTCGATTTCTATTTCTCTCAGTTCCTGGTACTAGTTACTAGTTTTAAATTATGGACACTTTTGCGGCGACATTTGCGGATGTTACTCCTGCAACGCTGCTTCCAACTAGTCATTGGACTTCTGAGGAGAAAATGAACAGTCAAGAAGTCACTGTGAACCAGCATCAACTACACCAGACAGCAGCAAGAACCCTCCGCAGCAACAGAACAGATGTACTAATCACATTTTGACACTAAAACTACTCCACCAAACTTAACATTTACTATGAGGAAAAAACCATCTGTTTTTGAAGAACATATAACGTTCTATGACAATTAACCATTTTCATTTACCCTTGTTTCAACAATATTTTCATAAATAAAAATATTCTTCTTCTTCTTCTGCGTCCAGTTTGTAGTCATGCTAATTCTGGAGGCATGTCGCCAGGGCGAAGTCCACAGTCTTGTCCAGGTCAGCGCGGCAGCCCCTTAGCTTCTGCTTGAACTCAGCACCCCATGGCCAAGTCCGACGTCGTGGGTCATCATTAGTTGGGTAGTTTTGGAGAATGTGTATGGGTGTCTGGATTCCAGTTTCACATGGACATTCATTTGTATGTGATATCTAGCGGCGATGGAAATGGCCAACTAATCTGCAGTGTCCAGTTCTCAGGCGGAGAATGGTGGTCTGTTGGTGTCTGTTAAGCTGGTGGATTGTATCTTCTCTTACTTACTTACTTAGTCGTTCCCCTTCTACCGTGAGGTGTAGAGGTTTGGAAGAGAGAGCGCCAGACTAACCTATCGGCTGTCTTCCTCCTGGCCTGGTTCCATTCTAGTCCTCGGTCCTTCAAAGATTGTGTAATGTTGTCCTCCCAGCGGACTCCGAGTCGTCCTGGGGGTCTGGATCCCTGGCTTTTTGTTTCCCATGCTTGTCGTGGTAGCCGATCTTCTCCCATTCTGCAGACATGGCCAAAACATCTTAGTTGGGACTGTTCTACTTGGGTCTGCAGGGGGTGGGATTTAAGACCTTGACGTATCGTCTGGTTGCGTACCATGTCTCTTCTTGTTACTTCAACCACCTTCCTCAGATACCTCATTTCTGAGGT